>CM038682.1:515107266-515414605 GCA_021605205.1 Aegilops longissima
GATGACGGTCCGACTAGGTGTCGGCGCTGCTCCGTCGGCGGCACCGGTGACCGCATCATCCGTGTCGCCGCTCCCTGAACTTCTCGGGTCGTCTCCTTGGGCGGCTGGCGTTGGGAGGCTGTGGAAGAGGAAGAGGGCGGCGGTAAGGCCGTCAAATCGAATCTGCTGGCACCGACGCCTTTCGTCGCAGATGCCGACCTGCCGCCTCGTCTTGAGCTTTGCTTCGGCGCCGCCATCACCATCCAGCCTTGGACGCCACCGAGATGTTCTCTTGGTGTCTCCTTCCACCCGTAGCTTCGCCTAGGCGCTTCTCGCCCCTTTCTGCCTCCTTGACTTGCCTCCCGAGGAGAGGGACAAGAAAGGGGTTCTGCACACTTATATCTTTTTAGCTTGTAAGCCTTTGGGCCTTGGCTGAATTTAAAACTTGTAATCCCATCATTCATGTTTTCATTCCCCATGGGCTGTACTGAGTGGAATGTTTTAGTGAAAAGGGATGCTTGCGGGTCATTTGTTTGCGGGTAGAACCAACGACAAGGAGTAAATCCTTGATATCCCTAAGATAAACATTTCCTTGCCCGACAACAGCCTGCCGTCTTCCCACTTCTCGACCTTTCTCACGCTTTTGGCGGAGGCAGGGATGAAGTGGGTTCAGGCCTCGTTTCATCCTTTTCTTGCGCGACTACGACCAAACCTGGCCCGTGGCGAGCCCTAGGGCCTAGAGTTTTAGGGAGCACGGTAGCTTTGGGAAAAAACGAGGTTTTACATACCTCGATCCATAAGGGAATGCATGATAAGGGATGAAGAACTTATCTGAAAGCTGTAGCCCGGCAACTCTGGTTTGCCGTGGGTGAATCTTTGCACTTGCAGCCCCAGCAATCTTGGCTTGCGGGGTCTAGATGCGGTCTGTCCCTCTTCTCTTTTTCGTCCTCAAGTGATCCGGCAAGGATATCTGTGAGTCCTGCGAACCAAAGAAGACAAAAGAACGGCAAAGAGACGCACAATCGACCTCTAAGCTAGGGGTTAGTCGCCGCTAAGCACTATCAATCCCTAACCAAGGACGAGACTCGACCTAGCATGCATGCTATAACTTAGGCGCCGGCGCTTCATTTATTTATGCTCGTGGTCTGCGCTGGCTTTGTACAAAGGGTTACATGCATCATCGGCAATGCTTGTACAAAAGGTGGCTTGCCGAGGGGCCGTAAGCCGCGCCTACCACGGGTAAAACTTGCGGTTGCTCAATGTTCCGAAGTTACTCACCGGGCAGCATCTTGGTCTCGAGCGGACTACGCCGGCCCGGTGACTCGTATTACCCGATAAGGGCCCTCCCACTTTGGCGTCAACTTGTTGGAATTCTTGGCGATTGAGCGCGCGAAGGACAAGGTCGCCTTCCTCAAGGCGGGCATGAACCTTGCGGCTATGGTAGCGGCGCAAGGCTTCTTTGGTAGCATTTGCTCTCACAGCTGCCAAGACGATCTTCCTCAAGGAGCATTGCGTCATCTTGGCGCGATTGCTCTTGCTCAAGCTTCGTCATAGCGAGCACTCGAGGTGACCCGTATATGAGTTGATGGGGAGAACTGCTTCGCCCGTATACTAGGGAAAAAGGTGTCCGGCGGTGGCTCGATTTGGCGTCGTCTGATCGACCAAAGAACGCGGTAACTCATCAATCAACGCCTTCCACTCTTGTGCAGCCTGTCAAAGGTCTTGGTCCTTAAGCCTCGCGAGATTTCAGCATTTGCCCTCTCGGCTTGACCATTGCTTGGCGGGTGAGCAGCAGGCGAAGCAGACTTTCTGCCGAGGTCTTGGGTATATTGCATGAAGGTGCGGCTTGTGAACTGTGTGCCGTTGTCGGTGATAACCTGTTAGATGCGCCAAAAGCGGCACACTAGTCCTTGAAGAACTTGACGGTGATCGAGTTGTGACCTTCCTCATCGCCTCCACCTCCGGCCACTTTGTGAACTTGTCGATTGCAATGTACAAGTACTCAAAGCCCCCGACAGAGCGGGGGAAGGGACCCAGTATGTCGAGCCCCAAGACCGAGAAGGGCCAGGAGAGAGGAATGGTTTGAAGGGCTTGAGCTGGCTGATGAAGCTTCTTTGAATGGGCCGACACGCTTCACACTTGGTGACTAGTGTCGTCGCATCTGGAGGCGGTGGGCCGAAGAAGCCTTGCCGAAATGCCTTGCCGGCAAGGGCCCTTGACCCAATGTGGGATCCACATATGCCTCCGTGTATCTCCGCCAACAGCTCCAGTCCTTCCTCTCAAGGGATACACTTCAATTTCACACCGTTCGGCCTCTTTACATGCAGGGGCGTCATCGATTTAACTGGTACATGGTAGAGCGACGGGCTACTTTCCGCTTCTTCCTGCTCCTCGGGAAGTTCCCTGTTGGAGGAATCGGACGGTATGTTGTGCCCATCTTTGGAGCACTCGGGGCTCGACGGCGAGACTAAAGGCATTTCCACCGCTATAGGAGCGGCTGTCTCGACGGCAAGAGCTTGGCGCCCGCCGGAGCGATCGTCCGTGGCGGGCTCGATATCCCGGCAACATCCTTGCCGGCGGCTCGAGGAGCTCGGCGGGAAAGTACTTGCCGGGCCCCGATTCCTCCTCTTATTCTGCTCTGTTGATGGATCAGCGGATGGCTGAGTTAGTGAAGCACAAAGGTACCTGGTTCCACGGGTAGCTTGAGGGCAGCGTTTTGACAGTGTCGGCGATATCGTTCTCCGCTCGAGGGCGTGTTCAGCTCTGTATACCGTCAAACGCTCTTCAGCTTTCTCACTTCATCGGCGTAGGCCTTCATCAACGGGCTCTGGTAATCCTTGTTGACTTGCTTGACGACAAGCTGCGAGTCTCCCCTGACGATGAGTTTCTTTATTCCGAGGTCCGCCGCGATCCTAAGACCGGCAAGCAGCCCTTCGTACTCTGCCGTATTGTTTGTTGACACCTCCACGGGAAGTGCATCGGATCACGTGCTTGAGGTGCTCTCCGATTAAGCGCGACAAGCGACGCCAGCCCGGTGCCTTGTAAGGAGAAAGCTCCATCAAAGTACATGATCCAATCACAACTTGCCTCCTTGCCGGGAGAGCGGTCTCTTGGGCTTCTTCGTCAGCGTTGTGGTCCATTCGCAATGAACTCCGCTAGGACTCGGCTCGAATCATGAAGTACTTTCAAACTTGAGGCCAAAGCTGGACAGCTCCGATGCCCATTCCACAATTCTTCCGTTGCATCCGGATTGTGCAATATCCGTTGCAAAGGAGGCGAGTGACGCCAGTGATCTCGTGTGCTCGGAAGTAGTGACGCAGCTTCCTCGAGGCCATAAGAAGGCGAAGAGCAGTTTCGACGCCGAGTACCTTGATCTAGCCCCTGCGGAGGGAACTAACAAAGTAGATCGGTGCTACATCATTTTCTTCTTCGGCGGCACTTCAACCGGTTGTGTCGTCTCTGCATTGGTGGTGTCGGGCTCTGCCGCTGCCATTACCTCGTCGTCAACCTCTCTCTGCGCCACTAGTGCGGCGCTGACCACCTGGTCCGTTGCCGCCAGGTATAGCAGAAACGGCTCCTGTGGCCTAGGCGCAACTAGTATTGGCGCGGAGGAGAGGTACTTCTTCAAACCTTGCAATGCTGCTTCGGCTTCTGGCGTCCACTCCATCGGGCCCGCCTTTTTCAGGATCTTGAAAAAGGGAAGGGCGCGCTCGGCAGGCTTGGAAAAGAACCTGCCCATGGCGGCGACGCAACCAGCGAGCCAACGCACATCATTGATTCGCTTGGGTGCTTCAATATGCTCTATAGCTTTGATTTTGTCCGGATTGGCCTCTATCCCATGCTGTGACACCAAGAACCCGAGAAGCTTGCCGGACGGGACGCCAAAGACGCACTTCTCAGGGTTCAGTTTGAGATTGATCTTGCGCAGGTTTGCAAATGTTTCTTGCAAATCTGGTATGAGGGTTGCCCTGTCCTTGGTTTTGACCACTATGTCATCCATATAAGCTTCCATATTTCTATGGAGCTGGGGTTCAAAACCAATCTGGACCGCCTTGCAAAGCGTCGAACCAGCACTCTTCAACCCGAAAGGCATCCGCATGAAACAATCCGTACCGCATGGGGTGATGAATGTTGTTTTCTCTTCGTCTTCTCTTGTCATGAAGATCTGGTGGTAGTCGGAGTAGGCGTCGAGGAATGACAACAGATCACACCCAGCCGTGGAGTCAACAATCTGGTCGATGCGCGACAACGGGAAGGGGTCTTTAGGGCAAGCCTTATTGATATCTGTGTAATCAATACAAAGTCTCCACTTCCCATTTGCCTTGCGCACTACAACCGGATTGGCCAACCACGTTGGATGGAGCACTCCTCTTACCAAACCCGCTGCTTCCAGTGTAGCGACCCGACCTCAGACGGTCAAGCCTCTGTGTTGCTGTTCCATCCCTGGATCAGTATGCTGGCACACACAGTACATCAATGTATATATCAAAGTGCAATCACATGTATAATTAACGTAAAACTGATATATATACCTCATAAGTCACAATGAAACAAATAGTCGGTGTGGAGTCCCATCAACGCCATCGGCAAAGTTGAGTGTAGACCGTAACCTGTATCGTACTCTTACTGTCGAGGAAATATCTGCAACATGATACGTTGCAGCCGTGTAGGTCATTACATTGAATGTACGGCAAGATCACAATAAGAGAAAACAGATGATAAACTATACTATATGTAGTATGGCTTTGTGGCTCAGATCTCGAGTTTTGTTTGCGTAAAAGCTGGTTTTATTTTCCCTACATCAAAGGAATAAATGAAGTCTGTACTATGGAGTTTTCTATCATGACATGGTTCCGCCAACCGATGTCTCATAGCCCAAAATCATCATAAGTTGCCCACAATTATGTTATCATCCGGTGTTGAGAGTTCCGAGATAGATCCAAGTCTAGATGCTCAAATTGTCCGTGAATCGGGACACGGCTAATCGATTAGGTTTTAACCTCTGCAGAGGTTTGTACACTTTACCCGCAAGATTCGATCCTCTTTTACGTTCTCGCACTTCGTGGTGTTTGAGAACAAGACGATCAAACATGGTCTTCGAAGAGTTCCTCGACCACCGTCGGTGCTCATCCAATCCTACCGTAGTTCTACATCTGCTAGCACCGCCCCAGCCAGAGTCACAACTAAGGTCAACCAAGCCGAGCCCATAGTGACTTGCGGTTGCACAGTAAGCTTCGGGCATGAAGTATTCTTCCGTCTCTTTGAGTCTGGGTGAAGCTTTCCGCAAGATGTCATGGCGTTTCTCCATGCATCCCGCCAACCACTTGGTTTCTCCAGGTGCCCGTCAACCATCCTTCACCCAAAGAGTGTGTATTGAATTCTTGTCTCGAGTCTTGAAGTCTTGAGGCCTTGAAGATGCAGATCCTTGCAGATTCCATCATGGAGTTGTCGTCATTGGCGAGATCCTCCATTCTCACACCACTCCCGAGCACTCATACCAACCCGTCTACTATAGCGTAGCATTAAAATAAATAACGTCCGGGCTTGGTAACAGGGTGATGGGTTCCTACCTCATGCATACTACTCAACTACAAGGATTCAATATCACTACTGGAGGGATTGTTGCAAAGATGACACTAGATGCAATAAAACATAGGTATGAAAGCATGGTCAAAGTGAACTTGCCTGGTAAGTTGATGAAGATAACAACACTCTCGAATAATGAGTTGGTAGAACTATTCGTCACTCCGTTGAAAAATCTATATAGTCAAACATAGCATTCATATAAGCAAACATCCTAGCAAACAATTTTAACACTCATAATAAAACCAACAAATAAAAATGCAAATCAAGGGACACCAAATAAAAACGAAGGAAAACTACACAACAAAACTACTAAAGAAAACTCTAAGACATAACACAAAAATAGTTTTGTCCTAAGTAAAATTTAACATCAAAGGAAATACCAACATAATAAATAATCTGAAAAGAAAATATAAAACAACTAATTTTAACAGAAAGTATTTTTCATAAACTTTTAATAGCAAAAAGAAACAAATAAAAAGCTTTTATGAAACACTAACTATGACCTAAACAAGTTTTCATACAAAACTAAGAAAACAAATTTTTAAATAAAAACAAAATTTTCTTTTGTTGACTAACAGAAACAAAACTAAATTTTTCAAGAGTGACAAAAAGAAATAATTTGAAACTAATAAAACAATAAAGAAAAGACTAAAACAAAACTATAACTAAAACAGTACTGTTTTGCTAAAACCTAATTTAAAAATAAAGTAAAAATAAAGAAGTATATGCTACTGGATAGACAAAACCATAATAAAACAGTAGCAAAAAGAATCAATCAAAAATACTTTGTAAAACTCAAAATATGACCAAATTAGTGATTTGAACAAATTTCATCAAATTCAAATCTAAACTATTCAAATTTGAAACCTAAGTACACAAACAGAAACTTAAGCAAATTTGTGACACAATGCAAAAAGAATCAACTCAAACGGAGTTACGGAACTTAAGTTATGAACAAAAGAAGTTTGAATATGAATCTGAACAAATTTCGAAATTTTAAACTTTCAAAAAACATGTTTGAGTTGAATTACTGGATAGAGGAGATCGTAACGAAGAAGTGGGCGTTGGTTTCATCTAGTTTGGATGAACGAGTAAAAAGTTATGGCTATTTGAAAAATCAGGGCCAAGCTGTTTTACAAAAGAAAAAATAGTTATAGCTTAGGTCTAATGTATAAATACATAGACTAATTGATAATCTAATCTATTATATTAGTCTAAAAATAATAAACTACGGAAGTATAAGAAAGAAAAAAAATAACAAAGAAAGATACCTTTATAGGGCAGAGAAGAGACGACTTTGAAGAGAAGAGACAATTTCCAGAAGTCGCGTCGGAAAGGAAAAAAATATTTTTCTTAGTCAAACCAAAATATTGATTTAACCCGAATCAGATGATTTTTGGAGGCTCTATGGGTCTATATTTATAGGTGGAAAAGAGGCTTAGGTGTTAAAGGCTAGGCAATGTGGGACTAAACGTAGACGAACAAATAAAATAAACGGGGAACTTCATGGGCTAAAAGCACCACGGGCCGGCTGCGCGCGCACGTAAACGGCGCTGCATTTTTTTTTCCGAAATTTGTTTAAAAAAACGAAAATAAATTAAAATTAAAGACAAAAGAAAACAAAAGAAAAACGGGCCGGCCTGCTGCTATGCTACGCATGTGGGCGATAAATAAATATGGGCCGCACGTACAATTTTTTTTTAAATAGAAACAGAAATAAAACCGAATAGAGAAAATAAAGTAACATTTTATATAGGCATATTATATATCAAAATTTTCAGAAAAATATTTCCTACAGCATGAACATTTTACTAACATCAAATAAAGTACACACAATTTTGAATAAATCAAAGAGTGCTACTGCCCTACTAAAATCCAATAAAAATTATTTTAAAAATACCAAAATGACTCCAAATTTATTTATCTCCAATTTTCTGATGTAGCGAATCATGTTACCCTATTTTCCATGTATTTTATTTTTTGAGAAAAATAATTTGAATAAAATCCAAATAACTCCAAATTGAAAAATAATTCCAAAAGGACTTCGAATTTGATCCTATGAAACTCCCAACTCATATTTCATATGTTTTGAAGAAGTCATTTTATCCTCGCTCGTGAAAATCACTGAGTTGCATGAAGTTTATGAATTAGAAAATATTTCCAAATGAAATTCAAATATTTTCAACACCCTTTTCATTTAAATGGAAGAAGTCATGTTATCCTCTCTCCGTGGTTTTGTGATAAAAATATTTGAATTCACGGAGATCAGAAAGCAAAAATGAAAGTTTGGGAAAGTCCTTTTATTCCCTCTCATTTAACTTTCAAAAAGTTTCAAATTTCACTCAATCAATCACACAACAATTCAAACAAACAAACAAATCTATCTATTTATTATAACATTCCAAAATTTAGAATTTTGGGATGTTACAAATCTACCACCCTTAAAATGAATCTCGTCCTCGAGATTCGGAGAGGCTAGAAAGAAATGGGTTAGGTTTGGGGTCTTCTCAAAAATCCATCGATCGTCTCCGGGGTCTCGGATGCTACCACCCTTAGAAGCATGGTTACGGTTCCATCAAAACTCATATACTCCATCCTTATTCTTGACAAAGGTCGGTCTTCTCAGATATTAAGGATAATTCCTTCTCTGGGCTCTTCCGTAGTGGCATAACCTTTTCCTCAATTCTTTTGTCCTTTCATCTTGGTAAGGTTATTCCAGACTGGTCTTCATAGTGACGGGTCGGCGCCAATTCTAAACAAATATCGGTATCTCATGGTGGTCAACGATTTATGGTTTCCCCGCAGAAAACGGGTCAGGTTGAACCTCACCGTATAACCTACGGTTGGCAACAACTGCCGTGTACAAGGGAAAAATACCTATACCTTTCTAAGGTTTAAACAAGGTTTTGATCGTCGTCTCTCTACTATAGGTAAGTCACTCAGATTTTACCATCCCATATAGCAAAGCGAATAATAAGAGTAAGTCGGTATGGTGATCAATCCATCCCACCCAAATCATTACCTTGTACATGGTTTAGCGAATCTCGCATTCTAACACTCGGTCATCCTCACAAACATTGCAGAATTTCTCTTGTCGACGAACCAAGTTCGAAAAATCCATTGATTCTGCAGGCTAAACAAACATCTATCGTTCCTTAACAACTCTCGGGTTTTCGTAAACTCCTATAGAATCGTCGGTTGATCAAATCGTAGTCTATTCCCAAAATTTCTTTCTCCAGTGGGTACTTGATCCTTATTAATTCTTGGGCCTGTGGGTTATGGCCCACTTCAACACTAGTGCAGCTTTAACTCATCCTTGGGGTAACTCTCTTGTTCCATATTACACATCCTTTAAATCCAGTAGTACTCTGTTTCTTCATACCATCATATCAAAAGCAAAACTCCAACTTTTTTTTTCTTCAAACTACAGTCCGTGGAATATATATATTTTCTTATCCATTAGTCTAGTCTTCTTCACAGGGTACTACCACCCTAAAAATGAAATTCACAAATCCATCCATAAACCATATTTCTCATATCCCCGAAAATGGTCAAAATCTTTGTTCACAGAGTAACAACTCCTACAATTAAACATATGAAAACATGTCACCTTAACTTTATTGATTTCATGAATCCATTACAAACTCTGAGCACCCATTACATAACTCAACTTATTGTACTCATAAACATGAAATTGCTTTCTATTACTCTTGTTTCCAATATCAAAATTCCAACTACTCAACTCCAGCTTTCATCTTGTTGGGACATTTAGTAGCATAATGTCCTGCTTCCTTGCAGCGAAAACAAAAGACTTCCGACATGTCTCGGGGCTTCTTTGTGATTATGTAGGCTCCTTGGATTCTTGGCTTCTTTTCTAGACATTTACTAGCGTAATGACCTAAATCCTTGCACCTGTAACAAGTGATATGACTCAGGTCCTTCTCTGCGAAAATTGTGTTGTTCTGGGGTTGCCTTCTTTTTCTCTTCCTGGATTTCTGTAATGATCGAGCTTCTATTTCCGAGGGTCAAACTTCACTTCTGCTGTCGGAAATATCCCAGATACTCTTTTCTTTCCTTGGTACAATCTGGGAAAATGTCCTTCTTCTCCACATGAATAGCGAGGCATTGGAGTAAAATCTGTTGAGGCCTTCTCCATCGTGGTCTTCAACACATTCCTTCATCATGTGTTCTTTCATAACTTCTCGGAGGGCTTCTTTCATTCCTTCTTCCTGCTCCTGAATAGTTTGTTGCACCATGGGGTAAATGTGACATTGAGTCGGGTAATGGGTGGTTCCTTCACACAAGAAACAAGTCACCTGACTAGTTGGGCATTCCTCATTGGGTGTTTCTCCTCACAATGAGGGCATCCATCCTTGTGTTCCTCCCGGTGTGTCCTATTTCTCCGCAAATCTTGCAGGCACAAGGTTTATTTCTTGGTGTATCATGGTGCTTCCGGATAAGACGAGATCTTGTCAGAGTCTTCTTGAATTCCTCCCAAGTTCTTGCTCCATTAAATCCTTGTATGGCTTGATGCATTTTCCACCAGGTTGCAGCACTTCCTTCAAAGTACTGAAGAGCGTAAGATACTTCATTCTTCCTTGAAACCAAATTGCTCCCAAGTGATTCTCCATGTTCAATCCATAGCTCGCCTCCTATTTGAGTCTTCGTCCGAGAGAATATCAGTCCAACTTCATTCATCATCTATGGGGTCCAAAAGTTTTGGGATGATATATGAGAGAGGTGGGGAGGGATATACACACAATACAAACAATAGTTTTTGAAGAAACAAGTTTTACTTTGTGGCTGTCGGAAAACATCAAACAAATGACAGCTCACAAATCGCCGCATCTAACGTAAGTGTATAACAGGGGTTTGGTCTCTAAAGGTCAAATAGTTCTTCAGGAACTTCAAATTCTTCAAGTCTTCAGAGTCTTCAATTGTTGCAGCTGCAATTCTTCCAACGCATGGTGAAATCCTCTTTACTCTGAGATGGCCATCAGTTGTCCGATATCTTTAATTCTTAGAGTGACTTCAGTTGATCTTCCGTGTGGTCAAAAGGGAAAGGTGTATATTCTAACTATTTGAGGTGAGAGTGTCTATTTGATAAAATCAGAAAGGATGAGAAGTAAGAGTCTTTTTGAAAATAAAGTTTTAGAAATTTCTGTCCTAGGGCTTTCCGGTTTCTAGGGTCACGTCCTCTGATCAACATGTGCTCGATACCATATTCAGAGCGACCCGACCTCGAGACGGTCAAGCCTCGTGTTCTTGTGCATCATCGATCAAGATGTATGCACACACACAGACATCAATGTATATATCAAAGTGCAATCACATGTATAATTAACGAAACTGATATATACCTCATAAGTCACAAGAGAAACAAATAGTCGGGTGTGGAGTCCCATCAACGCCATCGGCAAAGTTGAGTGTAGACCGTAACCCTGCACTGCACTCTTACTGTCGAGGAAATATCGCAACATGATACGTTGCAGCCGTAGGTCAAGACATTGAATGTACCGCAAGATCACAATAAGAGAAAGCAGATGATAAACTATACTATATGTAGTATGGCTTTGTGGCTCAGATTCGAGTTTTGTTTGCGTAAAAGCTGGTTTTATTTTCCCTACATCAAAGGAATAAATGAAGTCTGTACTATGGAGTTTTCTATCATGACATGGTTCCGCCAACCGATGTCTCATAGCCCAAAATCATCATAAGTTGCCCACAATTATGTTATCATCCGGTGTTGAGAGTTCCAGATAGATCCAAGTCCAGATGCTCAAATTGTCCGTAATCGGGACACGGCTAATCGATTAGGTTTTAACCTCTGCAGAGGTTTGTACACTTTACCCGCAAGATTCGATCCTCTTTTACGTTCTCGCACTTCGTGGTGTTTGAGAACAAGACGATCAAACATGGTCTTCTCAAGAGTTCCTCGACCACCGTCGGTGCTCATCCAATCCTACCGTAGTTCTACATCCGCTAGCACCGCCCCACCAGAGTCACAACTAAGGTCAACCAAGCGAGCCCATAGTGACTTGCGGTTGCACAGTAAGCTTCCGGGCATGAAGTATTCTTCCGTCTCTTTGAGTCTGGGTGAAGCTTTCGCAAGATGTCATGGCGTTTCTCCATGCATCCCGCCAACCAATGGTTTCTCCAGGTGCCCGTCAACCGTCCTTCACCCGAAGAGTGTGTATTGAATTCTTGTCTCGAGTCTTGAAGTCTTGAGGCCTTGAAGATGCAGTCCTTGCAGATTCCATCATGGAGTTGTCGTCATTGACGTAGATCCTCCATTCTCACACCACTCCCGAGCACTCATACCAACCCCGTCTACTATAGCGTAGCATTAAAATAAATAACGTCCCGGGCTTGGTAACAGGGTGATGGGTTCCTACCTCATGCATACTACTCAACTACAAGGATTCAATATCACTACTGGAGGGATTGTTGCAAAGATGACACTAGATGCAATAAAACATAGGTATGAAAGCATGGTCAAAGTGAACTTGCCTGGTAAGTTGATGAAGATAACAACACTCTCGAATAATGACTTGGTAGAACTATTCGTCACTCCGTTGAAAAATCTATATAGTCAAACATAGCATTCATATAAGCAAACATCCTAGCAAACAATTTTAACACTCATAATAAAACCAACAAATAAAAATGCAAATCAAGGGACACCAAATAAAACGAAGGAAAACTACACAACAAAACTACTAAAGAAAACTCTAAGACATAACACAAAAATAGTTTTGTCCTAAGTAAAATTTAACATCAAAGGAAATACCAACATAATAAATAATCTGAAAAGAAAATATAAAACAACTAATTTTAACAGAAAGTATTTTCATAAACTTTTCATAGCAAAAAGAAACAAATAAAAAGCTTTTATGAAACACTAACTATGACCTAAACAAGTTTTCATACAAAACTAAGAAAACAAATTTTAAAATAAAACAAAATTTTCTTTTGTTGACTAACAGAAAAAAACTAAATTTTTCAAGAGTGACAAAAGAAATAATTTGAAACTAATAAAAACAATAAAGAAAAGACTAAAACAAAACTATAACTAAAACAGTACTGTTTTGCTAAAACGTAATTTAAAAATAAAGTAAAAATAAAGAAGTATATGCTACTGGATAGACAAAACCATAATAAAACAGTAGCAAAAAGAATCAATCAAAAATACTTTGTAAAACTCAAAATATGACCAAATTAGTGATTTGAACAAATTTCATCAAATTCAAATCTAAACTATTCAAATTTGAAACGTAAGTACACAAACAGAAACTTAAGCAAATTTGTGACACAATGCAAAAAGAATCAACTCAAATGGAGTTACGGAACTTAAGTTATGAACAAAAGAAGTTTGAATATGAATCTGAACAAATTTCAAAATTTTAAACTTTCAAAAAACATGTTTGAGTTGAATTACTGGATAGAGGAGATCGTAACGAAGAAGTGGGCGTTGGTTTCATCTAGTTTGGATGAACGAGTAAAAAGTTATGGCTATTTGAAAAATCAGGGCCAAGCTGTTTTACAAAAGAAAAAATAGCTATAGCTAAGGTCTAATGTATAAATACGTAGACTAATTGATAATCTAATCTATTATATTAGTCTAAAAATAATAAACTACGGAAGTATAAGAAGGAAAAAAAGGAACAAAGAAAGATACCTTTATAGGGCAGAGAAGAGACGACTTTGAAGAGAAGAGACAATTTCGTAAGTCGCACGGAGAGGAAAAAAATATTTTCTTAGTCAAACCAAAATGTTGATTTAACCCGAATCAGATGATTTTGGAGGCTCTATGGGTCTATATTTATAGGTGGAAAAAGAGGCTTGGGTGTCAAAAAGGCTAAGCAGAATGCGACTAAACGTGATTTAACAAATAAAATAAACGGGGAACTTCATGGCCTAAAAGCACCACGGGCCGGCTGCGCGCGCACGTATACGGCGCTGCATTTTTTTCCGAATTTTTTTAAAAAAAACGAAAATAAATTAAAATTAAAGACAAAAGAAAACAAAAGAAAAACGGGCCGGCCTGCTGCTATGCTACGCATGTGGGCGATAAATAAATATGGGCCGCACTTACAATTTTTTTTAAATAGAAACAGAAATAAAACCGAATAGAGAAAATAAAGTAACATTTTATATAGGCAAATTATATATCAAAATTTTCAGAAAAATATTTCCTACAGCATGAACATTTTACTAACATCGAATAAAGTACACACAATTTTGAATAAATCAAAGAGTGCTACTGCCCTACTAAAATCCAATAAAAATTATTTTAAAATACCAAAATGACTCCAAATTTATTTATCTCCAATTTTCTGATGTAGCGAATCATGTTACCCTATTTTCCATGTATTTTATTTTGGAGAAAAATAATTTGAATAAAATCCAAATAACTCCAAATTGAAAAATAATTCCAAAAGGACTTGAATTTGATCCTTTGAAACTCCCAACTCATATTTCATATGTTTTGAAGAAGTCATTTTATCCTCGCTCGTGAAAATCACTGAGTTGCATGAAGTTTATGAATTAGAAAATATTTCCAAATGAAATTCAAATATTTTCAACACCCTTTTCATTTAAATGGAAGAAGTCATGTTATCCTCTCTCCGTGGTTTTGTGATAAAAATATTTGAATTCACGGAGATCGAAAGCAAAATGAAAGTTTGGGAAAGTCCTTTATTCCTCTCATTTAACTTTCAAAAGTTTCAAATTTCACTCAATCAATCACACAACAATTCAAACAAACAAACAAATCTATCTATTTATTATAACATTCCAAAATTTGGAATTTTGGGATGTTACATCCAGTTTCCGGATCTCTTCTGTGATGAACTCTTGTCGTTCCAAAGCTTGCTTTCTGACCTTCTGCTTGACGGGCCGCGCATGAGGGCAGACAGCAAGGTGGTGCTCAATCACCTCCCTGGGAACACCGGGATGTCAAGCTTGCCATGCAAACACATCGACATTCGCCCACAGGAAGGTGACGAGCGCGTCTTCCTATTTGTCGTCAAGGGTGGAGCTTATGGTAAAAGCTCCTCCCGTGCCGTCCTCATTAACAGAAACCTTCTTGGTTCCCGACGGTATGGCCCTGGGCTTCTTGTTTCCGCCGGTGTATCTCTCTAGCACGTCCTCGACGGCAGCGCTACACTCCGAAGAGGTGCGCTTGCCGGAGTGGGTGTCCGAGGTCTCACCAGTCTTCTTCTTCTTCTTCCTCCCGGTCCCGGTGGCGAGAGCAAGTGCCCTAGTGGCGGCTGCTGCTGCTGAATCGCTGTCGGTATAGTTGGTCGCAAATCGGCGATCTTTCTTATCGGAGGGATGGTGATGATCGCCACAGTCCTGGCATCTTCGTGGTGTTGTAGGCATAGTGTGACGCCGCCATGAACTTGGCGGTATTGGGCGCCAAGGATCCGTGCTAGGCAAGGGATCTTGGCAACATCAAACACGATCCTCTCCGTCCCCGTAGTTCGTGTCGCTTCCAAAAGTCACGGCAGCATGACCTTTCCCTTGGGTTGGCTTCTTCCCGGTTGACCCCTCAAACATGCCCGTCTCTTCGAGGTCTCCATCAGAATCTGCAGCCGATCACGGCAAAGCGAGATCAAGTTCAGACCGCCCCGCCATCGACTAGCATCTTCGTCACCTTGAGGTTGCGTATTGTTGGTGAAACCAACAATGGAAAGCACCCGACCGCAGTAGTGCGATCAGGGTGATCCTCAGAGTAAAAAATCATAGGTGTGCTCGACCACTTCAGCGGCCTTTGGGCATCAAACGACGGCTCTGCCGCTGTAATCTCTCGCGCCCACTGTTTAAGCCGGCGGTGAGAAGTATGTAGCGAGGCGCCTCCGTCGACGCACATGGCCTCTGTAGCTTTCTGAAACTATTGGTAGCCGGATTCGTCGTCCTCTTCGCGATCATCGTCTTCTGGCTTTCTGTCACGGCCCCGGGCGGGCCTCTCCTGTTGTTTATCCTTGCCGCGACGGCCCGCCTGGCCGTCACGCTTCTTGCCGGACCCCTCAAGACCGTCTGGGCCCTTCTCCTTGTCCCGCCTCTCATACTCAGCCCTCTACTTCTCGTGAGGAGCTCAACTGTCGGCAGTCTTGGAGAGCATGGCCTTTGGTGCGATGGATCTTGCAGATCGCTTGTCGGAGTTTCGGCTTCGCCACCGCTAAGGCCCGCAAGCGACACATCCGACAACTTCCTTGCCGGGTCATCGCCTTGGTTTTTTGGTGGAGCCGGCGTCATCAGATCCTCGACGGCAAGCATGGCTTTACCTTTGCGCTTCTGTTGCGGCGCGGCCTTTCTTCGCCGGGCGGCAATATTCTCATCCGAGGAGTCGGTTTCACGCCGCATCTTCGCCGGGTACTTCCTTCCTCTTCAGCCCGGCACATCTCGTCGGCAAGAACATAGAGTTCGCTACATCTTTCACCTTGTTCATTGCCGCTCTTGGCAAGATCTTAAGGTTACGATGTTCGATGGAACGCTACCGATGATGGCGGCAGGGGTGGTGATCATCAGGATATTGTATCAGATCCGCTGAACCTCAGATATACTTGCGAAGACTCTCGCCTCCCTTCCGGGAATGACGTGCGGTCGCTTGCTTGGCCATGGGCTTGGTGGCCTCAAAAAAGCGCCCACGAACTCATGGCACAAACCGACTAGGAGGAAATAGAGTCTCACCGGCAAGTGCATCAACCATGACATGGCGTTGGGTTTAAGAGCCAACGAAAAGTAATTGCAGCACCTTATCGTCGCGGGCTCCGCAGCTTGCATCGCAATGGTGTAGATGCCGAGGAACTCGGACGGGTGGGTCTTGCCGCTGTACTTTTCGCCCACGCCAGTTTGAAGGTGCGGTGAGTGGGCCACCGAACGCCGCAGCTCATGGGTAAAGTCGGAGAGCCTACCTCGTAAGGTAGGCCTCCGTGGCTCTTCGGTGCGTGGTGGCTCACAGCAGCCCCGCCGCATGTCTCGATTGGTGGCGCGCTCGCGCGGCGCCGATAGTGGTTCGAAGCGTCTTCATGTTCTCGTTCTCAAGAACTTGGCGCTGGTCACGATGGGCCCGTGGGTCGACGATGCTATGGAGATTTCGCCGCCGAACATCGCGACGGGCTGGCGCCCGTGTACCGCGGCGAAGAGGAGGCGAGTGCACCGTGGTCGCGCGCCGCCGCTTTCCCGCCATCGTGCGTGGGACTCGTCGGAGCGCCGACCGGGGCTCCACCGACTCGGTTCGTCTTTGTTGGCCATCGCAACAAGGCTTGGATAGTGGTTTCCATTCGCCGAGTTTCCCCATAGTGGGAGGAAAATCGAGAGCAATCGCGCGACGAGTGGCTTCGCTGGCGTTGGTGGCAGCGAAACCTGCACGGATCGCGACGCGCTTCGACTTCTGACCATGTCAGAAGGAGCTCTATCACGACCCCGCGGTCGCATGCCATCTTCACCAGCGCCTCGGCGAGCGGGCAGGTCTTCTAAATCCCAGGAGTGGCGCTCGAGGGTCTTTCCGCGGCGACGCCCGGGGTCCTCGGCGTGATTACGCCGCTCGTCGCGCGCCGCTTGAGAGGAGCGCGCCATTGGCGCCGGCGGAGTCTTGAAGCCCTCGCGTCGCCTTGGCGGGTGGCGATGATCTTGAAGGCCCGCCCACCTGCGGAGGGCTGGCTCCGTCTTTTGATTTGGCGGCGGCGGCCCGTTACAGCAAGACGACCATCGCCGCCTCCCAAACTTCGCCATGGGACGGTGTTGGTGTTCTCGAACGGCGCCGGGTCCTTCTCGCGACCGTCCGCTGCTCACCCGCGTCGGGGACGGATGTCCGACTTCCGACGGGCCAACCGCCACCGCTATCTTCTTCTTGGTCGCCATGACGATGAAGAAGCGCCGAACTAATCGCTAGAGCCGATTCTCACAATCGCGCTTCTACCGGCGCGCCAAGATGTCGGTGGAATGACACCTATGGGATCACAAGAATCCTTTACTACGGTCGCGGGCGGGTCGTGAGAAGAGTGGGTCAAACAGATAAGACGGCTTCCTTATCGTGTTCGGGCCGCGAGGATGCGAAACCCTACTCCTGCATTGGTGGTTTGTTTATCGTGTTCTTGAACTAGCAATGGGGCGTGAGGAGCTCCAAAAGCGAATCCCCTCCCCGGTCACCTTGGGCCTCCTTTTATAGGGAAAGGGGTTGCCACAAAGGCACACAGAGGTGGAAAGGGTACTGATGATGCGAGTTTATCCTCGATTACATGACAAAGCGCCTTTAATGCGTCTTGCTTAGGTGTCCTTGCTTTATCGTGGACGGGGAGAGCCATGTCTCGTCGTCGCCGCTCCCTTCGTGGTCGACACGCGCGCTACAGCCAGCGATGCTCGTGGTGCCTTGTAGGCGGCAGGCAGTGAGGTGGCGCAGTGGTGGGTCTCCACGAAGATCCGCTTGTCGCCACGCAGTGCCCGCCCAACTGGTTGGGTCGGCAATGCATGCGAACGGTGGTGGAGGTTTGATTGGCGTGGGCCGATGGTGGCCCTCTCGGTGTTCTTGGCAAGGGCCTCGCCAGTAGCCCGACAAGGGTCTTGCCGTGGCGCTTGTTGTCATCCCCGGCAAGGCTCTTGCCGGGGCCTTGTGGTCCTCCTTGGCTGGGATCCCGCCAAGGGTCGCCATCTTCTATAGTGTGTATCGATCTTGAACGCCTTCACAAAGATTTGCATGCCACCACGGGATGTCTCGAATCCTTGCCCCATGGGGGCAGTGGACTCAAGGGTGATTCTCTTTGTAGGTGTGGGCGAGCTGCCACGGCAAGGGTCTTGCGGGTTTGCTAAACCGCCTCCCGACAAGGATCTTGCCGGGAGTCCGCCGCCCCTTTGCTCTTTGTGGTCTTGGTCTTGGCGTCGTTCTGCTCCTTTCGAAGCTTGCCTTACCTTGGCTCACCTCCTTGCCTTGCTCGGGCGGTGGTGCTCATGGATCGACTGTCCGTGCACAGTTATAGGGGTACAAAAAGTGTACCCCTCTTTTTGTACACCGACAGAATCCTAGTTGGACTGCCCCTATAGGCGCGCCCCTCCTAGGCCGGCCTCCTATTCCCCCCTCCTTTATATACGTGGGCAAGGGGGCACCCCAAAGACACACAAATTGATTTCTTAGCCGTGTGTGGTGCCCCCCTCCACAGTTTTCCACCTCAGTCATATTGTCGTAGTGCTTAGGCGAAGCCCTGCGTTGGTAACTTCATCATCACCGTCACCACACCGTCGTGCTGACGAAACTCTCCCTCGGCCTCAGCTGGATTTAGAGTTCGAGGGACGTCACTGAGCTGAACGTGTGCAGATCACGGAGGTGCCATGCGTTCGGTACTTGATCAGTTGGATCGCGAAGACGTTCGACTACATGAACCGCGTTACTAAACGCTTCCGCTTTCGGTCTATGAGGGTACGTGGACACACTCTCCCCGCTCGTTGCTATGCTTCTCCTAGATAGATCTTGCGTGATCGTAGGAATTTTTTTGAAATACTACGTTCCCCAACACCCATCTGGTGTCGGCTCTCCCCACACCGCTCTGTATGCGGCCCAACGGCTAACTCTGGCGAATCCCTATGACTTCGCTGTATGCGGCCCAATGGCTAACTCTATCTGCTCGGGTTTCCAACACGGTGTTGCCCTGGCCTTCTACACGGCCTTCCCCTGCTAGACTTGACGATCTCCACAAGGTTTAGACCATGCTTATTGGGCTAGCGAGTGCATTGTTTTTTGTCCCGTTGCAATGCACTCGCCTTTTTCTACTAATAATGACATAAAAAAAGAAGATACGTGAACTAGGATCAACTTGCTTATTTGTTTTTCTAATAACTTGCTTACAGGGCTTTCAGGCAATCGAATGTTAGTCATAGTTTTTTTTTCTCTAGACTGAAAGGAGAGCTCCAATTCAACAACCTTTTTTAGGTGAACTAGGGATTTTATTCAACATTCAAAATAGCGGGAATACAAGTAATGTACAGGGTAATTCCTGTCCACTCGTGGCGACCTACCGAACACGGATGTTATCTTGAACTTCCCGCTTAGTTCTCAAGTCCTATTCAGTGAACTTTTTTTTGACAAATTCCTGTTCAGCAAACTGCGTGATGCAAAGTCAGCAAACACATAAGTGCTCGCTCAAGCCTCTTTTCTGTGTGGGTTTGCCCATACCAAGATGGTACGAGGTTATATTCCTCCCCCTAACAGCTGGGATCCACCCGGTCAAAGCATATGTAGCGTTGTCTGTCTGGAATATAACGTTGCTTTTCTAAAAAACAAATATAGCGCTACTGAATTTTTTATTTTAGATAGTTTTTTGGCAAAAAAAAAGTTAGTTTGGTTGTTTTCAATAAATCTATTTTCTAAATTTGAAAAAAAAATAGGTAACTAAAAGTGTTCGTGAATTCGAAATATGATTATGAATACAAAAAATCTTCCCAGTTTCAAAAATTATTTGCAAATTGAAAACATGTCATGAATTCAAAAAAAAATCTCGACTTCAAAAATTGATGTGAATATAAAAATGTCCATGAATTAAAAAATGCAACTTTTAAATTTTTATGAATTTAAAATGGAGAATTTATGAAAGTTTTTGTGATTTCCGAAAATGTAGGTGTATTCCACAAATATGTTCACATATTCAAAAATACTGCAAATTTAAAAATGTTCTTTAAATCTAAAAATCATGGATTTTGATGAATATTTAATATTTCAAAAGGTCACAAACTTGAAAATGTGTTCTTGGATTTGAAAGTTCTTCTTGAATTTGAAAGAAGTTTCCGCATTTCTAAATTTTCACAAAATTTGAAAATGTTCAAGTATTTAAAAAATATCGCAAAATTAAAAAATTAAAAAGCAAAGAAGAAGAAAAAAAATAAGGGGAAAACAAAAAATTGGAGAACCCCCATAAGAAAAAAAAGGAAAAATGATTTAGAAAGGTTCTAGAACCTACCCAAAAAGAGTGGGGAAAGCAAAGCAAAAAACCAGAGAAATAAGCGAACGGGTGAACGGGCCAACCTATTACCCCGGGTGGGCACGTGTGTCGCGCGCTATCTCCCGACCTGCGTGGGGAATGGGATCGGGCGATCCTATTTGCCGCTTGAGCGCCCATTACTGAACGGGCTCATAAAGGCGCTTTTAACGGGCTCGGCCCATCTAGCGTTCATAAACTGCAAGAAACTGGACATGTACATGCGATCTGCATGTTTAGAGTTTGCTAGGGATGCGAGCTAGACAAGTAACCTGCTCCGATTTCTTACATCCTCTTTCCCCTTTTCTTCCTTGTTCTTTTAGTTTACTTTTTTTTCTTTCTTCTTTTTCAAATGCACGAACTTTTTTCATCAAAACCGATGATTTTTTTTTCAAAATCCGATGAAAATTTTGAATTTGTGGAAAGGAAATAAATTTGATGAAGTTTGTTATATGAAAATCGATGAACCTTTTTCAAATCCAGGAACTTTTTTCAAAATCCGGTGAACTTTTTTATATGAGTGAACTTTTTTCAAAATCTGGTTAACTTTTTTTCAAAACCGGGTGAACCTTTCAAATTTATGAACTTTTTTCAAAATTGGTGAACTTTTTTTCGATTTTTATGAACATTTTTCAGAAAATCAATGAACTTTCTAAAAATTTCTAAATTCTTTTTTTCTTTTTAGTAACAATTTATAATAGGACTGAAGCAAGGGTCAAATAGCATGTTTTAGGATATCACACATCACAGTGACCGTTGTGGAGTGGTTAATGCGCTAAGTGCGTCGATGATGGCATGCCAGTTCAAATCTCATATCTCGCAGAATTAATCATGTTGATTTTTTCCTGGCTGGAGGCGATTAATGTTGGGCTGGCCCACTACGGCTCGCATTCGAGCACCAAGTAGCCTACGCGATGCTGAGGGTGACGAACAGGGGCGCCCCTAATTCTAGAAAACCTATTTGCCACTCTTTGGGGCAAATAGTCGGGGTTCCACACATGGCTATAAACCCGGCGTTCACGGGTGGGCTGGTCAGGCTGGCATGTTAAGCGTTCCAACTGGTTCTGGGAACCTTCTACGAATGTTCCTAGGCATTTTTTCCGATTTTGGGACCTTCCAGAAGGTTCCTGAACCGGTTTTTTCTTTTTATATTTATTTTTCATTTTTATTTTTTATTTTTCTTTCCTTTTTCATTTTTTCTCGTTCCTTTTCTTACTTTTTTTTCTATCTTCTTGCTCTTTCCTTTTTGATTTTTTCTATTTTCCTTGAATGTTTCAGAAATTAACATAATCATATTTGTTCATTTTTCAGAATTTTTGGTTTTTCAAATGTTTATTCAGAAATTTCATAAATGTTTATAATTTCAGAAACTGTTTGCTTATTTTCAAAAATGTTCGAAATTTCAAACAGTGCTCATCTTTTTAAGATTTGTCACAAATTAAAAAATGTTTGGTTCAATAAATATATTCCGGTTTTGGATATTTGTTGAAAAATTAAAAACGTAAACTGTTTCAAAATTTATTCACAAATTCAAAAAGTACTTCCATTTTTAAATTTTGTTCACGAATTAGAAAATTCTCAGGAATTTTAAAACTATTCCCATGACGAAGAATGTTCAAAATTTTAGAAAATGTTTCCGCTTTACAAATTTGTTCAAAAATTCAAGTGATGTTCATTTTTCAAAATTTGTTCATAAATTAAGATATGTTTGGCAATTTCAGAAAATGTTCCAGTTCCGAAATTTGCTTTGAAATTCAGAAAATGTTTCAGTTTTAAGAAATTTGGTCACAATTCAAAAATGTTCGAAATTTTTTGCCCTTAGAATCAGGTTCATAAATTAAGAAACAATCCTATTTTCAAAATTTTGTTCACAAGTTCAATTTTTTCTCAGGTTTAAAATTTTGTTCTTCATTCAAAAGTTTTACCTGTTGTCATAATTTTTCACCAATTTAAAAAATATTTGGGTTTTCCAAAAATGTTCAGCAATTTGAAATTTTGTTCGCATTTTACATAAAATGTTTCCATTTTTAATTTCTGTTCACGTGTACAAATAATCTTAAGGATTTTCAAATTATTCTCATATTCAAAATTTTGCTCTGCATTTCAAAAGTAGTACCCGTTTTCAAATTTTGTTTACCATTTATAAAAATTGCATTTTTAAAGTATGTTCTGGAATTTGGAAAATTTGTTGACGTTTTACAAGAAAAAGTCAGATAATTTCTGAAATGTTTTTGTTATAGAAAATTGTTCGGAATTTCAAAAGATCTACAATTTTCAACGTTTTTTTACAAATTCAAAAAATGTTCAGGAATTTAAAATTATTTGCAATCCCAAAAGATGTTTGGAAATTTAAAATTTGGTTCGCACTTGTCAAAAAGTATTCGTAATATTTAAATAGTGTTAACAATTTTTAAATAATGCTCAATTTAAGCTGCGGTTTTTAGTTCATGTGACTTCTCGCCACACATATGTCATTAAGGCTTAGTAGGTGTGGTGGCTTGGATGTTAGTTTCTCAAACTGGAGGTCTGCAGTTTGAATTCCAGGTCGACCTTGCTTTCCTTTTATGCATTTGTCACCCGACCGCTCGCGCGAGGTCAATCCACATGGGCCGGCCCTGTTGCGCAATTCCTATGCGAACGGACATCGTTTTGACCCAAAATGCGTCAAATAGGTGCTCCCCTATTTCTCGCGAGAGCAACTAATTAACGAGCGCTCCTTCGGGAGCCTCGCAACGATCAGCGCCACTTGGCGCGCTCTCAGCCGCCCGCCACGTGCCGCGCTCTGGGTGCTCCCTCTGGATTTTTTTCGGCACACGTTCTCGGCATTTTAAACATTTTTTCTTTCAGTTTTTTTATGTTCGGTTTTCCATCGGTCTTCCTTAGCTTTTGGGTCAAAAAATATTTGGAAAAAATCACGAATAAAACGTGATTTTTTTGTTTCACGAGAGTCACGGTTTTGCTTCCGCGAAAGGCACGGTTGTGCTTTCGCGAGAGTCACGGTCATGCCTTCTGGAATGGAAAAAAATGCGTTTTCTGTTTTTTTCCTTCCGCGAGAGGCACAATTGTGCTTTCGCGAGAGTCACAGCCGTGCCTTTCGGAAAAGAAAAAACATGCTTTCTTTCCTTCCGCGAGAGGCACGGTTTTGCTTCTGCGAGAAGCACGGTTGTGCTTTCGCGAGAGTCACGGCCGTGCCTCTCAGAAACGGAAAAAAATATGTGTTTTCTATATTTTTTTCCGCGAGAGGCACAGTTTTGCTTCCGTGAGAGGCACGGTTTTGCTTTCGCGAGAATCACGGCCGTGCCTTTCGAAAAGTAAAAAAAACATGTTTTCTATTTATTTTTCTTCCGCGAGAGGCACAGTTTTGCTGCCGTGAGAGGCACAGTTGTGCTTTCACGAGAGTCACAGTCGTGCTTCACGGAAGCGAAAAAAATACATTTTCTGCTTTTTTTCCTTCCACAGGAGGCACGGTTTTGCTTGCGAGAGGCACAGTTGTGCTTTCGCGAGAGGCATGGACGTGCCTATTTCGGAAAGCGAAAAAACCCGTGCTCTCGTTTCATTTTTTTGTTCGGTTTTTTTGGTGAAAAAATAGTTCATCAAAACCTATCAACATGAGATCTAGTTTTGAAGATCTTGACGCGAGGAATCCAACAGTGAAAACGGTTAAAGATTTGAATGCACGGTTTAAGAGATAAAACGTTTTGAATAAACGGATCTACGAGAAAAGGGAAAACTCGCAGGTTGCGACAAGTGGTGCACACACAACGCGCCACTTGTCGCAACCTGGGTGCACCACTTGTCGCAACCTGCGGAGGGTAGAAGTGATCTTTGTAACGAGTACTCCTCAACTAGTGATTTTGATTTCTCACTTTCTGCGAGGCGCGCGAACCCCTCGGTGAAGGGGAACCGCTACTTGGGCCGGCTGACGCGCGGGGGATACACCAGCATGTGTTTCTGTTTTTCTTTATGTTTTTTGTTTTCATGTTTGGCTTTTTACTTTTGTTTATACTTAATAATATTATATATATATCATATATGTATTATAAAATACGCTATTTTTCTGTACCTCTGAGAGCATGTACTCCCATCTTTAATATATCTCATATACGTATTGATTATACATCTTTATCATTTTCAATGTACTTCAATAAATATTCTAAGATACCTCAATACGAGTTTTTTTTTTAAATGTCATTTGTGACGTACTTTTTTTAATATACCCTTTTCACATACAATTAAATCAGTATATATGCAAAGCTTCGAAAATATGAGAGACACATGATTTTTTTTTCATTAAACTCTTGGAGGTATCTAGTAATTATTAATGAAGTATGCTAAAAATAATATAGTGGTATGAAAGATTCGTCTATGTGGTATATGAGGAGCGGGAGTACTTCTGGGAGTATGCAGTCCTGCTCCTCATACGCCACATATATAGATGAATCTTTTATACTTCTTTATTATGTTTAATATATTTCATTAATAGTTACTACATACCCCTAAGTGAGTTTCATGAAAAAATTGAAGTGAGTCTACATTTTTCTAAAGGTTTAGATATATATATTGATTTGTTCATACGTGAAAAAGGTATATTACAAGAAGTATATGGAAAATAATATTTTTCAACAAGACTCATACTGGGGTATCTTAAATATGTAATGAAGTATATTGAGAATGATAAAGAGGTATAATCAATGCATACACAAGGTATAATGAAGTATATTGAGTGGGTTGTGTGTGTGTGTATATATATGATCAATTTTTCCTACTACCGGGTGTAGTTACTTTCACTTTTGTTTCATACGTTGTAGGTAGTATCTATCATATCGGAGAGTATGTACGCATAGTATGTAGTATGTAAGAATGTTTAGGTAGTATATATACTAATTTTTATATAGTATGTAGTATATTTTGAGCATACTCCTTTTTACGCATAAATATATCGTATTTCACAAATATTATAAAAATATGGACTCACATGCAGTTTTTTCACATAACTCGCTTTAGAGTATCTTAGATATAGTATATGTATATACTAAAAATAATAAAGTAGGGTATATACTACCAGATGGTAGTATATGAGAAATGAGTGTAACTACATCCGGTAGTAGGATGCATTTTATAGTGTTACTATTTATCACCCAGGGTGCAGAATAAGTTATTCTTCACCCGATGTAATCTTACGATTGTACGTAACATAAAACATTTTTTTACGGTGATTACATATTTTGTTGCGTTCTTTTATTATGTATGAAATAAGACAAACATTACGAAACATAAAATTACGATGCAATGATGTTAAAATAGAGGGGGTGAAGAATGAATATTCCTCACCCACGGTGACGAATAGTTCATCTATATACAGATGGTCTATTATGCTAATATTAGCAGAATAGTTATTCTGATAACACTTCCGCACTTCACGCTCAACGCGAGAGCACTGCACTGCAATACAGACTAGTGAACTTCGTGTCGAAAAAAACTGCATGCAGTGTTTTCCGGTATTGTTTTCGCTCTAATTTTTTAACCGTTTATCGAAACGAGGCGTATAATATACCATTGGAAAGCTATGGATTAGGCGCAACTTCGTCATGTTGAACACTTTTCGAGATTCCTCACGGTTTAAGTGCAGTTTCAAAAACGGTGCGGCGGATGACGAGTGGCAGCAAGCGTATTTTCGTGATTTTTGCTAAACCGCTCATCGAAATAAAGCAAACGACACGTCGTTGGAAAGATATCATCGAGGCGCATCTTTTTCATATATATTATTTTCTCTAATTCGTTACAGTTTAAGACCAGTTTCAAATTTACTAATTCGTGAAATTACGTTTTTTGAAATTTTTGCAATTTTCGGTACTGTTTTTGCTCTAGTTTTTTAACCGTTTGTCAAAACGAGGCGTATGATACGTCGTTGGAAAGGTATGGACAAGGCGCCACTTCAATATGTAGAAATGGTTTTGAGATTTCTTACGGGTTTAAGTTAATTTTGAAAATGGTGCGGCGGACGACGAGTGGTCACTACAAAGATTCTGGTCTATCGCAACAAAATTTATTGCTACAACTACATTTTGTTGCAATAAAATGCAATATTACCACAAATTCTCGGATTGTAGTAATAGGCTGTGCATATTGCCATAACTTAGTTTGGTCACGATAAATACTAAATTTGTTGCAATAGAGGACTCATATTGCAACGAACCATGTTGATGTTGCAATATGGTAGCGATATTGCGACAAACAAATTCTGTTGCGCGAGGGTAGTCATTTGTTGTAATAGAGACTAGGTATTTCATGAGAATTACTATTTGTGGCAATATTCGGAAAGATATTGCAACATCGACGTGTCGTTGCATTAGTTACAAATATTGTTGCAAAAAAGTGGCTACCTATTGCAACAATTCAAATCCACGTTGCAATATGCTAGCGATATTGCGACAACCAAATTCCGTTGCGCTAGGCAGTCATTTTGTTGTAATAGAAATTACGTGTTTCAATAGAATAACTATTTGTGGTAATATTCGGAAAGATATTGCAACATCGGTGTGACATTGCAGTTACAAGTAAAACAATGAAAAAATATATTATTCAAATTTTTCATGAAATTTTTACAAACCGCTTATCCAAATGATTCAAATGATATGCCATTGGAAAGATATCGACGAGACACAACTCTTTCATGTAGAACACTCTCTCTAATTCCTTACAGTTTAAGAGCAATTTTAAAATTACGGAAGTGCGGACACTCTTTTTTTTTGCGACACCCAAAACGGTGAGTGAACGTCATCCGACAGAAAACCGCACTGCATCAGACAGGCAAGTGAACTTCATGATTTCTTTTGTCAGACGTAAATTTTTTTCAGACGAGTTTTTGCTGTCTTGTTTCCAACTTTTTTTTATAAACAAAAGTGGACCGCAAAGATGAGGCAAGTGAACCGTGACATATATCGAAGTGAACCACACATTACTACCTTGTTGTTTCGCTAAATTTTTCACACTTCTCATGTTGGGTGCAAGTGAACAACATCACTCTCAAAAGTGAACGTCATTCGAAGACCGAACACACTTCAAGTGTTGATGGAGTCGACTGAATTCTGAGTCACACGAAAACATTTTTGCGACACTCTGTTTTCCATGACACCAAAATCGACGAAGAAACTGATTAGACAGAAACCGCACCGCTTGCATGAAAACCGATCGCATTGGATGGGCAAGTTAGCTGCATAATTTCTTTTGTTGGACGTAAATTTTCTCAAGCGAGTTTTTATTGTCATTTTTAACCTTTTTCATTAACGAGAGTGGATCGCAGAGACGAGGGTAGGAGAACCGCGACATATATCAAAGTGAACCGCATTAATTTTTTGTTGTTACCTCCGAAAAAGTCAACCACAGAGAACTGCAACATTTTTTATATTGTATTGCATTTGTTTTGCAAAACATTTTTTTAAGTCTGCATGCTTTAGGTTAGTGAACTGCACTATGTATTTTCTTCTTATTTGTTTTTATGAATGTGCACTGACTGCTGCTTAGACGAGGCAAGTGTGCTGCATCAATTTTTTTTAGAGTGAACCGCAAACATTTGTGCTATAAATGGGCTGCACCTTTTCTTTAGCAAATACGGGATGCTGACAGAACGCCCTGGAAAAAACAGAGTACACCGCACAGATCCGCGCGTCCGACCAATGAACCACGGGTGGATTGTGGTCATTGTCGGTGTCAAAACCGGCGGATCTCGGGTAGGGGGTCCCGAACTGAGCGTCTAAGGCGGATGGTAACATGAGGCGGGGGACACAATGTTTAACCAGGTCCAGGCCCTCTCGATGGAGGTAATACCCTACTTCTTGCTTGATTGATCTTGATGATATGAGTATTACAAGAGTTGATCTACCACGAGATCGTAGAGGCTAAACCCTAGAAGCTAGCCTATGATTATGATTGTTGTTGTCCTACGGACTAAACCCTACGGTTTATATAGACACCGGAGGGGGCTAGGGTTACACAGAGTCGGTTACAAGGGAGGAGATCCACATATCCGAATTGCCAAGCTTGCCTTCCACGCAAAGGAGAGTCCCACCCGGACAAGGAACGAAGTCTTCAATCTTGTATCTTCATAGTCCAACAGTCCGGCCAAGGTATATAGTCCGGCTGTCCGAGGACCGCCTAATCCACGACTCCCTCAGTAGCCCCTGAACTAGGCTTCAATGACGATGAGTCCGGCGCGCAGATTGTCTTTGGCATTGCAAGGCGGGTTCCTCCTCCAAATACTCCATAGAAAGTTTTGAACACAAGGATCGTGTCCGGCTCTGCAAAAAAAAATTCCATACACCACCGTAGAGAGTATATTATTCCACTAATCTAATCACGACAACTTTTCATAACGTGACGCCCCGCAGCGGGTTCCGGCCATATTTTACCCCGCCGCCATCGCACGCGTGTTGCAGGAAGTTTTATCGCACGCCTTGTCGAAGCGAGATCGTGTTCCCTTATCACGAGATGCTCATCAATACGGATATGGGTAACCCAACCGCGCCATCAATCGCGGGCGCTTGGGGAATAAGCGATTTTATGGGGCAAGTAGGGAGGCTTACGTTTTACCGCCTTTTAAAGGGACAAGGACTCCTCTTTTTCACCTCGCCTTCTTCTTCCCTGCCCATCCATTCTCAAGACTCGAGCTCCAGCGCCTAAGTTCTCATTTTCTCCGCAAAGCCATTCCAAACATGTCCGGAGCGGGAGGTAAGTGGATGGTCTCCTCCATTACGGAGGAGAACATTACGAATCTCCAAGAAGCCGGATACCTGGCTGCAGACATCGCGCACCGGCTCCCAGACGCGGGGCAGATCGTCCCTACTCCAGAACCCCACGAGAGGGTTGTATTCCTTACCAACTTCGTCCGCGGGCTGGGATTTCCCCTCCACCCATTTGTCCGCGGGCTCATGTTCTACTACGGGTTGGACTTCCATGATCCGCCCCAATTTCATCCTCAATATCTCGGTGTTTATCACAGCGCGAGGCCTTCCTCCGCATCAAGCCCCACTTCGACTGTGGGTCAAGACCTTCAACGTGAAACCGAAGGTGGTGGTTGGCCGCAAGCGGAGTGCGGAGGCGCCATGGTGGGCAAAATGCCCAACGCCACTGCTCAAGGCTCCCACGGAGACCGTGGTGAAGGGGTGGCAATCGGGTGGTTTTACATCACCGAGCGCGCGACACCAACCGGGTGGCGGCCCCAATTTCGATCCGCATCCCCATGCGCTCACCTCCGGAAAGAGAAGGGCCTATCCGGGTTCATCGGTGGAGCTGACCGACTCGTAACTGTATTAAAAACATGATAAGCAAGAAAATCAAGCTTGTTAACGTGGTCCAGGTCATGCTCTTCCGCCGGATCCTTCCGTGTCAAAGACGGGCATTCAATATGTGGGAGTTCGACCCGGCCAAGCACTAGACGCTGCGAGAGCTTTTCGACACGACGCACCAAGACGTCTAGAAGGTGTTGTTCAAGGCCACCGAGGTACCTCCTCCCCTTACCGAGGATCGCGAACTCAGCGCAAAGCGCCCTGCCAATCCGGTAAGCTCTTTATATCTCATAAGATGTTTCTTTCCCCAAAGATAATCATGTGAGGGATCTCGAGCCCACGCCATTCTAACAGATCGGGTAGCGACAATGAGCGGATTGATTGTCCGCCTCACCGCCTCAAGATCCAAAGCAGGGATCTGTCGGTGTCAAACCGCGGATCTCGGGTAGGGGTCCCGAATCGTGCGCCTAGGCAGATGGTAACAGGAGACAAGGGACACGGTGTTTTTACCTGTGTTCGGGCCCTCTCGATGGAGGTAATACTCTACCCCGCTGATTAATATTGATGATATGGGTAGTACAAGAGTAGATCTACCACGAGATCGAGAGGCTAAACCCTAGAAGCTAGCCTATGGTATGATTGTTGTTCGTCCTACGGACTAAAACCCTTCGGTTTATATAGACACCGAATAGGGTTAGGGTTACACCGAGTCGGTTACAACGGTAGGAGATCTACATATCCATGTCGCCAAGCTTGCCTTCCACGCCAAGGAAAGTCCCATCCGGACACGGGACTAAGTCTTCAATCTTGTATCTTCATAGTCTAGGAGTCCGCCAAAGATGATAGTTCGCTATCCGGACACCCCTAGTCCAGACTCCCTTAGGCTCTCTTAACGAAGATGTTGCTCCGACGCCTATGAGGCGCCGGATAAGAAGGCCAAGAAGAAGGCCGGGACCAGAAAGGTCTCCAAGAAGGGTGTATCGACTCGCCATCCGATAACACCGAGGCGCCTCCTCCCACGAAAAACGAGGAGGAGGAAGAGGAAAGTTCTGTCTCTTCGCCACCGGGGAGACAAGAAAAGGAAAGCCCCCTATCCGGGAGGTCAAGGGTCCAAGAAGGAAGGACCTCCTTCCGGACTACTCTACAACAGCCGCCATAACGACGAGGAGTGGTTGCCCAGGGACAAGCCCCTCGCAAAGTCGTAAGCATCCGGATACCATAATAGTTTTGGTATGTTTTGTTTTATTGCTTCTTATCATGCCAAACATGATCATGCAGTCTACCCAAAGCCCATATCGACGTATCCTATTCGGATGAATCTTTGGGCCAGTCGGTGATGAACAACGATTCACTCCCGACCGCCACCTCCCCCCGCCCTACGAACAACGTCGAGGTGTTGTCTCAAAGGGCACTGAACCAAGGGGAGATAGTTCTGGAGGCGCCCCAAGGCGACATCCCAAACGCTGGGCACATGGGGGGTAAGACTCCCATGGGCTCTAATGACGGGGGCAGCAAGTTCGGCCCCCAGCCGGATACTGTGTCGGAACCTCCAGTGGTTCCGGATTCTGTCAGGCGACCCCTCGCTAAGGGGGGCGAAGTTGTTCGTGTCGATGGCCTTTGTCCATCTAGAGGCATCGATAACTTGTCGGAAGCGCCGGGCGCCCATTGATGAAGAGCACCGCACTATCATGAGTGCGGTGGTCGAGAAGGTTCGGCCCGCCAAAAGCGGACTAACTAAAGTTCGTGCCACCTCCTAATGTGCTTTGAGGTAAGTAATCAAATTATGAGAATATGTTACAAAGATAGGCGAGCCCTCGATGCTCGCTTGGTGTTCGCAAAGAAAGGCCGAACATGGGATCAAATAATAATCACAGGAGTCTAATCGAATATGTCTATGTGAATAAGCGTGCTCATTGCCGGGCCGCTGCCGCTTGTAATCGCAGAGGCTCCGGATCAAGGGACCTTGAGCGGTCCGAGAAAGAGCTCGGCCTTATCAAGAGGCAGCTCAAGAGAACAAAGGTAAGTGATACCCGTCTCAGATATTGATAAAGAAAAAATAAGGTGGTTGTTAGATCATAGGATCGTCATGAATTTTGCTAGGGGCCACGACCGAAGTGGCGGCCCTGAAGAAGGCGCTGTCCGAGGCCGAAGGCAAAGCAGCCAAGGAGCGCACCGAGCGCGAGAAGCAAGAGGCCTGAGTCGGCGAGGTTCAGCAAGAGCTCCAGGATTTTGCCAAGAAATACGAGTCCTTGGAGTGTGACTCTAAGACGCAGGGGTCCGAGCTTGCGAAGGCCCTCGAGAATGCACAAAATGCCAAGGCCGAAGCCCAAAAGGCCCTCCAAGAGATTCAGGCGGTCAAGAAGATAGCGGCGGGTAAGGCATTCATTATGCAAAGCAAGCATGTGAAGGAAGCTTTCCTTTTACTTACCCGAATTCGAAGCTCTCCAGAGCGTCAGATCGCAGATCTACCCAAAGAGCCAGATCCGATGCCGCAGAGTTCTACCGGCCGAGGAAGGAGCTCGACGGAGAATTTGTTCTCGTCTTAGTATACCGACCGAACATCCGATGCCCTTGAGCGACCAGCTGAAGCAACCGGTCGAGCTTCACAAGGCGTAATCGAACTCGCCATGAAGGGTCTCATAGTTTGATGTGGCTCGGCGAGCCCTCGCTGGCAGCTACTTCGCCCGGTAAAGCGCCTTGTGAATGCCTACCCACGGTTTGAAGTCATAAAGCGTTCGTCTGCATTGAAGGTGCGCAGAGGCCTTTGCCCGCATGAAAGTGCATCGGGCGTAAGATGGACGCCAAAAGTGGTGAAGGAGGGGCCGGAGGGTAAGGAGCATCGCCACCCCGAAAAGTATTATGACAAGTGTCTCAAGGGTGCTCGCTTTGTATGAGGAATGTGCTAAGGATGTAATATTTGAATGAATGTACTCATGTGATCTTGTAATATGAAAACGGGTTCATGTGCGCTATATAACGCTTGTTAATTTAAAATATTACCTTCTGTGCGGCCATTTATAAATCTGAGAGTTGGCTAGTCGTCGGCTTCTGCCCCCATGTAAGTAGTACTGAGGTGTTCGGGATAGATCTTAAACACTCTTTATCCAAACAAATTGGTCCTTTAAGGAAGTGTTTAGCGCAACGAACAAGGCAATCGGACTATACAACTTTATCACTCTCACTTAGCCATAGAAGTCTACAATTTTAAATTTTGGCGAAGCCCCTAGTATTCGAAGGTTAACTTGGGCGCTTATATACGCCTTAAATCGGACAAGGCCGACTCCTCGCCAAGCGGAAAAAATCTTTAAGGATTTGAGACCTCTCGAACAGCGACCAGCTCTCGCCGCATCATGACAAATCGCCGGGCTTTCATCGAGGTGCTCGTCCGAAGAAACGGACACAATCGCAGTTGTTCTCCCAGTGCTACCTTAGCCGATATAGCGGAACGTAAGGTACCAAAACATGGGAGCCAGGCAAACCCAACTATTGACCCAAGACATGATTCAGAGCTGATGCATACAATGTTATAAGTTCGGGGTGCCGCACTGTCGAAAGTGTTCAGACTTTTCTTGCTGTGTTATGGGGTACATCAAGTTTCGGCGACCGGACGATCGAATGTACGGGTGCAATTTATCGTAAATAAGTAGACAGGGAAAAAAGATGAAGGAATGCAATAATGAGCTAATGTTGTACATTGTTATTTAAATGATACGTCAAAACGTATGTATACAAGTAGTAAAAATAGGACTATTTGACATGTCCTATCCAAGGGCAAGCTGCGTGTGAGTATGTAAAGCAGGTATAGCGATCATTATCAGAGACCACCTGGGGATTCCCTTGTACGTCAAAGCTTCTTGCTTCCTTGGTGTTTCCTTCCCGCGACGGGTCCGATAATCAGGAGATCGGAGAGGGCCTTCAGAGAATAGGGTCCTGAAAAGAAGAAAATGTTAAAGATATACGGGTCCTGAGGCGGTTGAGCCGCATTGTGGGCCGTGCCATAGCCGTGCCTCCGCCTATGCCCATGGTATCTTGAGTGCGTAATTATATGCGCGCGGCGCAAATTTCGCCGCTTAACTGGGACTAGGACAGAGGCTAAATTGCTAGGCGAGCTCTAAACGTTCCGGGCGATCTTGTTGCAGGGTACTCCGGACTCGCTTGAAGGTGTCCGGGGGCTTTATCGCTGAATTTGCAGTTTGTCTTAGAAGTCTGCTTTGCACTTCTGCTGCGATGGCCGCAGTGTGCTCCCCCGTACGGAGCGAGCGTTCTGTATTTCCATTAACTGTTACAACCCCGCGAGGTCCTCGCATTTTGAGCTTGAGGTATGCATAATGCGGTACCGCATTGAATCTGGCTAATGTGGTTCGTCCGAGAAAGGCGTGATAGCCACCGTGGAAGGGGACGATATCAAGATTAACTCCGCTCGGAAGTTGTCCAGAGATCCAAAGACCACTTCAAAGGTGATTGAGCCCGCAATGTGCCTCTACACTGTATGACACCTTTAAAGGTGGTTTTGTGGGTTTGATCCTCGAGGGTCGATACCCATTTTGGCGATCAGATCCCGATAGAGCAGGTTCAAGCTGCCGCCATCGCCCATAAGGACTCGAGTGAGGTGAAATCCACAATTATGGGGTCAAGGATCAACGCGCGTAACCGCCATGACGGATTCTCGTGGGTGGTCCTCGCGATCAAAAGTGATCGGACAAGAAGACCATGGGTTGAACTTTGGGGCGATCGCTCCATCGCATAGACGCCCTTAGTGCACGCCTGCTCCCGCTTGGGAATATGGGTTGCGATATCATGTTCACCATTTTTACTTGGGGAAGAAATTTCTTCCGCCCTCCCGTGTTCGGGCGCCGGGCTCCTCCTCGCCGCCGCTATGCAGCCCTTTTCCTTGTTTCCGCATTCAACTTGCCGCCCGCTTGAACACCCAGCATTTTCTCGCTGGGTGGTTGGCTGGTTTGTCGGGGTGCCGTGAATTTGACACGAGCGATCGAGTATGCGGTCCAAACCGGACGGGCCCGGATTGCTTCTTTTGAACGGCTTTTTCACCGAGTGGATTTAGAGCCACCGAATCCGGCATCGACCGTCGTGTCTCGGCGCTGTCGCCGCTTGTTGCGCGCTTGTGTTTGTTGTGACGGGCTCGCCGCTGCTATCTTTGGCATCCGAGTTGCTGTGGATTACTTGATGTGTTGTCGCCTGTGAGCCTGCCCACCGTCCTCGCCCGCACAAAAGCGGGTCATGAGTGTCTTGAGGATGCCATGGACTTTGGCTTCTTGGCCGAGGAGTCGGGCGAGCCACTCGTCATGGATGTTATGCTTAAATGCCGCTTAAGGTCTCGCATCCAAACAATGACAATTTGGTTCTTTTAGTTAGGAACCAAGTCCGCATTTCGGCTGATTCCCGGTCGTTGGGTTATGTGACTCAAGTCATCAAGACCGATGGTCGCATATAAGTGCCCCGAAGTTGTCAAGGAATGCGCCTTCCAAATTCTCCCAATCGCTAATGAAGTTTGCCGGCAGGCTATTCAGCCAATGCCGAGCCGACCCTTTGAGTTTTAGTGGGAGGTACTTGATGGCATGTAGATCGTCACCGCGGGCCATGTTGATGTGGAGGAGGAAATCTTCAATCCATACCGCGGGGTTTGTTGTACCATCATATGATTCAATGTTCACGGGTTTAAATCCTTCTGAGAATTTGTGATCCATTACTCGTCAGTGAAGCATAGGGGGTGTGCAGCGCCTCTGTGCTGGGCTATGTCACGACGCAGTTCATACGAGTCTTGTCTGCTGTATTCGCCCGCAGATTTGCTTAGTATATCCAGCGTGACGGTCATCGCTATGCATTGGGCGCGCTCGTGATTAAAGAGATCGATCTTGTATGTCCCGCTTTGTTTTCCAATATGTCTCGCAGTCCCGCGTGTTGCCCCTGCCTTGGTGTTTTTGTTTGACCGGGCGACGGGTGCGGGCTGGACTTTGGGCTGATATGTCGTTTGTCTCGCCACGAGGTGGCCGGTCACCGATCGACGCCGGGTAGTGTAGGCTTTAATGCTTCCTCCTCGAGTTGGGGTAGCACCGTGCTTTGGGTAACTTTGGTTGGGCGCCGAGTTCAGATTCCTACCGCCAGACCTCACCATCTATCCGCTTAGCAGATCGTGGTCACTTTAAAGTCGTTGTTGCTTTTTCTTCGTGCTTTTGTCTGGACTATAAGCCAGCCATTGAAGCGCCTCGCCGACGGATCCTCGTGCACGATAAATTCTTCGTCGCCGAGGCTCACCTCATCTTCTGGAGAGGGCATGTAATTGTCATCCTCCGATTCTCCATCCGCCTGCTCCTTAGGGCTAGTTGCCCATCCTCCCGCCAAGCCCGGGCCGAGGGGATTGTCTTCGCCTTCGCATATCGACATCGTTATTGTCTCTTGTGCCAGACGCGCTTTTGCTATGGCGGGCTTAGAGCGGCGCCGATGATGCCGGTTCTTAGATTGCTTCTCGAGGATTATCCTCTCGTGCTTTATTGCCATCACTTTCTTTGGGGTGTCCACCATGTATATATCATATGATGAGGTGGTACCGGTAGCCTCGTATGGGCGGTGATTCCGCTTCTTCTCCCGCATCGTCGTCCATGGAGTTGAAATCGAGCATGTCGGTTAAGTCGCCGACATGGGCTATTAAGTGGGTGGTGGGTGGGGAATGAATTTCTTCGTCATCCGCTTCCCACTCAAGCCGGACATAGTTCGCCAAGGGTCTCCGACAAGGAGAGATACTCATCGAATTTAGCACGCCGCCCAAGGGCGAAAAGTGCCGAAAATATCCGCGGAGGTAAACTCCATGGTCGGTGCCCAATCAAATTCGAGCAGGCATGGACGCAGCGGTTCGGAGTTCGTGGTCGGGACGAATCCAAGGGTCCCAGAACATAGGTCTCATAGGAGGTGAGGTCAGATTCGCCTATCGCCGAAAAGCGACTCGTGGCGGGTCCATCCGCCGCCCTCGAATCGCGCGACCGCTCCGGATTGAGGGCCGAGTAGCCACAGTGTGATCTCCAACACCGTCTGACGGTAGATCTAAGTCACGCTGTGTGGATCGGCGGCAGACTGACATGGGCTCGAATCCGTCAAGTTCAAGTCTCCGCGATGTTCGGCAGATAGTTCAAGCTTCCAAACCGACCGACGGCCAGAGCGTAGCTCTCGATCCGCTTCCAGATGGCTGCGAGTTAGCCCGCAAAGACGAAGCCGCCAAGATCCGTCCGTGAGAAAACCTCACCCTAGATCGCATCGCTGCCGATGATCGAAGGAGCCATCGTGCCTTTATCATGACAAGACAAAGGAACTCTCAATGAAAGCATCAATGTTTGTCAAACCGCGGATCTCGAGTAGGGGTCCTGAATTATGCGCCTAAGGCGGATGGTAACAGGAGGGGGGACACAATGTTTACCTGTGTTCTGCCCTCTCAATGGAGGTAATACCCTACTTCTCGCTTGATTGATCTTGATGTTATGAATATTACAAGAGTTGATCTACCACGAGATCGTAGAGGCTAAACCCTAGAAGCTAGCCTATGATTATGATTGTTGTTGTCCTACGGACTAAACCCTCCGGTTTATATAGACACCGGAGGGGGCTAGGATTACACAGAGTCGGTTAGAAGGGAGGATATCTACATATCCGAATTGCCAAGATTGCCTTCCACGCAAAGGAGAGTCCCACCCGGACACGGGACGAAGTCTTCAATCTTGTATCTTCATAGTCCAACAGTCAGGCCAAGGTATATAGTTCGGCTGTCCAAGGACCCCCTAATCCAGGACTCCCTCAGTCATCGCCAGAGCGGGCAGCAATGACTAAAAACTAAGTGCGAAATTACAACCACACAACCATACACAAAATTTTCAAAAAAAGCAATGAACTGCACTGAAGAAGCCGTGAATTGAAAACGATCCAAAACACTACTGAACATAATTGGAGGAGATGTGGGCCTCTGTCGAACTGCAACGAAGGGACAAGCAAGCTGCACTGTAGCGACAGGTGACCCTCACTGTCGTCAAAGGGAGATGAATCCCACACATCGCCCCAACTGCATGTCGGCGCCGCGGACGGACCTCCTCGCGCCCCTCCCTCCCGCAGAATTAAAAGCTCCGCACGGCATGAAGCGCACCAATGCGAACTGAATGAGTATCTCGCTGCCAATGCAAGACGAAGGAGACGGGGAGGAGAGCATAAACTCCGGCTAGGAGATGGCAGAGTGGTGACGGCGCCGCTGCACGGAGAGGAAGCCAGAGGGGTGGGGCGGCTGGAGGCGTCGGTGTCGAGCAGCTGTCTGGATCCAGTGGTGGGAAGATGCGGGGTCCATGGGGGCGAGGAGAGGTGATGCAGTGTGGCTTGTGTGGTGATGCAGTGCGGGAGGGGACGAGCATGCCTCATGGAAGAAGCCACGACGATGGATGGGGAGTAGAAGAAGGTCGAGCAGTGGTGAAGGTGTGTGCGCCGGAGTTGGAGATCGTTCGGAGATGGAGGAGGCCGGAGGCCGGTGGCAGCGACCCCATAGCTCGGGTGTGATCTGCACTGCATTGTGAGGGGCGGCTCAGTGAATCGTATGCGGCCGGCGAACCTCACGTTGCGGACCGGCGTACAGCACAACATGTCAGGGGTAGAGCTCCACTGTAAAACGACACACGCCGGCGACAGTTCAGGCCATAGTCGGAGGAGACGCCCCCGGGCTCGGCGCACCTCGATCCCAAGCGGGGCTGCTGCTCCATGGCTCAAGAGCATGGGGAAGGATAGCTTGCTGGCAGACGCGTGTGGGAGCCCAGATCGAGGGAAGGAAGTGCTCTGGGCAGGAGCGGGCAGGACCGGCCATGGATCGACGAGATCCGCGCTGGGGAGGCTCGAGAGAGGCACCCCCGTCGTCCGGTAATGGGCCAACGATAGGAAGAGAGGAAACAGGCGCCTGCACGCCGGCCAGATCTAGGAGGATAAGGTGAGGTGGTGGGGCGACGGTGCGGCGTCGGCGTTGGCGCGAATCTGGGCTGGCGGGGAGGCAGCAGGTCTGGGTTCCAGCGGAGCGTGCCAAGGCAAGACGGAGGTAGGTTGGGGCAGCTCGTGGTGGTGGCCGCGGCGGGCAGCGTGAGGTCGTGGCCCGGCCGAGGGGCCGCGGCGGTGGGTGGGGGTGGGGCGCTAGGGGTAGGTGGGGGTGGTAGTGGGGAAGAAAGGTGGGGAACGAGGGGTGGGTTCCTGCGGGGAAGAAGGTGGGGTGCAAGGATTGGGCTTGCTTTGTCGGTTGCTGTGCAGTAATAGTATGGTGGAGGGAGCAGTGTGTAAGTGTTGACAGAATAAGAGTTTTTTTGTTAGAATAAGGTCTTAAGGGGGTTGTTATCATAATAGACCCAACCTATATTCTGATCCTGGGATCAGAATAGCTATTTGGATCACGTGGCCCTATATAAGAGAGATATGTTGTTCCCGAACTCTCGAATCCATAAAGGGGGAAAATCCCACCCACGATCTCTCGTCCACCACTTCTTCCCTCGATCCCCAACGCCCCCCGATCCCATCACCGCCGCTGCCTACCACGCCTCCTACTGTCGCGCCAAGACTTCGCCTCCTTCCGGGCGTGTCTCGCCCTCGCCTCCTCCCGCAGGAGGTCGCCTGCACTCTCCTAGGATGCCTTCGCCCCTGCCTTCTTCTAATTGCGATTGTGGACCACCACCTCTGTCCCGATGCACGTTGGTAGTGGATCCTGCACGCCCTCACCGACCATGGATCCGGCTCGCTACCGCCTTTTGATTATACTGGCAACGCTCGCCGGGTAGTTTCGTCGGGCTTGTAAAGCCCGACCTTCATTCCTCAAGCCCGAGCCCTACCAAGCCCAAATACTCCCTATTTTCAAGCCCGAGCCCGCCCAAAATCAAGCCAAGCCCGGAAGCCCTACCAATGTCGTTTTTTAGTACGCCAAGACGCAAGCCCTACCAAGCCCGAAAGCCCGCCCAAATACGGAAAATTGAAGCCCGAGCCCGCCCGAACTATCTTTCGGCAGAAACAAAGCCCGAGCCCGCCGAATGTCAAGCCCTGCGCCGGCCGGGTTTTTGCCGCGGCTCAGCCGGGCTGCCCATGCCCGGCTTTACTTTGGATCCCACCCGCCGCCGTCGGGGTCCCCGACTGAAGACGAGCAAGCCGTAGATCATGGGCGGCATCACGGGGCGTGGATCTTGGGGCGCCATCGCCTAGCTCTGATCCCGCCGGCCACCACCGAGGTTCCCATCAAGATGCCCTCACTGCTGCAAGAGACTCGTGTCGCTCGCCACCGCCACCATCCAACATACTGTCAGCCTCGATTCTTTCCTGAGCGACGCCAGGAACCACCCGACTCCCCTAGTTTGCCTCCATCGTGGGATCACTTCGCGCTGATTCGCGAGGACACAACCCCCGCCCTCCAGTTTCATCACTTTTTTGTGTTTATCCTCTGAAAAAATTGGCCATCGTTGTAGGCCTGCTTCACCAAATTATTCAGTTCCGCTCTAAACAAATGAGCATTATACATTGTTGTCCAGTTTGCTCATTTTTTGGAATGAAAAAAAGGCTGAAGGTAGAAATTGTTCCAGAAGGTGAAAAATATGTTCAAGTATATTTTCTAGAACACCGACACTCTCTGGACATCATTGGCATATGCATGCCAATGTTATCAACCAACTTTGACATATATGCTACAATTATCCCTCGAGACAGAACTGTTGTAGTAGACTTGTATCCATGCTGGATGTAAAAAATGAATGGTCATGTTAATGAATATTGATAAAAGCTGGGAGAGGTTCTCTCCTTTTTGTTTTTTGTTTGGAATTGTTGTTTCAGAGTGTGTTGTTTCAGAGAGTGTTCACTTTTTTACTATAATGTACATGTTATTAAAGCATTCCCGTGGGATTTCCTCATTTGCGAAAACAGAAGAATGACACAAGTTAAAAAAACATGTAGCTGAGGGCATCAAATTCCTATGTTTACAAAATAATAAGGAAGCCATTTCGTTGAGGAAAATCTAGAAGTTCAACTAAGAAAAATAAGCAGTACTGTGTGTAAACGAAGAAGAAAGTCAGTCCTTATCTAGAAAAATATGAACTATGAACGTTCAAAATTAATAAAATATGGAGAGAATAAGGAAAATGAGAAAACAAAAAAGTTCAAACAATTCCCATGGATTCTGAAGGAATTTTTCGATTTATAAAAAACCTAGAAGTTCAAATTAAAATAGAGGAGTGTTTCGATGTTTATTACAAAACTAGGATTTTTTTTCTCTTACTAAGAAATAAAACCAAGAAGTCCAAATTGCAAAGATGGAGCAATCCGATGATTATAGAAAACTCAGACTGTCCTTGTTATTAGAGAATGGAAACAAGAAGTTCAGAATAAAATAACATAGTAGTTCGATGTATAAAAAATTGAAAAAAATCCAAATCTACTAACAGGAAGAGAGGGCGGCGGAGCGCCCAAAGAAGGCGGGCCCGTGGGATCTAAGGCGAGGCGGTCCAATGACGGTGTTAAGGCGATCCAATGAAGGGATACTGGCACAGGCGCACGCACACGAGAGGTGAAGGGATCGGGTTGAGGCGCCGCCTGTTTTCTGCGGGCGGCATGAGAGGGAGGGGAGAATCGGGGTGGGTGCTAGCGCAGTTAGGTTAGGGTTGGGGGGTTATAGTAGGTGTGGGGCCTGGTGTAGTGGCCACCGGGCCACTTGGTCCAGCGGGGGTGGTTGTTTCTGTTTTTTTATTTCTGTTTTATTTCTAGTTCCTTTTATGTTTAGTTTTATAAACTATAAAAATAGTCTCTAAGTTAGCATTACTAAATATAATACTCCCGCTACAATTTGGTTACCCAATAGAAAGTAGTTTAACACTTTATAAATTATAAAAGGCTTTTAATAATTGTTTTGCTGCTGTTTTATTTACTTTTAAGCATTTAAGCATTTTATAACAATGTGGTTTCTTCATCATATTTACTTATGAATTATTTGGCACATATAGAACATTTTAGTTTTAATATTTGAAAACTTTTGTTGTTTGCCTTTAATTCAATTTTGAATTTGAATTGGTTTTGAACTAACCCGAGATTAACTACAGTGATAGAGGTGACGTGGCATCATTAGCAGGGAATTACTGTAGTCTAATTATCCGAGCGTCACAATTCTCCTCTACTACAAGAAATCTCGTCCCGAGATTTAAGAGGGGAGTAAGGAGGAAAGTTCTGGTTACGAAATTCGAACGATTCTTCTCGGTCTTGGTTGCTCTTCCCGAAGTAGTTGATCCCTTTTGGTGATGTCTTCATTTCTCTGCTCCAGGTCATCATGATGAAGTGGCCATCCTTCCTTCGGAGTCTTCTTCATACTAACAAAAGATTAAGGGGGTAACTTCAGAAGAACGGACCTCTTCAAGGTTGCTATCTGGTAGATGACGTCAATGAAGATTGCAGAAAGTAACTCTCGAAATGAAACTTAGAAAATTTCAAGAGGAAAGTAATAAGGTACAATAAGGAGTTTCAAGCGACCAGGCAATCGTTCGATGCCTATTCATAAGGTGAAAGGGTTTCAGGGCAACGAAAATAAGTTTTTCAGAATTGATGATCTCCCGGAAAGTGACTCGTGAATTTCATACGAGGCCACATGCGAGGAACAACCTCGAGAACAGGGGGTGTACAGGAGAGTCAGGTTTCGATCATGTGGAACTATGGGTTATGGGCCCACTATGTGGATTAAAAGTAGGAGGCGGTGACGATTTGCACGATCATGTAAGCAAGGCATGTCAGAGGATAGCCTGTCAGTTATGTCGGCAACAACATCGGTACCAAGGGTGAGGGACGAAGAGAACCATTCTCCTGCTCGTTGAACGAGGCAGACCAATAGGTAAAGTTCTCGTCCATTGGTGGTTACCGGAATATCATCAACAATAGTAACAGGATCTTACCGACACGATTGTACACCTAGGTGTTTACATAAGCAGAAGAATATTACTGCTTAGATCATATAGATCACTAGAAAGGTTAGACAAAACAATGCAAAAGGAAAAGGTGATCATCAGATTAAATAGAACAATGGAAAGGAAAATGTGTTTAAACACATTATTCAGGGGTATATCCTTCCCAAGGACAAGCAGAGCATGATATCCATGACAGGATATAATTGTAGAAAACCCTTTAGGTATGGGGAGAGGAATTTGATGACCATACCCATACAACGGAGTTTTGGATAATACATAAAGAAAAGATAGCATTTTGCTTCAAATGTTCTTATTGAAGATCGGAGTAACACAGACATGCTTCGAGTTAGCATTGACAAGGCCTTCAAGCAAAGGTCAGACCTTGGATACACAAAGGATCCATCAGGAAAAACTTATTAAACAAGTCATTCAATTTCCTCATGGAAGAATGGTTAACCTTGTTAAAAAGGAAACTATAACAATAGGTCCTCTGGCCAGGTGTGCTAGGCATGACACCACCTTACCGGGTCATATAAAGACCAATTTTATAACTCTTGGAAATATGTTCCAACCATCATATCTGACCGAGATTCAGTTCTGGTTGGTGCCAGGGTATCTCAGACTCAGAATGCCTGAGAAGAAAAGGTGCAACACAAATTGACGAGAAAGCATTGTAAGATTCTCGGGAAATGAACTATGGGAGCGGGTTCCCGAAACAATAGTTCATCATTAAACCAAGGAGAGGATGAGGAGGTGGCTGATGGGCTCAGCGACAATTCATCGAGAATTCCAAACAGATGGATTTCCACAATAATGTGAACAAGAAGATGACACTTGTCAATTCAAATGATATAATGTTGTATGCTCGAGGAAAACATACACCATTAATCATTAGTTGAAAGGTGTGCCTGAAATATGACCTTAGGCAGCAAGATCACTGTTAGAGTGACGATTCAATAACCAACAGTCTAAGAATGAACTGTCGATCGTTAACTTCAAGGCAATAGGGTTGCTAGAAGTACATAACTCAAGCAGATCGCCAAGATATTGGTATCCCGTTAAAAACAACACGGGACTAAGGAAGAATGGTGATGGTGAGAAGTATCATCATACCGAGAATTTCTAAGAGGTGGAGAAATCCCACAACATTCTCGATGTAAAAGACAAGAATATTTCAAAGCGTAACACAACACTAGCTCGAAAGCAAGTTGTATTCATAATGTGGACAAGTTCACGATGAAAGGAAGTCAAGGGTGTTGTCGATGATAATAAAAATCATCGAGGACAAGGAGGGTATTTCTCATCATGAACACAGTTGACATCTCGGAAGAAGTCCAAATGTTGAAGGTGATCCGACACATTTGCCGGGAGGTTTCGAGAGGATGCAATCAAACAAAAAAGGCAACAAGCAAGGGAATGACGAAGTGGCAAGTTATAGGATCAATATATAAGATGCAAACTCGGAACCAAGGTTGCCTTTCAAGACAAGCAACATGATGTTGAAAGCTCGACGTAAGTCGTTCTCACACACTGAAGAATTCATGCACCAGAGAAGGATGAGGTAGCATAGTCAAAGATAGCAAGACCAGGATGCAGCCAATAGTCTAGGAATGAGCAGATTGAGTTCAGGATTTCCTAGTAAAAATACTAGGGGTATTTGATATGTAGTGCGGAATAATTTCACTAGTCGGTGTCCTCGGTTGATAACAACCCAGAACCCGTAGAGTGATTACGACAAGGAAAGACATTACTTCAACAAAGTTAGTAAGATGTGGTGCGATGGCAAGACATCTCCGAGATACCGGGGGTAATACTCGAAGGTAGAACATGATAGAAGTAGATCTGGGCCATTGACCTATGACAGTAGATACTTCAACCTTGCTAAAAATAGACGAGGCACTGGAATGAATTCCCATCGGATATATTAGATCAGGACAGCATGGTCGGAACCATAACTGCAAGGAATCAATTTCAAGAATACCGAAAGACTCATATAGCTGGATAATCATTTTGCAAGAAGCTTCCGAGACGGTCTACATCATTTTCATGGGCATGAACACAAAGTCCAAGGTCGACTCCCACTTCTTTAATGCATAACCTTTCATTCACTTCTCGTCTTCAAAGAAGTTGTAGGGTAGAAAATTATCTGGTAAAACACCAGACGGGTATAACTTGTGAAAACTGTCGGGTTCATACGATTTTAGGGAAGGTATAGGTTCAACCCATCGGGGCATGTTAGGAACATATACTACAAACTTCAGGAGTAAATAACACAAGCTCGAAAGCAGAGCATTGTTGGCCAATTGAGAGAATAGGATTTACCATTGGCATTATGTATCAGGGAAAGAACTTCCAACGTGATTGAATATGAAGGACGTTGTCAGATAAAATCCAACAAAGGACTTGATGGTCCACAAAGGATCTGATGTGAGTATCGGTACTCAACCAGAAGAGGAAAGAATGCAAATGCAACAGGTTATGGAATCATCTGAATAATTGGAAGCTTAAATGCAAAGGAATTATGATTCCAAATCGAAGGATCAGAAGCAGATGCTCTGATCAAGGATGGATAAGTTGAATAGACTTAGGGGCACAATCGACGGCAATTTAATTGGTCAAGATCCAACTCATGTTTAAAATGACGTCTAATCCGGAAGGATGAATTCTAGGATCTGATTGAGGATTGCAAGCATTCGCAACATATTGAATCAAAGGACTCGAAATGATAAGTGACAAAAGATGTCAACGGAGATTACTACAAATATGGAATTAACCATAATGCAAGCAAGCAAGAATTTCAAGAGCAATAGCTGCTCAGGATTTTTGGAAGACCGAATGGTATTTTGAAGACTTTTGTGAAATACATGAATCATCTGGGGATGAGCGGATACTCGATAAGTGCGAGTAATTATCTGTAGGGGTATTCAGGTGGCAAAGAACTGCAAGGCCGTAGGCACAAAGTATTCTCGGAACAATAGAGAGAATTTCGGTGTATCTTGAAATAACAAGATCAACTGGGAATAAATGTAAGAGCGACAAGTGTATGTATTTATCCATAGGGATATATCGGTGGTAGGGAGTTGCAAAAGCGACGGGCACAAGGTCTCGAGAGAACATCGTAGAGTGTCTTCGGAATCTTCTGGTGAAGCAAGCGATCGTCCGGACCGAGGGGCTCTCCAGAAGAAAGTATTTACGAGAACCTAGAGTTAGAGTTAGAAAATCATTTAACCCGAATAGAAGAGATATCAGAGACCCAGAGTAAATATCGAGGAATAAAAGATCCTAATACCACCCAATGGCGACGTGGGCCCGTAAGCCACACAGCCAGGTTAGTAAAAAGGTTTTGCAATGACTAGACTTGACTTCGGCCAAGGAGTTTGGAAGGGGGATTCCTACAGGCAGTCGGCTCTGATACCAACTTGTGACACCACCGATTCAATCGTACACTAATCATGCACGCAAACGTGTACGATCAAGATCAGGGACTCACGGGAAGATATCACAACACAACTCTAAAAACATAATTAAGTCATAAAGCACCATACTACAAGCCAGGGGCCTCGAGGGCTCGAATACAAGTGCTCGATCATAGACGAGTCAGCGGAAGCAACAATATCTGAGTACAGACATAAGTTAAACAAGTTTGCCTTAAGAAGGCTAGCGCAAACTGGGATACAGATCAAAAGAGGCGCAGGCCTCCTGCCTGGGATCCTCCTAACTACTCCTGGTCGTTGTCAGCGGGCTGCACATAGTAGTAGGCACCTCCAGTGTAGTAGGAGTCGTCATCGACGGTGGCGTCTGACTCCTGGGCTCCGACATCTGGTTGCGAAAACAAGGTAGAATGGAAAGGGGGAAAAGAGGAAGAAAAGCAACCGTGAGTACTCATCCAAAGTACTTGCAAGCAAGGAGCTACACTACATATGCATGGATATATGTGTAAAGAGACAATATCAGTGGACTGAACTATGTAATGCCGTAATAAGAGGGGATAGCTAGTCCCGTCAAAGACTACGCTCCGCAGCCTCCATCTTGCAAAGCATGTAGAAGAGAGTAGATTGAAGTCCTCCAAGTAACATCGTGATAGCATAATCCTACCCGCAATCCCTCCTCGTCGCCTGTTAGAGAGCGATCACCGGGTTGTATCCGCACTTGGAAGGGTGTGTTTTATTAAGTATCCGGTTCTAGTTGTCATAAGGTCAAGGTAGAACTCCAAGTCGCCCCATATCAAGATCACGGCTATTCAATAGATTAATCCTGCAGGGTGCACCACATAACCCAACACGCTTGATCCCATTTGGACGGACACACTTTTCTGGGTCATGCCCGGCCACGGAAGATCAACACGTCGCAGCCCCACCTAGGCCAACCAAGAGGTCAGCAAGCCGGTCTAAACCTAAGCTCACAGGGGTCTGGGCCCATCGCCCTTAGCACACCTACACGTTGCGAACGTGGCTGGAAGCAGAACTAGCCCCCTTAATACAAGAGCAGGCTTACGTTCCAATCCGGTGCGCACCGCTTAGTCGCTGACGTCACGAAGGCTTCGGCTCAAACCACGACGTCGAGTGCCCATAACTTTTCCCGCGTAGCTGGTTAGTGTGTATAGACCAAATGGCCAGACTCAGATCAAATACCAAGAACTCGTTAAGCGTGTTATTTCAAAGTAACTACGGACGCCGACCAAGGCCAGGCCCACCTCTCGCCTAGGTGGTCTCAACCTGCCCTGTCGCTCCGCCACAAAGATCCACTCGCGGGTACTCCTATGAGCCGACCCGTCTTTATTCACCACAGGTATCATGTATAGTATATAAGTATATACCCGTGATCACCTCCCGAGTGATCACGGCCCGATAGTATAGCAAGGCAGGCGGACAAGAATGTAGGGCCACAGATGGAATACTAGCATCCTATACTAAGTGTAGGATTGCGGGTAAATGTATCCTTGAAGAGTAGCAAGGACGGGCTATGCATCGAGGATAGGAATAACGAAAGCAAGAATATGCTACACTACTCTAATGCAAGCAATATAGAGAAGAATAGGCGATATCCGTGATCAAGGGGGGGGCTTGCCCGAAGCTCACCGAGAAAGAGGGGTCGTCAACACCGTAGTCGTCTGGTAGCAAGCAAGGCCGGTCTCGGTGTCTAGCGAGAGAAGAGGGGGGAAGAATAAATAAATACAATGCAAACAAATGTATGACGATGCTACTTGGAGGGCTTAATTAGGTTTAATTAGTTAAATAACAGAATTAATTATGTTAATTAATTACTTAATTAATTAATTTAATTATTGTTTTTCTTTCTTCTTCTTTCTATAACGTTCTCAGGGGCGGGGCCCCACTGGTCATAGGCCCCAGGCCATAGCGGGTCGGGCAACAAGGCCGGGCACAGCCAGCCGGGCACCCGCCTGTGTCGACAATGGAGGGACGGTGTTGGTGTCAAACCGTGGATCTCGGGTAGGGGTCCCGATCTGCAAGGCCAAGGTTGATGGTAACAGAAGCAAGGGACACAAATGTTTACCTGTGTTGGGCCCTCTCGATGGAGGTAAAACCCTACTTCCCTTGATTAATATTGATGATATGGGTAGTACAAGAGTAGATCTACCACGAGATTGTAGAGGCTAAACCCTAAGAGCTAGCCTATGATGGTATGATTGTAATTGTGATCGGCCTTCTAAGGACCAACCTCTCTGGTTTATATAGACACCGGAGAGGGCTAGGGTTTACATGAAGTCGGTTACAAGGAAGGAAATATAATATCCAGATCGCCAAGCTTGCCTTCCACGCCAAGGAAAGTCCCATCCGGACACGGGCCGAAGTCTTGAGTCTTGTATCTTCACGCTTCAATAGTCCGGACGTCCGGATAACCCCTAATCCAGGACTCCCTCAGTAGCCCCTGAACCAGGCTTCAATGATGATGAGTCCGGCGCGTAGTCTTGTCTTCGGCATTGCAGGGCGGGTTCCTCCTCCGAATACTCCAAGGTTAATTATCGAACACTTGAACCGTGTCCGGATCCACAAGATGATCTTCGCATGCCATCAGAGAGAATGATGTTTCACAAATGCAATCACCGACAACTTTTAGGCAACGCGACGTGTCAATACGGTCGGGTCATTATTCAACCGCTTTTCCCACAACCAGCTACAACGATATTACGAGGCGTTTCCTTGACACGCCTTGTCGGCGTAGATCGTGTCCCTTATCACGGATTCTCATCAATACGGGTATGGGTAATCCAACCGCACCGCTTAATTGCGGCGAAGCGGAGGCAAACGGGCTCAACCAGCAAGTGGGGAGGCGCAAAAGCACTTACCGCCCTATAAAGAGACAAGGCATCTTTCTTTACCCACGCCTTTCTCCTTCCGCCGCCATTCCCCTTTTCGAGCCATAACGCCAAGCACTCTTCCTTTCCACCAAAGAGAGGCTTTCCAAAGATGTCCGGATCCGGAGCAGGAGGCGATGGATGGCTCTCATCGTCCGGGAGAAGGATATCAAGAAGCTCCGGACGCCGGTATCCGTTCGTAAGATCGCCACCGTCTTCCCCGCGGGACAAGTCGCCCCCATCCGAACCTCACGAGAGTCGTGTTCTTCCCCATTTTGTCCGCGGGCTTGGGTTTCTCGCACCCTTTTGTTTGCGGAATCATGTATTACTACGGGATTGATTTTCATGATCTTTACCCCAACTCCTTCCTCAATATCTCAACGTTCATCGTCGTGTGCGAGGCTTTTCTTCGGATCTCACCTCACTTCGGCTTGTGGCTGAAGATTTTTAATGTGAAGCCCAAGGTGGTGAGCGGCGAACACGCCGAGTGCGGCGGCGCCATGGTGAGCCAAGGCCGTTTGGCCGAAGGGTGCTTTCAACGACTCCGTTAAGGAGTGGCAGCAGTGGTTCTATATCACCGAACCACGCGGCAAAAAATGGGCGGTGACTCGAGAGTTCAGATCCGGAGCTCCACTGCGGCTCACGTCCTGGCCCGAGAAGGGCCCGAACTGGTGCTCGTCCGATGAGCTGTTACTGCTCCAGACGCGCCTTCAGGGTGTGGTCGATAGGGACGTCAAGCTCGTCGACATAGTCCAGGTGATGCTAGCTCGCCTGATCCTCCCCTATCAGCGCCGAGCTTGTACTCTGTGGGAGTTCGATCTAGCCGAGCACCAAACCCTTCGGGAGCTTTATGATTCCTACCACAAGGATATCTGGAAGGTGCTCTTTAAGTCCGGCAAATCGTGGCCGGGCCCCGCTAAGGACCGTGGGTATCGATCATCCCATTCTCCAAGCTCGGTAAGTCACAGCCACACTCTGTTTGTTCATGCTTCAGCTGGCATGTCATGAGAGAGACATCTTAATCGTGTTTCATCGTGACCTCAGGGATGGGTAAAGAAAGTGGAGCGGATACATTGTCCGGCCCCGTTGCTGGAGGAACCGGCCGGACCTCTTCTGACGAAGATGCTGGTCCCCGCGCCTTACGAGGCGCCAAAGAAGGAGGCCTCCAAGAAGGTCAAGAAGACCCGGAGTGGCCTCCATCACCGCGAGGCTTCGGACGCAAATTCCGAAGACTCCAGCGATGCTCCTTCTTCGGAAGACGAAGAGGAAGAAGCAGAGGAGGGCAAGCCTCACTCTAAAGGTGGGAAGAAGCGTGTAGCTTCCTCGTCCCTGGAGGCCGAATCGCCCAAGAGGAGAAAAGGTTCCCTCCCAGAGACATAAACCGCGGCTGCCGATAGCAGCTCAGAGTGGGATCCCAGGGCCCAGCCCCTGGAGAAGTCGTAAGTGTACAAAATCCGAACACACATACGCGTCCGGGATTGTTTTTGGGTATAGTAGTTTTAACTGTTGCTATATTTTGCACAGTCCGGCGAGGTCTCACGCCGGCCAGTCCTCATCCGAGGATTCGCTGAGCTCGGACGCCTTGGCGAGCGAGACGCCTCCAGAGGCCCCTTCCCCAAAGTCCCGGCGCGACACTGAGGTGTCGTCTCAACGGGGCTCGGACCAGGGGGGCATATCACTGGAGCCGGAAACACGGGAGCGATGGCCCCGGAGTGTGCCGTCAGCGGGGGCGATCTTGGGTTCGGCCCACAGCCGGACAAGGTCCGGGAGACCTCTAAGGCTCCCGGATTGGGCGAGCAGCCACCTTCAATGGTGAGAGGCTTGCCTACTCCGCCGGCAACCTCTGTTCGGGCAGAGCTGCCAGGCGGTCTATCGACAGCGTTAAAGAACGTGCCTATCGTCGATGAACATCGGACCCTGATGGGTGCGGTGGTTGAAAAGATTCAGTCCGCCGAGAGCGGGCTGAACGAGTCCGCCTTGGCCTTATAAAGGCCTTTGAGGTATGTTTCCCAAGAAACCTTTGAGGAATCGCCATAATATGAGTAGTAGCCTCGATACATCGTCCGCCAAGGAGAGGGAGCCAGGGGGATCAAATCCTCTCTTGTCGTGGGAACTTATGTTAATGACTTGTACCTCTTTGTTTGAATACAAAGGCTCATGGAGAAGACGGCCGCCATAATGCGGATGTGTCCGAACTAAAGCGGAGCCTCGAACGGGCCGAGGAAGAACTTGGCGTGAGGAAGCAATTAGAAGATAAACAAGGTATGTTAAAGCATTGTCTTGCATTAGGCACGAATAAGTAATTGTGCTTATTAAAAAGTATTTGTGTTGTATGCCCTAGGAGCGAGTGTCGAATATGAGGCACTGAAGAAGGTTGTGGATGATGCCAACAAGAAGGCTGCCGCCAACAGGCACTTCATGAAAAACACGAGGCCAGGGTTGTCACAGCTGAGCGGGAGCTCCAGGAGGATGTGAAGAAAAGCTCTAGTAGGGAAAGAATCCGAACTCGCCCAAGCGCTCCAAGCCGTGGAAGATGCTCAGGAAGAAGCCCGAGGTGCTGTACGGGACATTCAGGAGGCCCGGAAAGTTGCGGCTGGTAAGGCCTTCTATATTCTTAGCCATTTGTTCATGATAATGGGAAGAATTCTAAGCGGCAAGCTGAATTCTGATTTTTTCAGGGGCGTTTGCGGATCTCCCTCGCATCATATCAGATGCCACCCAATTCTACCGAACCGAGGAAAAGAAGTCTGCGAAGAGGGATTTCTGGTAGCAGTATTTGGCACCGAACTATCCGGTGCCCTTTATCGATCACCAAGCATTGGTCGAATCGCACCAGCGGCCGAACTAGCCATGAAGGACTTGATTGTCCGGTGTGGTCGGGCGGAGCCAATTCGGAGCATTACTTCGGCTCGTGAAGCGGATTGTGGGCGCTTGTCCTTGGCTTGATGCTATTAAGCGATCGGTTTGCATAGAGGGTGCACGTATGGCATTCGCCCGTGCAAAAGTGCATTGGGGGAAGCTTGACACGGAGAAGCTGATGACTGAGGGGCCGCCAGAGGGTAAGGAGCATCGCAAGTCCGAACTGTACTATGAAGGTGTATCGAAGGAGTTTCACTTTGCGCGGATAAATGTACCAAAGACATTATATTTCCCCGAGGGCATTCGTGCCACTTTTTGTAATATGGTATTATGGCGTTTATATATTGCCTGTTTTGTTTGAACATATGCTCTTCCTGTGCGGCGGTTTATTGTATGTAAATCCTAAGAGTTGGCCAGTCGTCGGCTTCTACCCCCATGTAAAAAGAATACGGGGGTGTTCGGGATATATCTGAATGCTCTTTATCCCATAGTTGGGTCCTTTTACGGAGGCGTTTATCACCACGAACCAGGCAATCGGACTACACGGCTTTATTACTCTCACTTAGCCATAGGAATTCGAGTATGGTCGGCAAGAATCCCTAGTGTTGGAAGGTCAACTAGGGCTCTATTGGCGCCGATCGAAGATCGATCCGTCGTGACTGCATTTATAATGGCATTGTGCAGAATAAATCTTTAGGGATTTTACAACCTCTCGAACAGTGACCAGCTCTCAGATCATGACAATGGTTTTCGACTTTTTCTACTGAGGTGCTCGTCCGGCAAATCCGGGACACAATCGCAGTAGTTCTCCCTGCGCTACCTTAGCCGATATACGGAACATAAGGTACCAAAACAAGGGAGCCAGGCAAACCCAACCAATGACCCAAGACATGATTCGGAGCTGATGCATATAGTGCTATAAGTTCGGGGTGCCGGACGACCGAGCAGGTGGTCGGACTTTATTGTCGTATTATGAAGCCCCTGGCATAATCGGGCGTAACACGAGGTGTCAATGAAAAGCGACGGCCGGTAAGTGTTATTTAAGTCTACGCATTATAGTAAAATGATATGTATATGCATGCGAGTACGATGTATGATTATGAAAAGAGGTGTTTTTTGGCGGAACCTGTGATGGCCGGACTGGAGGGAGTTGTCAGTGGATCAAGAGTGAATCCGGGCTGCCTTCATTTAGGGGGGAGGGCTCCTTGTGTGTCCCGCCAATTCCACGCCACCAATCTCTGCTGCGCCAAAGTTAGTTTGTAAGGCAAATACTCAGAGGTAGCCGAGTGTCCTCTTGTGGTTGGTCCGAGGGCTCCTGATCGGACCCTGGTAAACCCAGCCGTTATACCGTTGGGTAGCGTGGACTCCTTAATTGATGTCCAGATAGTTGGCTGTCATATCAAAATTTTGATAGGCATGCGTGACTCGCTACTCCGGCAGCTGTATGATTTCCTCCCTGAGGGCGGGGTTCGGCCGTGTGATTGTATCACATGGTGTTGGCCTGAGTGATTGACCACGTGGAATCTAGTCAACGTAGTTCGTCCCGTTAGCATACGGTAAATTACCGCAAGGTGGGAAGGTGCCAAAGATTTATTCTTTGGCGAAGTATTTTTTGGTGATCCGAAGACAACTGTTTTAGAATGATGGGCCAGGAAAATTTGGCCTTTGCCCCTAGCATCTTTTAGGAGATTTTGTTTGTGGTTTCACACCTGCGGGGGTTTTATGTGTTATGGGGCCCCCGGTTTGCTATGTCCGGAGGTACTGCAATTGAGTTGCTTTGGTTAATGCGGTCCGGGTCGTTCGGCCGTACTTTTATGCTATGGGGGGGCGCTCTTGACCAGATGCCTCCCTTCATTGTTTCCGGCACGCGACTAGCCGCTTTGTTTTGAGGATTTGGCATTCTCTATTGGTATGCTTTGCCGTCCTTCTAGGAGTACCATGGATTTCACATGGTTGATCGAGTGTGTGGCTCGGGCCGGATAGGTCTGAGCCGTTCTTTGTCCGCTGACCGGACTGGGAGTTGCTGGAATTAGCACCAGCCTTCCTATTTTGACGCTTATGAAAATTGCGCCGAGGCTTGAGGATGCTTCTTCTTTTGTCCTTCGTATTGTTTTGGACCGTAGTGGTGTGTTGACGTTGGGGCATGTGCCTTGAGTTCTCCCCGCTTAGGTTGGGGGGCGGTTGTGCCTGTGTGCCCTTTGTCGGGCGGTCGGGTCCAGATCTTTCAAAGGGCTGTGACCTTGGTCCATCTGTCCACCAAATAATCTTGGTCAGCTTTAAGTTGATGTTGCTTCCTTTGCGTGCTCTTTGCCGTGGCCATGAGCCGTCGCTCGAAGCGAGCTTGTTCCACTGGATCTTCAGGCATGCCGAATTCATCATTGCCGAGGCTTGCCTCATCCTCGGAGGGGGGCGTATAATTGTCCCTCGCCAAGTATCCCATAGTGGCCAGTCCGGCCTTCTGAAAGGCACGCCGACTAGGGTTATATTCATCTTCGGCGCCATCCGGATTATTTTCGACTTTTGGGCCGGTATTCCTGTGGCGGGGCTTGGAGCGGCGCCGACGACGCCCATGCTTTGCTTTTCCCCCTGGGGGATTATCCTCCGCTGCCTCATCGCCGTTGGTTTCCTTCGGAGTGTCCTCCATGTGTATATCATGGGGATAGGCGGCTATCCACCGCCCAGTGAGCGGTGGCTCCTGTGATTCTCCTGCATCGTCGTTCATACCATCGATGTCTTCAGAGTCAAAGTCAATCACGTCAGTTAAATCATCGACCGTGGCAATGAAGTGGGTGGTGGGTGGGCAAAGAATTCCTTCATCGCCTGCTTCCCACTCGAGCCAAACATAGTTCAGCCAAGAGCCTCCTGAAAAAGAGAGAGACTTTAATGAGTTCAGCATGTCGCCGAAAGGCGAGTGCTGGAAGATATCCGCAGCGATGAACTCCATTACCGGAGCACAACCTGGCTCGACTGGATCGGGAGTGCGCGGACCGGAACCAACGTTCGGATACGAATCCGGGGGTCCGGATTCACAAGCCACCACAAGGGTGAGGCCTGTGCTCGGCTCTACCGCCGATGAGTGCGCGACCTGCAGGGCGGGGTCCAGCCCCCCGTCCTTGGGCAACGCAGCCTGCTCCGGATTTAACTCCGAGGCTACTGCGGGGGTGACACCCCGAGCTTTCTTCGACAGCGGGTCTAAGTCGTGTTCGTCGTTACTGTCCGGTGCTCCTGGCGTAGGCCCGAATCCGTCAAAGATCCAGTCTCCGCGGATGTCCGCCGTGCATTTTAGGTTTCCGGACCTGATCTAGTGGCTAAGGGCGTGGCTATCGATCTGCTCCAGATGGCCAAGCGAATTGGCCCGCAGGGCGAAGCCGCTGGACACGAAGATCTGTCCGGGGAGAAAAGTCTCGCCCGGGACCATGTTGTTGACGGTGGTTGAAAGAGCCATCGAGCCTGTGTAGGACCTTGAAGTATGTCTAGAGGGGGGGGGGGTGATTAGACTACTTGACCAATAAAAACTTAACCTTTTCCCAATTTTATAGTTTGGCAGATTTTAGCTATTTTTAGGACAAGTCAAGCAATCATCACACAATTCAAGCAAGCATGCAAAGAGTATATTGGCAGCGGAAAATAAAGCATGCAACTTGCAAGAAAGTAAGGGGAAGGGTTTAGAGGATTCAAACGCAATTGGAGACACGGATGTTTTTCTCGTGGTTCCGATAGGTGGTGCTATAGTACTTCCACGTTGGTGGAGACTTCAACCCACGAAGGGTAACGGTTGCGCGAGTCCACGGAGGGCTCCACCCACGAAGGGTCCACGAAGTAGCAACCTTGTCTATCCCACCATGGCCGTCGCCCACGAAGGACTTGCCTCACTAGCGGTAGATCTTCACGAAGTAGGCGATCTCCTTGCCCTTACAAACTCCTTGGTTCAACTCCACAATCTTGTCTGAGGCTCCCAAGTGACACCTAGCCAATCTAGGAGACACCACTCTCCAAGAAGTAACAAATGGTGTGTTCATGATGAACTCCTTGCTCTTGTGCTTCAAATGATAGTCTCCCCAACACTCAACTCTCTCTCATAGGTTTTGGATCTGGTGGAAAGATGATTTGAGTGGAAAGCAACTTGGGGAAACCTAGAGATCAAGATTCATATGGTAGGAATGGAATATCTTGGCCTCAACACATGAGTAGGTGGTTCTCTCTCAGAAATGGTAAGTTGGAAGTGTAGGTTCAGTCTGATGGCTCTCTCCATGAATGAAGAGGAGGTGGAGGGGTATATATAGCCTCCACACAAAATCCAACCGTTACACACAATTTACCAAACTCGATGGGACCGAATAGTTAAACTCGGTCGGACCGAATTAGTAAACCGTTAGTGATTTTCGGTGGAACTGACATGCATCTCGGTGAGACCGATATGGTTAGGGTTAGGGCATAACGTAATCTCGGTGAGACCGATTACACAAACTCGGTGAGACCGATTTTGGTAATTAGCTAACCAGAGAGTTGGTCAGGTAAACTCGGTGGGACCGATTTGCTCTTTTTGGTGAGACCGAAATGTTACAAAAAGGAAACAAAGAGTTTACATTGCAGTCTCAGTGGGACCGATCGCTCACTTTGGTTGGACCGAAACGTTACGAAGGGAAACAGAGAGATTGCAACCCCATCTCGGTGAGACCGAGATCCCTATCGGTAAGACCGATTTGCTTAGGGTTTGTGGCAGTGGCTATGACTTTTGGAATCGGTGGCGCCGGATAGAAAGAATCGGTGTGACCGATTTTGGCTTTAAGTTTAGGTCATTTGTGGATGTGGGAAAGTAGTTGAGGGTTTTGGAGCATATCACTAAGCACATGAAGCAAAAGGCTCATTAAGCAACACCTCATCCCTTCTTGATAGTATTGGCTTTTCCAATAGACTCAATGTGATCTTGGATCACTAAAATGTAAAATGAAGAGTCTTGAGCTTTTGAGCTTGAGCCAATCCTTTGTCCTTAGTATTTTGAGGGATCCACTTTCATCATCCATGCCATGCCATTCGTTTAGCTTTCCTGAAATAATAGTCTTGGAATAGCATTAGCTCAATGAGCTATATGTTGTTATGAATTACCAAAACCACCTAGGGATAGTTGCACTTTCAATCTCCCCCTTTTTGGTAATTGATGACAACATATAGATCAAAGCTTCAACAAATGATAATAAGATTTAAATAACATCATCGCTTTGAGAAGTATGTGATAAGCAAGAGCTCCCCCTAAATTTGTGCATAGATTTAGATTTGCTTTGGACTGCAAATGCACAATGAATTAGGCTCATGGGTTACTCTTCCATGTCACATACATCTTGGTGGAGCGCTCAAAATAATAAACAATGAATACATGCACTCATCACCAAGCAAAGTGAGTGATCACATAAGATAGATAGGATAATATCATCAGACATGCATAAGTGTAGCTTATGATCAAACACATGATCATCAATGTCTCACACACATAGTATCTCAACCAAAAGCAAACAAAGTTGAAAAACCACCAAATAAAGCAAGAGAGAACAAAAGCAACTCTCTCTCTCTCGAAGCCTATGATCTATACATTTTTCTCCCCTTTGGCAACAAGTTACCAAAAGTTCATAGAAAATGCATAGTACTAGATCGACTCTCGTGCTTGATCTTGGTGGTGGTGTAGAGATGGCTCCTTGGACGAAGACTTCATTGATGTAGATGGAGCTGGAGCTGATGAAGGTGCTTTGGAGCTGGTGGCACCGAGGCTGTAGCTGGTGCAGATGAAGTTGCTCTTGTGTCGAAATCGGCACGGTGATGACCTCTGGGCTCTAGGCACTCTGGCAAACACATTTGTTGTTGTCTTGCCCTTCCTCTCCTGCATGTCCTATTGTAGCTCCTCCACTGCAGTCTGAATCTCAGTTACTTTCACATCTAAGTTATAGAACTTTTGTTCTATGATCCTCTCCAGGCTCTCCTGATTTTGAGTTAGGGTGGCCAAACCCTTCTCAATCCTCAAGGTTGATGCTATTAAGTAACCAAGCTGCTCCTGCTTGTTCTTCAAGAGATACTCAGATGCCTCCTCTTGAGTTGGCATCTTGGCAGCCTTCTCCCTCTTTGCCTTCTCTTTCTTCTCCTGAGCTTGAACTGATTGTGGATCATCTTCATTCATGATAACCTCATTGTCCTCAAAGTCTAGATAAAGTGGAAAGTGTTTCTTATCCAACTGCTATTTTCCTGTGCCCATCTTTGAGTTTATCAATTCTTGAATCCGAGGTGCATATCCACAGCTCCTCTTCTGATCTGCTGCAGTCCTCTTGATAGTTTCAATGATTAGGCTCATGACTTTAAACTTTTGTGGCACATCAAACACATGCAACATGTTGATGGCATGCCCTCTGATCATGTTATGGTCACCAGACTTGGGCAACAGAGTGTGCCTCAGAATCCAATTGATGGTTGGCAACCCTGACATCAGATAGTGAACTGATCCAAACTTGTATGTTGCTAATGCCTTGTTTGGAATTTCCTTGTACATGTGAGCCATTGAATTGTGATCCTTTTTTTAGTTGCATAGATGTCTAGGTCATCCTCATTCTCCTGTGGGGCATTTATCAGCTTTGCCCACTCCTCAACAGTTGACTGGTACCTTGTACCTTCAGATATCCAAACAATTCTCCCTTCTGGGTAGAAATGTGTTGTGGAGTAAAACTGCATGATAAGCTCATCATTCCAATTTGTGAGCTTCTGCCCAACAAAATATGCAACTGCACAACTCACAAAGCTGTCCTGCACTCCAGGACAGTGATCTTCATTCTCCTTGATGAAGTTCCAGTCGACCCATCTCATGTCACGGACAATGGGCTTCTTGTCCAACTGAATGGTCTCATAAAAGTCATGTTGTTCCTTTGTATGGAACATGTAATCAACATCAGTTCTTCTCCTTGATGCATATGGATCTTCCATTCTCCATTCCCTCAATCCTGAGTCCTTCCTGACTCTCATGTTCTCAGCCACAGGATGGGCATCATTATGATCTGGTATCTTTGGCTTAAGCTTCCTCAGAACCTGTCCTTCTTCATCTTCCTCATCAACCTCATGCATTGGGGCCTTGTTCTTCTCAGCGGCTGGAATACTCCCAGTATTCCTCTTTGGTGCAGATTTGGCCTTGGGGGCAGCTTTGGGTGCTTCCTTGGGCTTAGATGTGGCAGCCCCTGATCTGATTGCATCACCCATTAGCTTTGGTGCCTTTGGTGCTTTGGTGCAGTGAGCTCTTCCTCTTCCATCATGGAAGGCTTCCCAATAACTCGGCCTTGGTCATCTTGACCCTTTCCTTCCTCTTCTTGCTTTCAAAGAATCTGGCTCTTTGGGATCAGGATTTTCAGGTAGTTGAGTTGATGTTCTGGCCTTAGACATTGGTTGTCTTCCTGCAGTCCTTTTGGTCTTCATGACCCTTTCCTTCTTGAGCACCTCTTTCTTTGAAGTAGCCTCATCTTCCTCACTCTGTAATCTTCATCCTCTGAATCTGAATTTCTTTTCCTCCTTTGCCTAGTAGCAGCCTTAGGCAAGTTGCTAGGAGTACTTCGCTCCCTTCATCTGAAGTTGAGGGACTAGTGCCCTCACTCAAGTTTATCTACTCTTCGACTGTTCGCTGTCACTTTGATCGGACATACCGCAAAAGTCGATCGCTAACCCCGTGAAGAGTTTATAGATGAGATAGAAAAGATGAGCATCACAAAATGCAGAGGTTTTTGCAAAAGAATGACTCAAAAGTTCAGTTTTAGTTTTCCACGAAAGCATTTGGATCCACCGATTTTCAAACTCGGTGATACCGAAGCAGTTTTGGAACCTAAATCGATGATCTCGGTTGGACCGAAGTTTCAGTTCGGTGGCACCGAGACTGCTAGGGTTTCACAGAATTCTCAAATCGGTTGCACGGATTAGTAAATCTCGGTCAGACCGAGAGTCACTTGTGCAATGGCATAAGCCAAATCGGTGAGACCGAGTTTTTCAACTCGGTGGGTCCGAGATGGTTTCGGCGGAAACCTAAACCTAAAAATCTGAATCACAACTAATCTATGAACTACTTTGGCTAGATAGATGAGTTGCAATCGTGGCAAGATTCAATATGAAAACAATGTGCTAGGAATCAGACATGGATAGCACAATGATCAAGTCCATACCCTAACTTGGCGGTGGACTTGCTACGGCGGCAACGGCGGGGACAAAATCCGTTGACGGCGGCGAAGACCAGCGACAGGAGGCTGCTGGCGGCGAGGAAACAATCCGGAGACCACGATGGCAGAGCGAGCTGATGCGCGGGCAAAGGGTTTCGAAGAAATTTCCGAAATTTTGCCCGTGACTATATATAGACCGTCCCTGTCGGTGTGACCGAGTGGAACAACTCGGTGGCACCGAGATGCATAATCGCAAGCGATAAAGAACTCGGTGTGACCGAAAGTTCAAATCGGTTGCACCGAGATTGAAAACTCAGATCAACTTGATGATCTCGGTAGGACCGAAATGGAAGGATCGGTCGACCGAGAATCATTAAGAGGTTTTGGAAGTTTAAGTCTATGACGAATCGGGACTCGAAAGTGCTCCTCACACAGAGTGGTTCGAATCGACTTGATCAAATTTTGTGATGTAGCATGAATAGAGTTTGAGACGAGAAAAGCATAGATAGCTAAAGAAGGTTCTTAGGCATTCTTGTCCATCCACTTGGCCAAAAGAAGAAAGAACCAATCAAACAAAACAACAAGTGGATGTCCTTGAATAAGTAAAATATGCACCAACATGCTCACACAATAAGATGACAATTGAAATATGTGGCAAAGCATGCACAACCAATTCTAGCATCTATCAAACAATTGGCGATGACTAGGTCATCTATATATGAGTATATTGACTTAGAAGTCAAATGAGAACATTTGATCATAGGTCATACTCATCGTTTAGCTCAAGTGGGGTTACCACTTTTACATAATGCATTAATGTGTTCACACCATTAGAGTTGCTTTGACTCAATTCTTAGAGTTAAGCTCCCCCTAGATGTGAGATCCCCCCTTAGAGGGATGAACTAACCTTGGGTTTTGTCGATGACGACTTCATGTAGGTGTTGAAGATGTAGATGCTCAATGTTGATGTAGATCATTTGGAGCAATCCTTTGGAGTGAGTTGCACTTTCAACTTGCCTACATGGGTTAGTCCCACAAGGAACAAACAAGAATATCCATAGACATAGAGTGATGCACACACAAGATGATGTCCATGAAAACATTAGGTTACCTTGTCCCTTGCCTTACCAACATGAGGGTTTGTGACTCCTTGAACTAGTGCAAGATGTGGAAGTTGATTGCACTTGTTCTTGCCAAAATGATATGAGTGAAGAATGTTGGCGGAGTCACCCTCAAGAACTCTCTAGTTCTTCTTCTTGGGATCCACATCATCTTGATGGGAATCCTTGGAGTTGTAGTTGTACTTGATGAAGTAGAACTTGACGTAGTCTTGGGGACCCACTCGAACGAGGCTTTAGGTGCTTCTTCAAATGCATCAATCTCTTCTTGAAGCTTGTCCTTGCCTTTGTTCTTGTGGTCTTGTGGTGGAAGATCATCTTGAGCTTGTGTCCCCTTGAAGGAAGTAGGATCATACTTCTCTTGTTGAGGAACAAACTTTGTCTTGGGGTATTGATCTTCTTCCCACTCAACTCCATTGGCATTGAACTTTCCTTCAAAACCAACACCTTGATTCTTCGGTGCCTTCCTTGCTTATGTACAATTTCCTCAATTGCTTACTCCGGCAAGGCTCTTGTAAACACCTTCTCTATAATTCCCTTCAATAAGCTATTTTCTTGCTCAAGTGTAACTTGGCTAAGAGAATCATTAGTGGAATCAAGAGAACTACTAGAAGCAACAACATTGGATTTGACATTATTATTGTTACTACTAGAGGAAGTATCTTTCTTGTACTTGTTACTAGACTTGACTTGAGGCATGTAAGTAGATAAGAGTAAACGCTTGGCAATGTAAGAAGAACTTTTCTTACGGAGATCATCATTGATTGCCTTTAAGAACTCATGCTCTTGCTCAAGATTGAGCTTTTCAAAGCGTAACTTCTCATGAGCCCTTAAAAGTTCTCGATGATCTATGAAGATAGTTTCATGAGCCAACTTAAGAGTGTTTAGTTCTTTAGTTAGAAGCTCAATTTTCTCCTTATCATTGTCATTCGTTTGATTAGCATGATTAATTGATGTTTCATCATAGTATTCATCACTAGAGTTGTCAACAAGTAAATCATCATCACCTAGCAAGTCATCTTCATCACTATTGAAATCAACATACTTGGGATGTGTTACCTTAGGACCTTTGGCCATGAAGCATCTTCCAATTCCTTCATTTGGTGAATCAAATATGTCGTAGGAGTTGGTTGACACAAGTGCTAGACTGGCAACACCTTCATCTTGAGTATATTCGGAGTCGGAGTGATAGCTTCTCTCAGAGTGATGGTCGGAGTCGGAGCCGGAAACCCATTCACCAACATGAGCTTGATGTCTTCGTTTTGTGTAGCTCCTTGATGACTTGTCCTTCCTTTCCGAATCCTTGCTTCTCCGTGAGGGTCTTCGTTCATAACGATCATCTCTACTCCTCCTCTCTCTCGGTGGTGATTCTTCTCTTTGCTTCTTCTTTTGGAGAATCTTCTTCTTTTGTAGGGTGCCATACACTCATTGGAGTAGTGTCCGGGTCTCCCACAATTGTAGCAATTGCGCTCTCGACTAGAAGATGTTTTGTCATTGTAAGACCTTGACTTGGAGCTTCTTTCTTTGCTTCTACTTCTATAGAACTTGTTGAAGTTCTTCACCATTAAGCTCAATTCTTCATTGAAGGTTAGTTTCTCACTTGATGATGTGGGGGCTTCACTTGAGGCTTTGTAAGCACCACTTGACTTGTTGTGAAGTTCCTCCTTGTCCTTGAGAGACATCTCATGAGCAACAATCCTTCCAATGACTTCCGTTGGGTTGAGATCTTCGTAGTTTGGCATCATTTGGATCAATGTGCACACGGTATCATACTTTCCATCCAATGCTCTTAGGATCTTCTTGATGATGAATTTGTCGGTCATCTCTTCACTCCCTAAGCCGGCAATCTCATTTGTGATAAGAGCAAGCCTAGAGTACATTTCAGCGACACCTTCACCATCCTTCATTTTGAACTTGTCAAGCTGACTTTGGAGCACATCCAACTTGGATTCCTTGACGGATTCGGTACCTTCGTGCATATCAATCAAAGTATCCCAAATTTCCTTTGCATTCTCAAGACGGCTGATTTTGTTGAATTCTTCGGGGCACAATCCGTTGAAGATGATGTCACATGCTTGAGCGTTCTATTGTAGCATCTTCAATTCTTCCGCATTAGCTTCACGGTTCGGTTCTCTCCCATCGAAAAATTCACCTTGCAAGCCAATACAAATAATTGCCCAAACGGCGGGGTTATGTCCAAGAATATGCATTTTCATCTTATGCTTCCAACTAGCAAAATTAGTACCATCAAGTAAGGACCTCTACGGTGATAATTTTCTCGCTAGACGCCATACTCTCCTAGGTTGTGAAACCAAGGCTATGACCACCAAAAGCTATGGAAATCAAAGCAAATGGAGACCAAAGCTCTGATACCACTTGTAGGACCTTGAAGTATGTCTAGAAGGGGGGGGGGGGTGATTAGACTACTTGACCAATAAAAACTTAACCTTTTCCCAATTTTATAGTTTGGCAGATTTTAGCTATTTTTAGGAAAATTCAAGCAATCATCACACAATTCAAGCAAGCATGCAAAGAGTATATTGGCAGCGGAAAATAAAGCATGCAACTTGCAAGAAAGTAAGGGGAAGGGTTTAGAGGATTCAAACGCAATTGGAGACACGGATGTTTTCTCGTGGTTCCGATAGGTGGTGCTATCGTACTTCCACATTGGTGGAGACTTCAACCCACGAAGGGTAGCAGTTCTTGCTGAGTCCACGGAGGACTCCACCCACGAAGGGTCCAAGTAGCAACCTTGTCTATCCCACCATGGCCGTCGCCCACGAAGGACTTGCCTCACTAGCGGTAGATCTTCACGAAGTAGGCGATCTCCTTGCCCTTACAAACTCCTTGGTTCAACTCCACAATCTTGTCGGAGTCTCCCAAGTGACACCTAGCCAATCTAGGAGACACCACTCTCCAAGAAGTAACAAATGGTGTGTTCATGATGAACTCCTTGCTCTTGTGCTTCAAATGATAGTCTCCCCAACACTCAACTCTCTCTCATAGGTTTTGGATATGGTGGAAAGATGATTTGAGTGGAAAGCAACTTGGGGAAGGCTAGAGATCAAGATTCATATGGTAGGAATGGAATATCTTGGCCTCAACACATGAGTAGGTGGTTCTCTCTCAGAAATGGTAAGTTGGAAGTGTAGGTTCAGGCTGATGGCTCTCTCCACGAATGAAGAGGAGGTGGAGGGGTATATATAGCCTCCACACAAAATCCAACCCTTACACACAATTTACCAAACTCGGTGGGACCGAATAGTTAAACTGGGTCGGACCGAATTAGTAAACCTAGTGACCGTTAGTGATTTTCGGTGGGACTGACATGCATCTCGGTGAGACCGATATGGTTAGGGTTAGGGCATAACGTAATCTCGGTGAGACCGATTACACAAACTCGGTGAGACCGATTTTGGTAATTAGCTAACCAGAGAGTTGGTCAGGTAAACTCGGTGGGACCGATTTGCTCTTTCGGTGAGACCGAAATGTTACAAAAAGGAAACAGAGAGTTTACATTGCAATCTCGGTGGGACCGATCGCTCACTTCGGTTGGACCGAAACGTTACGAAGGGAAACAGAGAGATTGCAACCCCATCTCGGTGAGACCGAGATCCCTATCGGTAAGACCGATTTGCTTAGGGTTTGTGGCAGTGGCTATGACTTTTGGAATCGGTGGCGCCGGATAGAAAGAATCGGTGTGACCGATTTTGGCTTTAAGTTTAGGTCATTTGTGGATGTGGGAAAGTAGTTGAGGGTTTTGGAGCATATCACTAAGCACATGAAGCAAAAGGCTCATTAAGCAACACCTCATCCCTTCTTGATAGTATTGGCTTTTCCAATAGACTCAATGTGATCTTGGATCACTAAAATGTAACACCTCAAGAGTAGATCTACCACGAGATCGTAGAGGCTAAACCTAAGAGCTAGCCTATGATGGTATGATCGTAAGTGTGATCGGCCTTCTAAGGACCAACCTCTCCGGTTTATATAGACACCGGAGAGGGCTAGGGTTTACATGGAGTCGGTTACAAGGAAGGAAATATAATATCCGGATCGCCAAGCTTGCCTTCCACGCCAAGGAAAGTCCCATCCGGACACGGGCCGAAGTCTTGAGTCTTGTATCTTCACGCTTCAATAGTCCGGACGTTGTACACAGTCCGGCCGTCCGGATACCCCCTAATCCAGGACTCCCTCAACGGGCGCCGGACATGGGCGCTGCAAGGCCGGGCGCCTTAGGCGATAGGGCCGGGCCCCGGCGAGGCGGGCGAGGCGAGTGGCGGGGTTGGAGCCGCGGAGCTGCAGCAAGGCAGCGCGGCACGGCGAGGCCAGCGCGGGCACCGTAGCGGGGTGGAGGGGATGTAGGCAGCATCGGGCGCTGCTGGGCAGAGGCGGGGCGCAGCGGAGCCAGGACAGCGGCGGGAAGCATCTCGCAGGTCGGCGGGCAAGCCTAGCGCGACCAGGTGGGGCGCTGGCGCTTGCGAGCGGCCGAGCGGCCGAGCAGTGGAACAAGAGCGGCGCAGCGGCCGCAGCAACAACAAGAAGGGCGGGCTAACAGAGAGGTTGAGCGCACAAGAATGGTGTCCTACGGTGACGGGAGAAGAGTAGAAGGGGGAAACGGAGGAGGTGCTCACAGGGAGCTGTAGGGAGGTGGCAGTGGGCTCGAGGCGGCTTGGGGTGGCCAGAGTCCACGACGGTGAGGCAAACAGCGCCGGGGACGATGTGGTCGAGGGCGGCGGGAGCGTCCAGCGAGGCGGGGCTCTGTGGACGAAGGCGAGGCGTGTCCAGCGACGGCGATGAAGGCGATCCGGCGAAGGGGTTGGAGCCGGCAGCGGCGCACGGTGACAGAGGTGAAGGGATCGGGGTTGAGGCACCTCGCCTCTGTTCTCGGTGTGCGGCGGCGCGAGAGGGACTGGGGAGAATCGGGGGAGTGGGTGGTAGCGTGCAGTTAGGTTAGGGTTGGGGGGGGGGGGAAGTAGGCCCAGGCTGGGCCGGCCTGGTGTAGTGGCCAGCTGGGCCACTTGGTCCAGCGGGGGTGGCTGTTTTTGTTTTTTTTCTATTTTTGTTTTATTTCTAGTTCCTTTTATTTTTAGTTTTATAAACTATAAAACTAGTCTCTAACTTAGCATTACTAAATATAATACTCCCGCTACAATTTGGTTACCCAATAGAAAGTAGTTTAACACTTTATAAATTATAAAAGGCTTTTAATAATTGTTTTACTACTGTTTTATTTACTTTTAAGCATTTAAGCATTTTATAACAAAGTGGTTTCTTCATCATATTTACTTATGAATTATTTGGCACATATAGAACATTTTAGTTTTAATGTTTGAAAACTTATGTTGTTTGCCTTTAATTCAAATTTGAATTTGAATCGGTTTTGAACTAACCCGAGATTAACTACAGTGATAGAGGTGACGTGGCATCATTAGCAGGGAATTACTGTAGTCTAATTATCCGGGCGTCACAATTCAATAAAGCAGCATTGATTTCACAAGATTCAGTATTGGCAAGAGGAGCAATCGGAGTGCTAAGGAAATCATTATTGTTGGTATTGGTAAAGTCACACAATTTGGTATCATCTTGAGCCATAGTGACAAGCAAGCAATCCAACACACGAGCAAACAAGTGAATGAGAAAAAGGCAAACGGAAAAGAGAGGGCGAATAAAATGGCAAGGGTGAAGTGGGGGAGAGGAAAACGAGAGGCAAATGGCAAATAATGTAATGCGAGAGATAAGGGATTGTGATGGGTACTTGGTATGTTGACTTTTGCGTAGACTCCCCGGCAACGGCGCCAGAAATCCTTCTTGCCACGTCTTGAGCTTGCGTTGGTTTTCCCCGAAGAAGAGAGGATGATGCAGCAGAGTAGCGTAAGTATTTCCCTCAGTTTTTGAGAACCAAGGTATCAATCCAGTAGGAGGCCATGCGCAAGTCCCTCGTACCTACACAAAGCAAATAACTCCTCGCAACCAACACGAATAGGGGTTGTCAATCCCTTCACGGTCAATTACGAGAGTGAGATCTGATAGAGATGATAGATAATATTTTTTGTATTTTTGGTATAAAGATGCAAAGTAAAATAAAAGGCAAAGTAAAAAAGCAAAGCAATAATAAAGCGTAGGAAGATTAATATGATGAGAATAGACCCGCGGGCCATAGATTTCACTAGTGGCTTCTCTCGAGAGCATAAGTATTTTACGGTGGGTGAGCAATTCTTGTTGAGCAATTGATGAATTGAGCATAGTTATGAGAGTATCTAGGTATGATCATGTATATAGGCATCACATCCGAGACAAGTAGACCGACTCTGCCTGCATCTACTACTATTACTCCACTCATCGACCGCTATCTAGCATGCATCTAGAGTATTAAGTTAATGAAAACAAAGTAACGCCTGTAAGCAAGATGACATGATGTAGTGGGATAAATTCATGCAATATGATAAAACCCCATTTTGTTATCCTCGATGGCAACAATACAATCGTGCCTTGCTGCCCCTCATCCTTTGGGAAAGGACACCACAAGATTGAACCCAAAGCTAAGCACTTCTCCCATTGCAAGAACTACCAATCTAGTTGGCCAAACCAAACGTATAATTCGAAGAGACTTGCAAAGATAACCAATCATACATAAAAGAATTCAGAGAAGATTCAAATATTGCTCATAGATAATCTTGATCATAAACCCACAATTCATCGGTCTCAACAAACACACCGCAAAAAATAAGATTACATCGAGTAGATCTCCACGAGAGAGGGGGAGAACATTGTATTGAGATCCAAAAAGAGAGAAGAAGCCATCTAGCTACTAACTATGGACCCGAAGGTCTGAAGTAAACTACTCACACTTCATCGGAGAGGCTATGATGATGATGTAGAAGCCCTCCGTGGTGGATTCCCCTTCGTGAACTCGGAACAGGCCCCAAGATGGGATCTCGTGGATCTGAGAAAGTTGCGGCGGTGGAATTAGGTTTTTGGCTCTGTATCTGATCTGTTGGGGGTATGTAGGTATATATAGGAGGAAGGAGTACGTCGGTGGAGCTTCGGGGGGCCCACGAGGTAGGGGGCGCGCCCTAGGGGGGGTGGTGCCCTCCACCCTCGTGGCCGCCTCCCTCCTTTCTTGACCAAGGGTCCAAGTCTCCTGGATCTTATCTGATGAGAAAATCACGTTCCCGAAGATTTCATTCCGTTTGGACTCCGTTTGATATTTCGTTTCTTCGAAACACTGAAATAGGCAAAAACAACAATTCTGGGCTGGGCGTCCGGTTAATAGGTTAGTCCCAAAAGTAATATAAACGTGGAAAATAAATCCCAATATAGTCCAAAACGGTAGATAATATAGCATGGAGCAATCAAAAATTAAAGACACGTTGGAGACGTATCACACGCTTAACGAGTTCTTGGTATTTGATCTGAGTCTGGCCATTTGGTCTATACGCACTAACCAACTACGCGGGAACAGTTATGGGCACTCGACGTCGTGGTATCACCAAGCCTTCGTGGACGTCGGTGGATGAAGGGCGCGCCGGATTGGAACGTAAGCCTGCTCTTGTATTAAGGGGCTAGTTTCGCTTCGGCGCGTTCGCAACATGCATGTGTGCAAAGGGCGATGGGCCTGCACCCTGCGCCATAGGATTCGAACCGGCGGTTGACCTCTCTGTTGTGCCTCGGTGGGGCTGCGGCGTGTTGATCTTCCGAGGCGGGCATGACCGAGAAAGTGTGTCGGCCAAATGGGATCGGCGTGTTGGGTTATGTGGTGCACCCCAGCAGGAAGTTTATCTATTCGAATAGCCGTGTCCCTCGGTAAAAGGACGACCCAGAGTTGTACCTTGACCTTATGACAACTAGAACCGGATACTTAATAAGACACACCCTTCCAGGTGCCAGATACAACCCGATGATCGCTCTCACACAGGTTAACGAGGGGAGGATCGTTGGGTAGGATTATGTTATGCGATGCTACTTGGTGAACTTACCATCTACTCTCTTCTACATGCTGCAAGATGGAGGTAGCCAGAAGCGTAGTCTTCGACAGGATTAGCTATCCCCCTCTTATTCTAGGATTCTGCAGTTCAGTCCACCGATATGGCCCTTTACACATATACCCATGCATATGTAGTGTAGCTCCTTGCTTGCGAGTACTTTGGATGAGTACTCACGGTTGCTTTTTGATACGTCTCCAACGTATCTATAATTTTTGATTGCTCCATGCTACTTTATCTATTGTTTTGGACTATTTTGGGCTTTATTTTCCACTTTTATATTACTTTTGGGACTAACCTATTAACCGGAGGCCCAACCCAGAATTGTTGTTTTTTGCCTTTTTCAGTGTTTTGAAGAAACAGAATATCAAACGGAGTCCAAACGGAATGAAACCTTTGGAAACGTGATTTTCTCACCGAACGTGATCCAGGAGACTTGGACCCTACGCCAAGGCACAAGAGAGGCGGTCACGAGGGTGCCCCCCCCCACTAGGGCGCGCCCCGTGCCTCGTGGCCCCCCTGTTGCTCCACCGACGTACTCCTTCCTCCTATGTATACCTACGTACCCCCAAACGATCAGAACAGGAGCCAAAAACCTAATTCCACCACCGCAACTTCCTGGATCCACGAGATCCCATCTTGGGCCTGTTAGGAGCTCCGAGGGGGCATCCACCATAGAGGGCTTCTACATCAACACCATAGCCTCTCCGATGAAGTGTGAGTAGTTTACTTCAGACCTTCGTGTCCATAGCTAGTAGCTAGATGGCTTCTTCTCTCTTTTGGATCTCAATACAATGTTCTCCCCTCTCTCGTGGAGATCTATTCGATGTAATCTTGTTTTTGCGCTGTGTTTGTTGAGACCGATGAATTGTGGGTTTATGATCCAGCTTATCTATGAATAATATTTGAATCTTCTCTGAATTCTTTTATGTATGATTGAGTTATCTTTGCAAGTATCTTCGAATTATCCGTTTGGTTTGGCCAACTAGATTGGTAGTTCTTGCAATGGGAGAAGTGCATGGCTTTGGGTTCAATCTTGCGGTATCCTTACCCAAAGGATGTAAAGGGTTGCAGGGCACGTATTGTATTGTTGCCATCGAGGATAACAAGATGGGGTATTTATCATATTGCATGAATTTAGTCCTCTACATCATGTCATCTTGCTTAATTTTTAACTTAATACTCTAGATGCATGCTGGATAGCAGTCGATGAGTGGGGTAATAGTAGTAGATGCAGAATCGTTTCGATCTACTTGTCACGGACGTAATGCCTATATACATGATCATACCTAGATATAATCATAACTATGCTCAATTCTGTCAATTGATCAATAGTAATTTGTTCACCCACCGTAGAATACTTATACTCTTGAGAGAAGCCACTAGTGAAACCTATGGCCCCCGGGTCTATTCTCATCATATCAATCTCCATCACTTTAATACTTTCTTTGTTTTTACTTTGCCTTTACTTTTCACTTTGCATATATATACCAAAAATACCAAAAATATTATCTCTATCAGATCTCACTCTCGTAAGTGACCATGAAGGGATTGACAACCCCTAATCGCGTTGGTTGCGAGTAGCTATCGTTTTTGTGTGTACGAGGGACTTGTGCGTGGCCTCCTCTTGGATTGATACCTTGGTTCTCAAAAGCGAGGGAAATACTTACGCTATTGTGCTGCATCATCCTCTCCTCTTCGGGAAAACCAACGCAAGCTCAAGACGTAGCAAGAAGGATTTCTGGCGTGTGTCGGGAGTCTACGCAAAAGTCAACATACCAAGTACCCATCACACTCCCTATCTCTCGCATTACATTATTTGCCATTTGCCTCTCGTTTTCCTCTCCCCCACTTCACCCTTGCCGTTTTATTCGCCCTCTCTTTCCCAATGTCCTCCTCTTTTTCCCGTTGCCTTTTCCTCGTCCGTTTGTTTGCTCGTGTGTTGGATTGCTTGTTTGTCGCGATGGCCCTACCTAAATTTGGTGATCTTCACCTTAAAAGGCTAGAGGAGATCGAAAACAATGTCAGGAAGTTTATGGTTTTGCAATTTGAGCATAATAATTACTTTAGAAACGAGCTTAAGGAACAAAAGAGTTTTATGAGTTATATGAATAAAGAGCTCGATGATATGTCTAAAGAATTTGATGGTATAAGAGCCCAAATTGCTCATCTTGAAAAAATGACCGCTGAAATTTCGGATATGCAAGCTACCTTAGTCAATAAGATGGCCGCTAAACCGAATTCCTATGAAAATCGAGATGAAGATCTAAAGGTTATTGATGTGTCCCCTATTAAATCTTTGTTTTGCAATATGAATCTTGATGAAACTGAATATGATCTTCCTTTACCTAGAAGGCGTTCTAAGAATTCGGAGTTTTTAGATCTTGATGATGAAATTGATAAAAGTGGGATTGAAAGAAATAAAAATCTAGATGTTGCTAAACCCACTATTTTGGATCTCAAGGAATTTAATTATGAAAGTTGCTCTTAAATTGATTGTATTTCCTTGTTGCAATCCGTGCTAAATTGTCCGCATGCTTATAGTCAAAATAAAGCGTTTACCAAACATATCATTGATGCCTTGATGCAATCTTATGAGGAAAAACTTGAGTTGGAAGTCTCCATCCCTAGAAAACTTTATGATGAGTGGGAACCAACTATTAAAATTAAGATTAAGGATCATGAATTTTATGCTTTATGTGATTTGGGTGCTAGTGTTTCCACTATTCCCAAACTTTGTGTGATTTGCTAGATTTCCGTGATTTTGATGATTGCTCTCTAAACTTGCACCTTGTGGATTCCACTATTAAGAAACCTATGGGAAGAATTAATGATGTTCTTATTGTTGCAAATAGGAATTATGTGCCCGTATATTTTATCGTTCTTGATATAGATTGCAATCCTTCATGTCCTATTATTCTTGGTAGACCTTTCCTTAGAATGATTGGTGCAATTATTGATATGAAGGAAGGGAATATTAGATTCCAATTCCCATTAAGAAAGTCATGGAACACTTCCCTAGGAATAAGATAAAATTACCATATGAATCTATTATGAGAGCCACTTATGGATTTCCTACCAAAGATGGCAATACCTATATCTATCCTTGCTTTTATGCCTAGCTAGGGGCGTTAAACGATAGCGCTTGTTGGGAGGTGTGAGGCCCTCGATTCAATCGTACACTAATCATGCACGCAAATGTGTACGATCAAGATCCAGGACTCACGGGAAGATATCACAACACAACTCTACAAATAAAATAAGTCATACAAGCATCATAATACAAGCCAGGGGCCTCGAGGGCTCGAATACAAGTGCTCGATCATAGGCGAAGTCAGCGGAAGCAACAATATCTGAGTCTGGACATAAGTTAAACAAGGTGCCATAAGATGGCTAGCACAAACCGGGATACAGATCGAAGAGGAGTAGGCCTCCGCACTGGGATCCTCCTAGGTCACTCCTCGGTCGTCGTCGCCGGGCTGCACGTAGTAGTAGGTGCCTCCGTGTAGAAGTCGCCATCGACGGTGGCGTCTGGGTCCTAGACTCCAACGTCTGGTCGCAGCAATCGAGTAGAGATAGGGAAAAGGGGAACAAGGCAACCGTGAGTACTCATCCAAAGTACTGCAAGCAAGGAGCTACACTACATATGCATGGATATATGTGTAAAGGCCATATCGGACTGAACTGCAGAAAGCCGTAATAAGAGGGGATAGCTAGTCTTAACGAAGACTACGCTTCGGACACCGGTCTTGCAATGCATGTAAGAGGACAACGGAAGTCCTCCAAGTAACATCATATAGCAATAATCCTACCCGCAATCCCTCGCTCATAACCCCGAGCGAGAGCGACCACCGGTTGTATCGGCACTTGGAAGGTGTGTTTTATCAAGTATCCGGTTCTAGTTGTCATAAGCTCAAGGTACAACTCCAAGTCGTCCTGTTATCAAGATCACGGCTATCCGAATAGATTAACTTCCTGCAGGGTGCACCATCTTACCCAAAGACGCTTGATCCCATTTGGCGGACACACTTTCCGGGTCATGCCCGCAGCAGAAGATCAACACGCCGCAGCCCCACCTAGGCACGACAGAGAGGCCAGACGCCGGTCTAAACCTAAGCGCGCAGGGTGCGGGCCCATCGCCTCGAAAGCACACCAAGACGCTATGCAGGGCGGCGGAAGCGCAGAGCTAATAGTGCGTTCGGTCCAATCCGCGCGTCGCTCCGTCGCCGACGTCTGAAGTGCTTGGTGATACCACGACGCCGGATACCCATAACTACTCCAGCGTAGATGGTTAGTGCGTATAAGCTCAGAGTCGACCCGGATCAAATACCAAGACCTCGTTAAGCGTGTTAAGTAACATGAACGCCGAACAGGCCAGGCCCACCTCTCTCCTAGGCGGTCTCAACCTGCCCTGCCGCTCCGCCACAAAGTAATAAATGGGGCCGTCGGGAACCTAGGCCCACCTCTACCGGGATGGAACCACCGTCCTTTCAGCCCCCATCTCCAAACAGTACCACCGTAATGTAATAGTGTAAGGTATATAGTATATACCGTGATCAACTCCCGAGTGATCACGCCCGATAGTATAGCACGCAGACGGACAAGAAAGTAGGGCCACCGATGAAAGTACTAGCAACCTATACTAAGCATATAGGTTTGCGAGATAAGGTAACAATGAAGTTACAAGGTCGGGCTATGCAAAAATATAGGAGTATCAGAAAACAGTAACATGCTATGCTACTCTAATGCAAGCAGTGTAGATAAGAGTAGGCGATATCTGGTGATCAAGGGGGGGCTTGCCTGGTTGCTCTGGCAAGAGAGGGGGGTCGTCGACACCGTAGTCGATCACAGGGGGTACCGGCAGCGGTCTCGGGGTCTACCGGAAAAAGTAACGGAGGGGGAACATATTAAATAACATAGCAATCAAGCATAACAAAGCGTAACAAGACAATACGCGGTGTTCGGTGTGCCCTAACGCGGTATGAGGTGATACTGGTTAAGGGGGGAAACATCCGGGAAGTTCTCCCGGTTCCGGACGTCTGTCAGACAGATGAACCGGAGAGGAAAGTTTGCAGGTTCGATAGGTTAGAGAAGTGTGGTGGGACGAAGCGGATTGCGATCCGGATTCGTCTCGTCGTTCTGAGCAACTTTCATGTTGAAATTATTTTAATCCGGATTACGGATTAAAAGATATGATTTATAAAAGATTTTATTAATTTCTGGAATTTTAATTAACTATTTAATTAATTTCGAAATTGCATTTATGACATCAGCATGATGTCATGCTGACATCATCAGTCAACAGGGTTGACTAAGTCAACCCTGACAGGTGGGTCCCGCATGTCATTCACTAATGACTAATTAACCTAATCAGATTAATTAACATTAATTAATTAGGTTTAATTTGTGATTAAGTTTAATTAATCAGGTTTAATTAAGTTAATTAATTCTCTAATTAATTAATTAACATTTTAATTATTAAATTAATTATTATTTTAATTATTTCCTTTTCATTTAATCCTATTTCCTTTTCTTTTTGTTTTGGGGTGGGCCCAGTGTCTGTGTGAGAGGGGTTTTGGGCATGGGTGGCGGGCGCCGCCTGAACGGGCGTGTGCTGGCGCTGAGTGTGCCGAGCGGGCCTTCGCCCAGAGGGGACGAGGCAGCCGGGCAACGGCGATGGAAGCCACGCCTTGCTGGCAGCCACCGGGCCACCTGACGGAGACGGAGGCGGGGTGGCCGGTGTGGAGGTGGCCTTGGTCAGGGGCAGGAACGAGGGCGGCGGCGCGTTGGCCTTGGATCAGGGCGAAAGCGGCGAGCCGCAACGAGAAGAAGGAGAGGGGGTCCTCACAACGGGAAAGCAGGTCATGGCAACGAGCTCGGGGTGGATGGCGAGGTCGACGGCGGGCCGACGGTGGTCCGGTCGGGAGGTGACGATGACGGGCGGCGTCGACCGACGAAGCGACGGGCGCGCCGGCTCTGGCGACGAAGCGACGGGCGCCGGCTCTGGCGGGGTGGAGGCGCGGTGGTCGCCGGCGGGCGGGCATCGGTTGCCCCGATCCAGATCCACCGGCGGGGCAGCGGGACCTTGCCGTCGAGGTCGGTGGTGGCGGGCGGCACGAGGAGTGGAGGGGGTGGTCGCCGGGAGATCATGGGTCGAGGGCGGGGCCGGCGAGTGGTGGCGTCGAGGCCGTGTGGGGGGGAGGAAGGGGCACTGGCGGGCAGCGGCTTGAGGGATGAGGGCGGGGGGGCGAGGCGAAGGCGGAGGTCCTCGCCCGATCGACGGGGGTGGAAGGAAGGAGGTCGAGGGAGTGGGATCGATCCCGATCCGATCGGGCGAGGGAGTGAGTGGGGGCGATAGGCTAGGGTTTGATCGGTGGGGGGTTATGGAGGCGGGTGGGCACAGGGTGACGGTCTTGGCCAGCTGGGCCGTTCGGCCCAGCGAAGGGGGGGTGGTTTCTCCTTTTTTTTTGTATTTTATTTTTCTTAATCTTTTCTTTTACCGTTTTACTTTTAGTTTTTCTTTTATTTAATTTTTAGTAAATTACTAAAGTGGCACCTAAATAGATTTCACAATTTAAGCCACTGCCACAATATTTTAATACTTATAACAAATTAGTTTTGAAATGTTTATTATTTTTAAGTACTTAAATAATTGTATTTGCTACTGTTTTATTCATCTAAGAGCGATTAAACATTTTATAAAAGTGGGGTTTCACCACCATAAATACTTATGAATTATTTAGAACCACTAGAACACTTTAGTTTTAATATCTGAAAATTTTTATTGTTTGACTTTATTTTGAATTTGAACTTGAATCGGATTTGAATCAAGCGAGAGTTGTCAACGGTAACCGAGGTGACGTGGCATCATCGGGCGGATTATCGTAGCTTAATTACCCAGGCGTCACAATTCTCCTCCATTACAAGAAATCTCGTCCGAGATTTAAGAGGGAGCAGGGGAAAGGTGTGGTTACGATAATCTAACGGTTCTTCTCGAAGAAGCTAATCCTTTTCGTTGATGTCTTCAAGCCTTTATCCCGATGCATCATGATAAACTTGCCACCATTTCTTCGTGAACTCCAACGTACTTACGAAAGGTAAGGGGCAGCTCACTACGACATAATGCTTTTAAGGAAAAACAATCAGGGTTAACCCATGAATTAGTATAAAATTATCTCTCGAGTTGAACATATGAAATACCTCGAGAGTAAGGTACGAAGGTACCATAATAGGCCAAGCGGGTAGGTAGTTGCTCAAGCTTTGAACGAGTGAGAAAGGGGTTGAGTAGCGAGAGTAAGTATCGCGTCGATACCGAATAGATCACTATGACGGTGGCCCGTGAATTACATACTGAGTCAAGCGTGAGGAATAACTTTGGAAATAGGGGTGTACTGGAGACGATCGGGTTTCGATCTGTGCAAGCTGTGGGTTATGGGCCCACCATGTGGTTAAAAATAGGAAGGTCGGTGACATCTTGCGATCATGTAAGAAGGCATGTCCGAGGAGAGTGCGAGGGTCATGTCGGCAACAACATAGGTACCAAGGCGAGGGACGAAGAGAACCATTTTCCTGCTTTCGTTGAGCGAGGCGGACCAATAGGCAAGGTTCTCGTCCGTCGGTGGATACCGGAATGTCATCAACAATAGTAATAGGTTTTAATTCTTGAGTGGTACAACGAGGTGCTTACCTAAGCGAGGGATGATCACTTTGCTTAGATTATATAGGTCACAAGAACGGTTCAAATATCCCATGGAAAGTAAAATATGATTATCATATTAAACAGAACAATGGAAAGGAAAATGTGTTTAAACACATATTTCAGGGATATATCCTTACCAAGGATAAGCCGAGCAAGATATCCACGATAGTATATAATGTAGAAAACCCTTTAGGTAAGGGGAGAGAAATTTCATGACATTACCCATACAACGGTGTTCGGATAATTGAGCAAGAAACATTTAGCATTGGGCTTCGAATGTTCTTGTTGAAAATCAAAGCATCACAGACATGCTTTGAGATAGCATTGACATGGCCTCCAGGTGAAAATCAGACTTTGGAATCACGAAGGACCCATCTGGAATAACTTGTAGAATCAGTATTACAATTCCCTCATGGATGAATGGATAATCCTGCTGAAAAGGAATCTATAATGATAGGTCCTCCGGCCGGAAGTGTGCTAGGCATGACATCATGATACCGGTTCATCAAAGGACCAATAACATAAACCTTGAAAGTTGTCCCAACCATCATATCGACCGAGATTCAGATCCGATTGGTGTCGAGGATACCTCGGACTTAGGATACCGAGAAGAAAAGGTGCAACATAAATTGTCAAGATGACTATGTAAGATTCTCGGGAAAGGAACTATGAAGTGATTTCCGTTAACAATAGTCCATCATTAACCCAAGGAGAGGACAAGGAGGTGTCTGGTGAACTCAACGGCAATTCACCGAGATTCCCAAAAGATGGACTTCCACAATTAAGGGAACAAGGAGATAACATTTGTCAGCTCAAATGATATAAGGAAGTATGCTCGGGGAAAACATACACAATTTAACATTGGTTGAAAGGTGCGCCCGAAATATGGGTTGGGTTGCACGACCAATGTCAGAAGGGTGATTCAATAATCATTAGACTAAGAATGAACTTTCGATCGTTATCTTCAAAGCAATAGGGTTGCTAGAAGTCCAGAACTCAAACAACACCGTTCACTTGATGGTATTAACACGGGGACCAAGAAAGAAGGGTGATGGTGAGAAGTATTTCTATGTCAAGAATTCTCAAGAGGTGGAGCAAATCTCAGAACATTCTTGACATAAAGGATGGTAATACTCCAAGGTAAAGAAGAACAGTGGCTGGATAGCAAGGATCTCAAGGTATAACACCAAACATGAACAAGCTTGTGTTGGTGGGAAGGCAATAGAGTGGTCGGTGATTATACAAATCATCGAGGGCAAGGATGGTATTTCTCATCATGATTTCAGTTGATATCCTGGATGAGCTCAGAATGTTGGTGATCACGACACAATTGTCGAGTGACTTCATGAAGATGTAATCGATCGGCGACGACATCAAGTCAAGTAATGATGACGTGAAAGGTTATTAGAACCAAGGGTACGACACAAACTCGAAACCAAGCTTGTTGTTCAAGTCGAAAAGATATACCGATGAGGAACGACGTAAGGTTAGTTCCTCGTCGAAAATTGTGCTCCGAGAAGAAGGACCGGGTAGCACAGTTAAAATCATCACGTCAATGGTATAGCCAAACAGGCTAGGAATGGCGTGATCGGGTACAAACTCGTACTTGTAGAAGCTTACTGAAGAGTTGTTGAACCGTAGTGCGGACTCGGTTCAGTTATCGGTGTCTTTGAGTGTTTAACAACTCAGAGCCCGCGAAAAATTGGAATTAGTGGGGAGGTAGCGCTTGACGTAGAACTCATAAAAATTTATGCAGTTCCATGATAATCTCGAGATACCAGGGGGTAATACTCGACACAAGATCAAAGTAAAGGTTGGACTGGTGTTTTGATCCATAGAAGACAATTGTTTTAACTTGTCCGAGAAATGAGATCAAAGAGGAACAATCATGGCCAGAGCCACGATTGCAAAAGGCCAGATCCCTGATATAAGATGAACTTATACCAAAGGAATAATTATTTTAGGAGAAGCTTTAATGATAAGATCTACATCGTGTCCATGGGCATGAACACAAGTTCAAGGTCGACTCCCACTCCTCCAATGCATAACCCTTCATTCACTTCTCACGTTCGATGAAGTTGCAGTGTTGAAAATTTTATCTGGCGAAGCACCAGAAGAGTATGATTCGTGAAAACTTTCGGGTTCACACGGTCTAGTGAAGGCATATGTCCAACCCATAGGGCTTCTTGGAATCATATACCGAATCTTTAGGAATAATTAACTCAAGCTCGAAGGCAGAGCATGGTTGAGAAAGCAGAGGATACAATTTACCAAAGGCAATATGTATCGGAGAAGGAACTCACAAAGTGATTAATCATGAAGGTCACTGTCAGATAATAATCCAACAGTGGATATGGCGGTACACAAGGGGCCTGACGTGAGCATCAGCACTCAACTAGAGGAAGCAGATTATAGAAACAACTGACTAACTCAATTGTCAAATGCAAAGGAATTATGATTCCCAAATCAAGGGATCAAGCAATGCTCGATTAGGGATGGATAAGTTGAACAGCCTTAGGGTACAATCAGCGGCAATTGGATTGGTCGAGAACCAATTCCAGTTTAAAAGAATGGCAGCTCAGCCGGAAAGGTAATTTATAAGGATCAATGATGATTGCGGGTATTCGCAAACATATTGAGTCAACAGACTCAAATGATAATGACAAGGAATGTCAATATGACTACGAGACTTATGGGATTAACCATAATGCAAGCAAGCAAGAATTTCAAGAGCCAAAGGCTCCAGAGGATTCTCGGAAGATCGAATAGTATTTTGAAGAATTTTGTGTAACACATGAACAACAGGGGATGAGCGGATACTCGACGAGTGCGAGGATTCATTTGAAGGGGTATTCATGTGGCAAAGAACTGCTAGGCAGTAGGCACAAAGTATTCTCGGATCAATAGAGAAAACTTCGGGGTATCTTGTAATAACAAGATCAATGGGGGATGATCGTATGAATGGCGAGTGTAAGTAGTTATCCATACGGATTTATCGGTGGCCAGGAATAGCAAAAGTGATGAGCACAAAGTCTCGAGAGAACATCAGAGAGTATCTTCGGAATCTTTTGATTAGCAGATGATCATCTGAAGTGAGGGGGTTCTCCGGGAGAAAGTACTTGCGAGAACCTAAAGTTAGTTTTGTTTTTAGCAAATCCATTTAACCCGAATAGAAGAGAGTTCAGAATCCCAGAGTAAAGATCGAGGAGTAAAAGATCCTAATACCACCCAATGGCGACGTGTGCCCATAAGACACACAGCCATGTTAGTAAAAGTTTTGTAAAGTCTAGACTCGACTTCGGCCAAGGAGTTGGAAGGGGGATTCCTACAGGCAGTCGGCTCTGATACCAACTTGTGACGCCCTCGATTCAATCGTACACTAATCATGCACGCAAATGTGTACGATCAAGATCCAGGACTCACGGGAAGATATCACAACACAACTCTACAAATAAAATAAGTCATACAAGCATCATAATACAAGCCAGGGGCCTCGAGGGCTCGAATACAAGTGCTCGATCATAGACGAGTCGTGGAAGCAACAATATCTGAGTACGACATAAGTTAAACAAGGTGCCATAAGATGGCTAGCACAAACTGGGATCTGATCGAAGAGGAGCAGGCCTCCGCCTGGATCCTCCTAGGTCACTCTGGTCGTCGTCGCCGCGTGGCTGCACGTAGTAGTAGGTGCCTCGGTGTAGAAGTCGTCATCGACGGTGGCGTCTGGGTCCTAGACTCCAACGTCCGTCGCAGCAATCGAGTAGAGATAGGGAAAAGGGGAACAAGGCAACCGTGAGTACTCATCCAAAGTACTGCAAGCAAGGAGCTACACTACATATGCATGGATATATGTGTAAAGGCCATATCGGTGGACTGAACTGCAGAAAGCCGTAATAAGAGGGGATAGCTAGTCTTAACGAAGACTACGCTTCGGACACCGGTCTTGCAATGCATGTAAGAGGACAACGGAAGTCCTCCAAGTAACATCATATAGCAATAATCCTACCCGCAATCCCTCGCTCATAACCACGAGCGAGAGCGACCACCGGTTGTATCGGCACTTGGAAGGTGTGTTTTATCAAGTATCCGGTTCTAGTTGTCATAAGCTCAAGGTACAACTCCAAGTCGTCACATTATCAAGATCACGGCTATCCGAATAGATTAACTTCCTGCAGGGTGCACCATCTTACCCAAAGACGCTTGATCCCATTGGGCGGACACACTTTCGGGGTCATGCCCGGCAGCAGAAGATCAACACGCCGCAGCCCCACCTAGGCACGACAGAGAGGCCAAGACGCCGGTCTAAACCTAAGCGCCGCAGTGCGGGCCCATCGCCTCGAGCACACAAGACGCTTCGAGGGCGGCGGAAGCGCAACCTAGCCAAGCGGCGTTCCGGTCCAATCCAATCCGCTAGCGCCGCTCGTCGCCGACGTCTGAAGTGCTTTGGTGATACCACGACGCCGGATACCCATAACTACTCCCGCGTAGATGGTTAGTGCGTATAAGCTCAGAGTCGACCCAGATCAAATACCAAGACCTCGTTAAGCGTGTTAAGTAACATGAACGCCCGAACGAGGCCAGCCCACTCTCTCCTAGGCGGTCTCAACCTGCCTGCCGCTCCGCCACAAAGTAACGATCGGGGCCGTCGGGAACCTAGGCCCACCTCTACCGGGATGGAACCACCTGTCCTTTCAGCCCCCATCTCCAAACAGTACCACCGGTAATGTAATAGTGTAAGGTATATAGTATATACCCGTGATCAACTCCCGAGTGATCACGGCCCGATAGTATAGCACGGCAGACGGACAAGAAAGTAGGGCCACCGATGAAAGTACTAGCAACCTATACTAAGCATATAGGTTTGCAGATAAGGTAACAACAGAAGTTACAAGGTCAGGCTATGCAGCAGTATAGGAGTATCAGAAAACAGTAACATGCTATGCTACTCTAATGCAAGCGGTGTAGATAAGAGTAGGTGATATCCGGTGATCAAGGGGGAGGCTTGCTGGTTGCTCGCAAGAGAGGGGGTCGTCGACACCGTAGTCGATCACGGGGTACCAAGCGGCGGTCTCGGGGTCTCTGGGAAAAAGTAACGGAGGGGGAACATATTAAATAACATAGCAATCAAGCATAACAAAGCGTAACAAGACAATACGCGGTGTTCGGTGTGCCCTAACGCGGTATGAGGTGATACTGGTTAAGGGGGGAAACATCAGGAAGTTCTCCTTGCCCGGACGTCTGTCGACATGATGAACCGGAGAGGAAAGTTTGCAGGTTCGATAGGTTAGAGAAGTGTGGTGGATGAACGGACTGCGTATCCGGATTCGTCTCGTCGTTCTGAGCAACTTTCATGTTGAAATTATTTTAATCCGGATTACGGATTAAAAGATATGATTTATAAAAGATTTTATTAATTTCTGGAATTTTAATTAACTATTTAATTAATTTTGAAATTGCATTTATGACATCAAGCATGATGTCATCTCGACATCATCGATCAACAGGGTTGACTAAGTCAACCTCGACAGTGGGTCCGCATGTCATTCACTAATGACTAATTAACCTAATCGATTAATTAACATTAATTAATTAGGTTTAATTTGTGATTAAGTTTAATTAATCAGGTTTAATTAAGTTAATTAATTCTCTAATTAATTAATTAATTAATTAACATTTTAATTATTAAATTAATTATTATTTTAATTATTTCCTTTTCATTTAATCCTATTTCCTTTTCTTTTTGTTCTGGGGGGTGGGCCCTAGGTGTCTGTGGCCCAGAGGGGGTTTGCGGGCATGGGTGGCGGGCGCCGCCGAACGGCGTGGCTGCTGCGCGGAGTGCTCCCAGCGGGCCTTCGCCAGTGAGGTGGGACGAGGCCGAGGCAACAACGGCGATGGGGCCACGCTGGCTGTGGACAGCCAGACCACGCGACGGAGGCGAGGGGGTGGTGGCGGTGGTGGTGGTGGCGGTGGTCGGGCAGGAGCAGTGGCGGCGCTGAGCGCTTGGCAGCAGCGACATGGGCGAAAGCGGCGAGCCGCAACGAGAAGAAGGAGAGGGGGGGTCCTCACAACGGGAAAGGTGGTCATGGCAACGAGCTCGGGGTGGATGGCGAGGTCGACGGCGGCGGCCGACGGTGGTCCGGGTCGGGAGGTGACGATGACGGGCGGCGCCGACCGACGAAGCGACGGGCGCTGGCTACGGCGACGAAAGCGACGGGCCAGCTCTGGCGGCGGGTGGAGGCGCGGTGGTCGCCGGACAGGCAGGGCATCGGTTGCCCCGATCCAGATCCACCGGGCGGGCCGGCGGGACCTTGCCGCCGAGGTCCGGTGGTGGGCGGGCTGCATCGAGGAGTGGAGGGGGTGGTCGCCGGGAGAGCTCAAGGGTCGAGGGCGGGGGCAGCAGTGGTGGCGTCGAGGCCGCGGGGGAAGGGGCACGGCCGCCGGGCAGAGGCGCAGGGATGAGGGCGGGGCCGGGCGAGGCGAAGGGGGCGGAGGTCCTCGCCCGATCCGCACGGGGTGGAAGGAAGGAGGTCGAGGGGAGTGGGGATCGATCCCGATCCGTCGGGCGAGGGGAGTGAGTGGGGGCGATAGGCTAGGGTTTGATCGGTGGGGGGGTTATGGAGGCCGGGTGGGCACTGGGGTGGCGGTCTTGGTGACCAGTGGCTGTTCGGCCCAATAAGAAGAAGTGGTTTCTCCTTTTTTTGTATTTTATTTTCTTAATCTTTTCTTTTACCGTTTTACTTTTAGTTTTTCTTTTATTTAATTTTTAGTAAATTACTAAAGTGGCACCTAAATAGATTTCACAATTTAAGCCACTGCCACAATATTTTAATACTTATAACAAATTAGTTTTGAAATGTTTATTATTTTAAGTACTTAAATAATTGTATTTGCTCTGTTTTATTCATCTAAGAGCGATTAAACATTTTATAAAAGTGGGGTTTCACCACCATAAATACTTATGAATTATTTAGAACCACCCGAACACTTTAGTTTTAATATCTGAAAATTTTTATTGTTTGACTTTATTTTGAATTTGAACTTGAATCGGATTTGAATCAACGCGAGAGTTGTCAACGGTAACCGAGGTGACGTGGCATCATCAGTGCGGATTACTGTAGCTTAATTACCCGGGCGTCACAGGAGGCAACCCAATTTTATTTTTAGTTTTTTTGCTTCTGTTTAGGAATAAATAATACATCTAGCCTCTGTTTATATGTGGTTTTATCTTTTAATTAGTGTTTGTGCCAAGTTAAACCTATTGGATCTTATTGGATAATAGTTATTTGATCTTGCTGTAATTTCCAGAAACTTTGCGCTCAGTGCCCGAATTGTTAAAAATCACCAGAATGTGATAAAATACGGATTCCAATTGCTGCTGATCAATAAACAAATTGTATAGGTCTTCTAATTTTGGTAGAACTTTTTGAGTTCCAGAAGTTTGCGTTAGTTACAGATTACTACAGACTGTTCTGTTTCTGACAGATTCTGTTTTGCGTGTGTTGTTTGCTTATTTTGATGAATCTATGGCTAGTAAAATAGTTTATGATCCATAGAGAAGTTGGAATACAGTAGTTTCACCAATATAAATAAATAATGAGTTCATTACAGTACCTTAAAGTAGTCTTTTGTTTTCTTTCTCTAACGGAGCTCACGAGATTTCTATTGAGTTTTGTGTTGTGAAGTTTTCAAGTTTTGGGTGAATTCTTTTGATGGATTATGCAACAAGGAGTGGAAAGTGCCTAATATTTGGGATTCCCATGGCACCCCCAAGACAATCCAAGGACACCAAAAATTCAAAGCTTGGGGATGCCTCGGAAGGCATCCCCTCTTTCGTCCACTTCCATCGGTAATTTACTTGGAGCTATATTTTTATTCACCACATGATAAGTGTTTTGCTTGGAGCATCTTGTATTATTTGTGTCTTTGCTTGTTAGTTTACCACAATCATCATTGCTGTACACACCTTTTGAGAGAGCCATACATGAATTGGAATTTGATAGAATACTCTATGTGCTTCACTTATATCTTTTGAGCGTGATAACTTTTGCTCTAGTACTTCACTTAGATCTTTTAGAGCACGGCGGTGGATTTGTTTTAAAGAAACTATTGATCTCTCATGCTTCACTTAGATTATTTTGAGAGTCGTTAATAGCATGGTAATTTGCTTAATATTAATATACTTGGTATTCAAGATATTTGAAACTTTCTTTTGAGTGCATTGAATACTAAGATAAGTTTGATGCTTGATAATTGTTTTCCGATATGGAGGTGATAATATCAAAAGTCGTGCTAGTTGAGTAGTTGTGAATTTGAGAAATGCTTGTGTTGAAGTTTGCAAATCCCGAAGCATGCACGTATGGTTAAAGTTGTGTAACAAATTTGAAACATGAAGTGTACCTGGCTTGTGCATCCTTATGAGTGGCGGTCGGGGACGAGCGATGGTCTTTTCATACCAATCTATCCCCCTAGGAGCATGCGCGTAGTACTTGATTTTTGATGACTTCTAAATTTTTGCAATAAGTATATGAGTTTTTTTGACTAATGTTGAGTCCATGGATTATCGCACTTTTACCTTTCCGCCTTTGCTAGCCTCTTGATGTACGTGCATTGCCCTTTCTCACCTTGAGAGTTGGTGCAAACTTCAGCGGTGCATCCAAACCCCATGATATGATACGCTCTATCACACATAAACCTCCTTATATCTTCCTCAAAACAGCCACCATACCTACCTATTATGGCATTTCCATAGCCATTCCGAGATATATTGCCATGCAACTTTCCACCGTTCCATTCATCATCATGACATACTCTACTTTTTTCATATTGCCATTTCATGATCATGTAGTTGACATCGTATTTGTGGCAAAGCCACCATGCATTATTTTTCATACATGTCACTCTTGATTCATTGCACCATCCCGGTACACCGCCGGAGGCATTCATATAGAGTCATAACTTGTTCTAGTTTCGAATTGTAATCCTTATGTTGTAATCAATAGAAGTGTGATGATCATCATTATTAGAGCATTGCCCAAAAAGAAAGAGAAAGGCCAAAAAGAAAAAAAGAAAGGCCCAAAAAAAAGAAAATAAATAAAAGGGCAATGCTACTATCTCTTTTTCCACACTTGTGCTTCAAAGTAGCACCTTGTTCTTCATGTAGTGGGTCTCATATATTGTGCTTCAAAGTAGCACCTTGTTCTTCATGTAGTGATTCTCATATATTGTGCTTCAAAGTAGCACCATGTTTTTCATATAGTGAGTCTCATAAGTTGTCTTTTTATACTAGTGGGAATTTTTCATTATAGAACTTGGCTTGTATATTCCTACGATGGGCTTCCTCAAAATGCCCTAGGTCTTCATAAGCAAGCAAGTTGGATGCACACCCACTAGTTTTCTTTTGTTGAGCATTCATAGCTCTAGTGCATCCGTTGCATTGCAATCCCTACTCCTCATGTTGACATCAATTGATGGGCATCTCCATAGCCCGTTGATTATCCTCGTCAATGTGAGATTTTCTCCTTTTTTGTCTTCTCCACACAATCCCTATCATCATATTTTATTCCACCCATAGTGCTATATCCATGGCTCACGCTCATGTATTGCGTGAAGGTTGAAAAAGTTTGAGATTATTTAAGTATGAAACAATTGCTTGGCTTGTCATCGGTGGTATAGAAGTTGGGAACATCTTTGTGTGACGAAAATGAAACATATCCTAACTATATGATTTTGTAGGGATGAACTTTCTTTGGCCATGCTATTTTGAGAAGACATAATTGCTTAGTTAGTATGCTTGAAGTATTATTATTTTTTATGTCAATATGAACTTTTGTCTTGAATCTTTCATATCTGAATATTCATACCACAATTAAGAAGATTTACATTGAAATTATGCCAAAGTATCACTACGCATCAAAAATTCTCTTTTTATCATTTACCTACTCGAGGACGAGCAGGAATTAAGCTTGGGAATGCCTGATACGTCTCCAACGTATCTATAATTTTTGATTGCTCCATGCTACTTTATATATTGTTTTGGACTATTTTGGGCTTTATTTTCCACTTTTATATTACTTTTGGGACTAACCTATTAACCGGAGGCCCAGCCCAGAATTGCTGTTTTTTTTGCCTTTTTCGGTGTTTCAAAGCAGAATATCAAACGGAGTCCAAACGGAATGAAACCTTGAACGTGATTTTCTCACCGAACGTGATCCAGAGACTTGGACCCACGCCAAGGCACAAGAGAGGCGGTCACGAGGTGGGCGCGCCCCTAGGCGCGCCCGCCTCGTGGGCCCCCTGTTGCTCCACCGACGTACTCCTTCCTCCTATATATACCTACGTACCCCCAAACGATCAGAACAGGAGCCAAAAACCTAATTCCACCGCCGCAACTTCCTGTATCCACGAGATCCCATCTTGGGGCCTGTTTCGGAGCTCCGCCGGAGGGGGCATCCACCACGGAGGGCTTCTACATCAACACCATAGCCTCTCCGATGAAGTGTGAGTAGTTTACTTCAGACCTTCGGGTCCATAGCTAGTAGCTAGATGGATTCTTCTCTCTTTTTGGATCTCAATACAATGTTCTCCCCCTCTCTCGTGGAGATCTATTCGATGTAATCTTGTTTTTGCGGTGTGTTTGTTGAGACCGATGAATTGTGGGTTTATGATCCAGCTTATCTATGAATAATATTTGAATCTTCTCTGAATTCTTTATGTATGATTGAGTTATCTTTGCAAGTCTATTCGAATTATCCGTTTGGTTTGGCCAACTAGATTGGTAGTTCTTGCAATGGGAGAAGTGCATGGCTTTGGGTTCAATCTTGTGGTGTCCTTACCCAGTGACAGAAAGGATTGCAAGGCACGTAATGTATTGTTGCCATCAAGGATAACAAGATGGGGTATTTATCATATTGCATGAATTTATTCCTCTATGTCATGTCATCTTGCTTAATTTTTAACTTAATACTCTAGATGCATGCTGGATAGCGGTCGATGAGTGGAGTAATAGTAGTAGATGCAGAATCGTTTCGATCTACTTGTCACGGACGTGATGCCTATATACATGATCATACCTAGATATACTCATAACTATGCTCAATTCTGTCAATTGCTAAACAGTAATTTGTTCACCCATCGTAGAATACTTATGCTCTTGAGAGAAGCCACTAGTGAAACCTATGGCCCCCGGGTCTATTCTCATCATATTAATCTCCATCACTTTAATACTTGCTTTGTTTTTACTTTGCCTTTACTTTTCACTTTGCATCTATGTACCAAAAATACCAAAAATATTATCTCTATCAGATCTCACTCTCGTAAGTGATCGTGAAGGGATTGACAACCCCTAATCGCGTTGGTTGCGAGTAGCTATCGTTTTGTGCAGTCACGAGGGACTTGTGCGTGGCCTCCTCTTGGATTGATACCTTGGTTCTCAAAAACTGAGGGAAATACTTACGCTACTGTGCTGCATCATCCTCTCCTCTTCGGGGAAAACCAACGCAAGCTCAAGACGTAGCACTTTTCTCCCTCTTTTCCCCTTTCCCTTCTACCTGGTTGTCACAACCAGATGCCGGAGCCCAGGAGCCAGACGCCACCGTCGACGATGACTCCTACTACACCGGAGGTGCCTACTATTACGTGCAGCCCGCTGACGACGACCAGGAGTAGTTAGGAGGATCCCAGGCAGGAGGCCCGCGCCTCTTTCGATCTATATCCCAGTTTGTGCTAGCCATCTTATGGCAACTTGTTTACTTATGTCTGTACTCAGATATTGTTGCTCCCGCTGAGTCGTCTATGATCGAGCACTTGTATTCGAGCCCTCGAGGCACCTGGCTTGTATTATGATGCTTGTATGACTTAATTATGTTTTTAGAGTTGTGTTGTGATATCTTCCCATGAGTCCCTGATCTTGATCGTACACGTTTGCGTGCATGATTAGTGTACGATTGAATCGGGGGCGTCACAAGTTGGTATCAGAGCCGACTGCCTGTAGGAATCCCCCTTCCACACTCCTTGGCCGAAGTCGAGTCTACACATTGCAAAACTTTTACTAACATGGTTGTGTGTCTTACGGGCCCACGTCGCCATTGGGTGGTACTAGGATCTTTTACTCCTCGAGCTTTACTCTGGGACTCTGAACTCTCTTCTACTCGGGTTAAACGAATTTACTAACTCTAACACTAGGTTCCCGTGACCACATTCACCCCAAAGTTGGATAAGCCATAGTTATTCCTTAGAATAGTATTTTGAACAATTCCCACACTGTCATTTGACTCCTTTGAAACATCTTTGCTTTCAGATGGAACCCACGAGGCAGGTCGTGCGCCACACAACGGCCATTGGTGCCTCGGGATCACCTGCTGTGCTAGCTGAGATGATGACCTATCTGGGTTATCGCTGGCACCCTGAGAACACCGTCTTCGAGGAGTACGAGGACTTTAACCAGGAGCAGCATCGTGCCATCGTCCACCTCTACTCCCGGGAGTATGACTCCACTACTGTGCTGCACACTTCTCATGGTGTTGGAGTGACCATCGATATGGCAGTTCACGATGCTGCTTATGCTGCTCTGACACGTCTTCGTGGAGAGTATCGGGAGTTGGACACCTCCCCTTTCAGGAACATTGCTATAGCATCCGATGTCGGTGCGGAGGGATACTACACTGCTGCCTACTCCACTGTCACCCGAGAGCCCTTCTACCATCAGAACTTGGTTCTGCATGCTGATGGGCTGGATCGAGCTAACCGAGCTCTTCGCCACGAGTTTTACACCACCCATCAGCACCTTTACTGTGCTCTGACGCTGTTGCACCCCTTTGTCCGATCTAGAGAGTTGCCCCGTTCTGCGATCTACCCAGCCAGGACTGTGATGCCCCAGGGTGTCGGCTGGCCAGATGTGGGAGGCTACTCTCCCGCACTTGGTCCTCTTCTGCCACTTGAGCGTCAGGTTCTGCACCAGAGTATCCGCGGACCCCAGGTTGCTGACGTGGAGTTCCTGATGCGACACTACCACCTGTCAGGCTATACCTACCTCCATAGTTCCTTTTGGGACTGATGTAGTCTTGCTTATTAGTGTTAGACGCAATCACCGTGAGCCTGCGTGCCCCCTATGATGTCTTTAGTATGTGTACCGAACTCTATGCATGATCCCTTTTGTAAGATATGCCGACTACTATGTAGTATCTATTGTGCTGCTTTCATTATGCATGTTTCATCATGAATGATTCTTGTCTTTGCAAATTTCTTAATGCTAAACTACCCCTGTTATATATTAGCAGGATGGTTAGACCAGGTGGTCGTGGTAGTGGTGGCAACGCCCCACCACCGCCTGAGTACATGGCTGGTATGATCCAACGGTTCGAACTGAACCGGTAATTCATGGAAAATATGATGGCTCAGTTTCCTCGCCCCAATATGAACCAAAGAGCCAACCCCAAAGAACTCCGCAGGATTTCATGCGCCTCAACCCAACTGTACCGCAGCTCAACTCAGCCTCGGATGTCGATGGTGGCTCCATGACATCACTTATGAGATGGAGTGCATCGATGTAGCCCCTGCCAGCTATGTCACCTTTGCTTCCTTCTTCCTGAAGGGACCCGCAGCTCAATGGTGGGACAGCCACAGGCGTACTCTGCCAGCTGGGACAATCATCACCTGGCCAGACTTCCAAGCTGCTTTCCGTGCCCGCTTCATTCCTTAGGGAGTCATGGACTGGAATAAGCATGAGTTCCGCAACCTCACCCAAGGCAACAAAATTGTTGAAGCTTATCAGCGGGAGTTTCTGGACTTGTCTCGCTATGCTGAAGAGGACATTGCAACTGATGCACACAGATAGGAGAAGTTCTGTGACGGCCTTCAAGCTGACATCAAGCTCGCACTTCTAGTGCATGACTTTACTGATTTCGCCACCTTGGTGAACAAGGCCATCAATGTCGAAACTGGACTGCAGGAATACCAGAGCTCTCACAGGCGCAACGTGAGACGGGCTCATCTTCGGGCATGCCCTCGCAGAAGCGTAAGATCTGGATCCCGAACAGCATGTACCGTCCAAATGCACCCGCCACAAGGCAGTCCTATGCTGCACCGCGTCTGCCTCCCCCACCATCTAGGCAGCCAAGACTTCCAGCTCCACCACCCCAAGCTCCTGTTCCCACTCCCAATAATGGTATGTGCTACAAGTGTGGTCAACCAGGTCACCGTGCCAGGGATTGCAATCAGAATCAGAATCAACTGGCCCTTCCTGCAGCTGGCCGTGGAAACAACCAGCCCCGCAACAACAATGCCAAGTCTTATGGTCGTGTTCATGCCAACCACGTTGATTTGAACGAAGCTCAAGACCAGCCTGCTACTGTGATGGGTACACTCCTCGTAAATTCAGTACCGGCATCCATTTTATTTCATACAGGAGCATCACATTCATTCATATCAGCAGAATTTGCATTCATGCATGGCATTAAATACGAAGAGATGAACACTCCTCTAGTGGTACACACCCCTGCGGGCCAATGTCAAACCTCTATGGTTAGTCACGACGTTCCTATTGAAATTGAAGGATTGGAATTCCTTGTCTCTCCCATCGTACTGAAGTCCTGTAGCATTGATCTCATTCTGGGAATGAATTGGTTAAAAGCGCATACTGCTTCTATCGTTTGTGCCACCAAGGCCGTCCATCTGCTACACCCTTCTGATGAAATAATAAGCTACAATGCTTGTCTGGTTCAGAATGCCGAGGCAAGGCTCTATGCATTGAATGCATTGAACGCTGCACCACTCGAGGGCATTGAAAACATTCTCGTCGTGCGTGAATTCCTCGACGTCTTTCCTGAAGAACTTCCAGGGATTCCCCTGCTAGAGCTGTCGAATTCATCATCGTCTTGAAACCAGGCACCACTCCTATAGCCAAGCGGCCCTACAAGATGCCGCCGCATGAACTCCTTGAGCTTAAGAAGGAAATCGACAAATCTCTTCGCAAAGGTTTCATTCGCCCAAGTTGCTCTCCTTGGGGAGCACCTTCTCTCTTTTTCAAGAAGAAGGATGGGACAAACTGATTGGTCCAAGACTACCGTCCTATAAACCAAGCTACCATTCAGAATAAATATCCTCTTCCTCGGATCAATGATCTGTATGATCAACTGGCTGGTTCATCAGTGTTCTATAAACTCGACTTGAGGTTGGGTTACCACCAGATCCGTGTTCGTGAAGAGGATATCCCAAAGACCGCCTTCGTGACTCGATATGGTTCATACAAGTACAATGTCATGTCATTCGTCTTAACCAATTCTCCAGCCACCTTCTCTTGTCTGATGAACTATATATTCATGGATTACCTCGACAAGTTCGTCGTGGTTTATCTGGATGATATCCTGGTATTTTCCAAGAACGAAGAAGAACATGTTGAACATCTTCCTCTTGTGCTGGAAAAGCTATGAGAGCATCAACTATATGCCAAGTTCTCCAAATGTGAATTCTGGCTACCCGAAGTAACCTATCTTGGGCATGTCATCTCTAAGGATGGTATTGCCGTCAACCCTGAACGAGTCCAGGCTATTCTTGATTGGACTCCTCCCAAGAACGTTAAGCAAGTCAGAAGTTTTCTCGGACTCGCCAGCTATTGCCGTCAATTCGTCGAGAACTTCTCCAAGATTGCTAGGCCTCTGACTAACCTGTTGCATAAGGGCGTCAAGTTCCAATGGACAGAGAAATGTCAGGAAAGTTTCCAGGCACTCAAAGACAAGTTAACTTCTGCTCCAGTGCTTTCTCCACCTGATACTAAGAAGGACTTCGTCATTTACTGCGACGCTTCTCGTCAAGGATTAGGTTGTGTCCTAATGCAAGACCGCAAAGTGATTGCTTATGCCTCCCGTCAATTGCGCCCTCACTAAGAGAACTACCCAGTTCACGACCTCGAACTTGCTGCTGTCATTCATGCACTGAAGCAGTGGCGACATTACCTTCTTGGTAATCGTTGCGAGATTTTCACTAACCACAAAAGTCTGAAGTATCTGTTTACTCAGCCAGACCTGAATATCCGTCAGCAGAGATGGATGGAGATTGTTGCAGACTTTGACTTGGGTATTTCCTATACGCCAGGCAAGGCTAATGTAATGGCTGATGCCTTGAGCCGCAAGTCTTACTGCAACCACCTCCAGGTTCGCAAAGTTCAGCCCTCGCTTGTTGGAGAATCCAGAATGCTGAACCTCCATATTGTTCCTCCTGGTGCACTCGCTCCCCCTCCTAAGGAGTTTCACAAGATGAACCTCCGTCTTGTTTCCCAGGGTTCCCTCAATACCCTGGATGTCGAACCAGATCTCTTGGACTCCGTCAAGAGAATACAGGGATATGACTCTAAAGCCCACAAGATTAAGCGCTACCTCGCAGAAGGAAAGCCCTCATTCTTCACCATTGCTGATGATGGCACTTTGTACTTCAAGGGCCGCCTAGTGGTGCCATGTGTAGAGAAAAATCTGGATATGACTCAGGAAGTTATGAAAGAAGCTCATGATACGCCTCTATGTATCCATCCTGGTAGTACAAAGATGTACCAAGACATCCGTCAGAGATTCTGGTGGTCTAATATGAAGCAAGACATTGCTCGTTATGTTGCTGAGTGTGACGTTTGCCGTCGTATCAAAGCAAAACATCAAAGGCCTGCTGGAACTCTACAACCTATCTCTATTCCTGAATGTAAATGGGACCATGTTGAAATGGACTTCGTCACTGGATTTCCCAAATCGCAGAAAGGTAATGATGCAATTCTTTTCGTCATTGACCGGCTTTCTAAAGTTGCACATTTTCTAGCGGTCAAAGAATGGATCACTGCTAGTCAGCTTGCAACTCTCTACATGTCCATAATTGTTTCACTTCACGGTATTCCGCTGGTTATCAGTTTGGACCATGGCAGCTTATTCACTTCAAGATTCTGGGCAAGTTTCCAAGAAGCTATGGGAACTCATCTGTCATTCAGTACTGCGTTTCATCCTCAGTCGCAAGGGCAAGTTGAACATGTCAACCAAGTTATCGAAGACATGCTTCGAGCTTTTGTTATATCCTTCGGCAAGAAATGGGAGGAATCTCTCCCGTATGCTGAGTTCTCTTGTAATAATAGCTATCAAGCTAGTCCGAAGATGGCCCCCTTCGAAGTGCTATATGGATGAAAGTGCCGAACCCCTCTGAACTGGTCAGAAACTGGGGAACGTCCACTCTTTGGTCCGGATATTATCCAACATGCCAAAGAACAAGTCCGCATTATTCGCGAGAATCTCAAGACTGCTCAGTCGCGTCAGAAGAGTCAGTATGACCGTAAACATAAAGACATGGTCTATCAACCTGGCGAAAAGGCTTATCTTCGAGTTACACCAATGAAGGGTGCTCATCGCTTCGGGATCAAGGGCAAGCTAGCTCCTCGCTATATTGGCCCATTCACTATTCTAGAAAGGCGTGGAAAAGTGGCATATCAACTGGAGATTCCGTCGAACCTTTCTTAGGTTCACGATGTGTTCCATGTGTCACAGCTCCGCTGTTGCTTCAAGGACCCAATCCGAGCAGTGGATCATGAAGTTCTCGAATTGCAACAGGACCTCTCCTATAAAGAGCATCCGGTCCGCATTCTCGACCAAGTTGAACGCCGCACACGTTAGAAGGCGATCAAATTCCTCAAAGTCCAGTGGTCGCACCATTCTGAAGATGAAGCCACTTGGGGACGCGAGGATCACCTGCGTGATGAGTACCCCGCACTGTTTCCTTCTACCTCCTAAATCTCGGGACGAGATTTCTTGTAGTGGAGGAGATTTGTAATGCCCGGATAATTAGGCTACAGTAAAACTCTGCTAATGATGCCACGTAACCTCCATTACTGTTGCTAATCTTTCGTTAGTTCAAAACCGATTCAAAAATTAATTCAAAATATGGCAAACTACAAAAGTTTTCAAACCTTGAAACAATAATGTTCGGTGGGTGCCAAATATTGCACTGGTAATTATTGTGAAGAAAACAATTTTTTAGAAAGTGCCTAAATATTTTAAAGTGAATTAAAACAGAAAGAGAATTAAATAAAAAAATAAAACAGAAAGCTAACAAAAATAAAAAGAAAAGAGAAGCCCCCCCCCACTGGGCCAGTCGGCACAGCTATTAGCCAGGCCGGCCCAACCGGCCTCGCCCACTCCCCTTATCCCCTCGACCCTGTAACCCTAACCCCACCCAGACCGCACACTCCCCCCCACGTCGCCCACTTCCCCCTCGATCTGGATCGAGATCGAGGGCTCGACCCCTGAGCCGCCCGACGCCGCCCCGCCGTTGTCGGCATCACCTCGTCGCCGGAGCTACCTCGACGGACGCCATCGCCGGCCTGCTTCCTCTCCGTCGCGCCATCGTCTCCGACTTCCTCCTCAACCCCCGTTGCCCCGATCCCTACTCCTCGCCGTGAGCTTCCTCCCTACCCCCTTTCATGTCGGCTCCGTTCCCTCACTGCCTAAATACAGTGCTTGTCTGTCAGGCCTCACCATGGCCCAGCGCTCACCTCGCTGTCAGCGCTCTGCCGTGCCCACTGCTGTTCTCTGGCCTGTCTCTGTCCGCCCACAGTGGCGTGGCAGTTGCTGGCCGCGCCGCCGCCCCCACCGAGGCCTCGCCGCCCTTGCTCCCCAGCTCCTCGCTGCTGCTGCCCAGACCTCCGCCGGTCGTGCCCTCCCACACCGTTCCCTATGCGCCGCCGCAGCTTGATGCTCGCTGCACACCGCCACTGCACCCTGCCGCGCCCTGGAGCCGCCCCGTCGTGGCCTCGCCACTGTCGCCTCCGGCGGCCGGCCTCGCCGTGCCCTGCTGTCGTCAGCGCCCCCTTGGTGGCCTGGGCAGACGCCCAAATGGGCTGGGCACCCGGCACCCTTTAGAGCCGCACCCTGTGCCCGTTAAGCCCTCGGGTCGCTGACGAGCGGGGCCCACGCCCAAAACGATTGAAAATATAAATATAAATATATAATTAATTAAATTAATTAATTAAAGAATTAATTAACTTAATTAATTTTGATTAATTAAACTAAACAACTAATTTAACTAATTAATCATGATTAGTTAGTTTAGTCAATGATGAACGGGACCCACATGTCAGTTTGACCAGCCAACACCCCTGTTGACTGCTGACGTCAGCATGCACTGTTCTGGATAATGTTGAATTAAAATAATTAAATAAATTCTAAAAATGATTTAAAACTTTAGAAAATCATATAAAATAAACCGTAGCCCCGATGAAAATACTTTTTACATAAAAGTTGCTCAGAACAACGAGATGAATCTGGATACGCAGCCCATTCATCCGCCACACATCCCTAACATATCGAACTCGCAACTTTCCCTCTCCGGTTCTTCTGTCCGAAAACGCGAAACACCGGGAATACTTTCCCGGATGTTTCCCCCCTTCGCCGGTATCACCTACTTCCGCGTTTGGGCACACCTAGCATCACGCTTTTTCATGTCATGCATCTTCATGCATTTGTTTGCATTGTATTTATTGTTTCTTCCCCCTCTTCTCTCGCTAGACATCGAGCCCGACGTTGTTGCTACCAAGACGACTACGGTGTTGATTTAACCCTCCTTCTCGGCTGAGCTTCTGTGCAAGCCCCCTTGATCACCAGATATCACCTATTCTTCTATACCGCTTGCATTAGAGTAGTGTAGCATGTTACCGCTTCCGTTAATCCTATCCCGATGCATAGCCTGTCCTTGCTACTACTGTTGTTACCTTTACCTGCATTCCTACATGCTTAGTATAGGATGCTAGTATTCCATCTGAGGCCCTACATTCTTGTCCGTCTGCCTTGCTATACTAATGGGTCGTGATCACTCGGGAGGTGATCACGGGTATATATTTATATACTTTACATGATACCTGTGGTGACTAAAGTCGGCTCGGCTCGTAGGAGTACCCGCGAGCGGATCTTGTGGCGGAGCGACAGGGCAGGTTGAGGCCACTTAGGAGAGAGGTGGGTCTGGCCCTGGTCGGCATCCGTGGTTACTTCAAAATAACACGCTTAACGAGTTCTTGGTATTTGATCTGAGTCTGGCCATTTGGTCTATATGCACTAACCAACTACGCGGGAACAGTTATGGGCACTCGACGTCGTGGTATCAGTCGAAGCCTTCGTGACGTCAGCGACTGAGCGGCGCGCGCCAGATTGGAACGTAAGCCTGCTCTTGTATTAAGGGGGCTAGTTCTGCTTCCGGCCGCGTTCGCAACATGCAGCTGTGCAAAGGGCGATGGGCCCAGACCCCTACGCCATAGGATTTAGACCGGTGTGCTGACCTCTCTGTTGTGCCTAGGTGGGGCTGCGTCATGTTGATCTTCCGAGGCTGGGCATGACCCAGGAAAGTGTGTCCGGTCAAATGGGATCGAGCGTGTTGGGTTATGTGGTGTACTCCTACAGGAAAGTTCATCTATTCGAATAGCTGTGCCCCTCAGTAAAAGGACGACCCAGAGTTGTACCTTGACCTTATGACAACTAGAACCGGATACTTAATAAAACACACCCTTCCAAGTGCCAGATACAACACGATGATCGCTCTCTCACAGGTCGATGAGGAGAGGATCGTCGGGTAGGATTATGCTATGCGATGCTACTTGGTGAACTTACCATCTACTCTCTTCTACATGCTACAAGATGGAGGTGGCCAGAAGCGTAGTCTTCGATAGGATTAGCTATCCCCCTCTTATTCTGGCATTCTGTAGTTCAGTCCACCGATATGGCCCTTTACACATATACCCATGCATATGTAGTGTAGCTCCTTGCTTGCGAGTACTTTGGATGAGTACTCACGGTTGCTTTTCTCCCTCTTTTCCCCTTTCCCTTCTACCTGGTTGTTGCAACCAGATGCCGGAGCCCAGGAGCCAGACGCCACCATCGACGACGACTCCTACTACACCAGAGATGCCTACCACTACGGGCAGCCCAGCGACGACGACTGTGTTAGGAGGATCCTGTGCAGAGGCCTGCGCCTCTTCGATCCAGATCCGGCTTGTGCTAGCCATCTTATGGCAACTTGTTTACTTATGTCTGTACTCAGATATTGTTGCTTCCACTGACTCGTCTATGATCGAGCACTTGTATTCGAGCCCTCAAGGCCCCTGGCTTGTATTATGATGCTTGTATGACTTAATTATGCTTTTAGAGTTGTGTTGTGATATCTTCTCGTGAGTCCCTGATCTTGACCGTACACGTTTGCGTGCATGATTAGTGTACGATTGAATCGGGGGCGTCACACAAGTGCTCGGCCCGAGAGAGTTCAAAAATTCTTATGAGAGAGGTTGAACAAAAATACGTGACAGAAGTTTAAGGTAAAAACATCGGGAAGTTTAACTACTACACGGAATGCGTTTCAGGTATGAATATAAGAACAGAAAATTAAAAGCTTAAAAAAATTGCAAGAAGTTCACGTGCTCCTCCTAGCATAGTTCAAAATTCATGTGCGAGACGTCTGTCGTTCATTTACATGTTGAAAAAAAGACAAAAAACAATGTTGTTTTGCAATTTTAAAACTGTTCTCAAACGGCAACGAATTTGTAACTCATGTCTACATGAAAAACTTGCTGCTATTCATAAGCTTTCCAATGATATATTATGTGCTACATTCCGATGAACGGTCTAAAATTTTCATTTATACCGCTTAAAACACGTTTTTATGTATTCAAAAAATTCTTTTGAACCATTGCGAGCCTGAAAAACTGATCAACACAGGAAAGTTGTGTGCTTTCAACACCTTTCCTTCGGTATATCATTTTCTCAATTCGGTAAGTGGTTGGGGAGTTACACGCGAAAAACTGTACGTCAAAAACAGAGTGAAGTTCAAACAGAATTGCCACAGAAGTTCAAGTACTTCACGCAGTGCATTTCCATTCGCGATGAAGGTAGAAATCCTGATCTCGCCATTTTCTAAATTACTTGAAAATGGCAGGAATATCATTTGTGTAAGTTCAAGTCCTCGGTCGGATAAAATTAAAAAAATTATCATGAGAGAGGTTTGTACAAAAGGAATATCATTTGTGTAACACCGACGAATGGATGAGAAAATTACAAACGAAAATACGTCACAGAAGTTCAACGTGAAAACAGCAGGAAGTTCAACTAATACACTGAATGAATTTCAGATGAAACACTTTTAAAATAGTCATGAGTATGAAAAAATGATCAACACGGGAAAGTTGTGTGTTTACAACAGCTTTCCATCGGTATATCACTTGCTCAATTTCGGTGAGTGCATGGAGAGCTACGAGAAAAAAAAGCACATGAAAAACAGAGTGAAGTTCAAGTAGACATGCCGAGAAGTTCAATTTCTTCATGCGGTGCATTTTAGACGAATCTGTTTCGTAATAAAGGCATAACGCATGATCTCACTATTTTCAAAATTAGTTGAAAACGGCTAGGAATAAGAGAAAACCATCTACATGAAAAAGTTTCGCATTTTCCGTAGCTTTTCAACAGTATATTATTTGCCCCGTTCCGATAAAGTTTGTAGAAATTACAACCAAAAAATGCTTTTAGCCATTTTCAAAATTGACTTAAAACCGTAAGGAGTTGGGAGAAACAATGTACACCAAAAAGTTTCGCATTTCTTCAGGCTTTCCAACGCCATATCATTTGCTGCATTTGGACGTCGATTAAAAAATTACCTTGAAAATACAAACTCGGTGGAACTTGTACCGTTTTCTAAATTACTTTTAAAATGTTTGAAATTAGAAAAAACTTCAAAGATGAAAAAGTAGTCTTTTTTATAAGCTTTCCAACGCCATATCATTGGCCTTAAATGGATTAGCCGTTTAGAAGTGGCATTGAAAATACGAACTCGGCTGTTCGGTTTGAGAAATTTTATGATTTTCCAAATGACTCTTTAACCATAGGGAATTAGAGAAAGCTTTCAACATGTGGAAGGAGCGGTTTTGCAGCAGCTTTCCAATGCCATATTATTTGCCTCATTCCGATAAACGGTTTAGAAGTGCGATCAAAAATACGGTTCATGTTTTTTGTTTGAAAAAAAAACGGTTTTCAAAACTGCTCTTAAACCGCTTACATTTCGCCAAAAATTTACCTTGGGTCATGATACTCGTGTCCATAGCTTTCCAACGGTATATCACAAGCCCCATTAGGGCAATTTTTGTGGAAATTCAACCTAGCATTGGGGGAAGTTCAGGTCGAACAAACTCAGACAGTAAAATTGCAACGGACGCATGTTCATCACGAACCGAGAGCTAATCTGCCAATGTGCGAGATTCCTATTTAAAACGGGCATTTAGTTGCTAAAAACTGGTTGCAGGTTATACTTACATCACATAGAACACGACTGAACAGAATAATTCACGTGGGGAGACACGGTTGCGAAGATAGCCCGAAGGTCGGGTTCCTACAGAGGGAAGTTCATATTGTGTAATTCAGGAAGTTCAGGTTGTGATCAGAATAATATTCTGATCCCATAGGTGCCTCGACACCTAGATCCCAATATAGCAAGTCATTTTTGTAGTGCATGATGTAAAATGTATGACATAGTGACTTTTCAAATTTTGTTTGCATGCCCTACAGCCATCAATGATCAATAATTTATTTCAAAAAAAATTAATATACTACTAGTTTCCTAGTATGATTCCTTTCCAAAAAAAGGTATGTATATACACTCCTATTTTTTAAGGTATCATATATGACAAATAATATGAAACGTTGTTCCAAAGGTTGGTATGTATATTAAGGATGTTTTTATGCTTTTTTCCCAAGTTTATTTTTTCGAGGTATCTAGTATTTTTTTAATTAAGACCGGTCACATTTTTAATGGCTAATATTTCTATACAAATTAAGGTGACCAAATAATATAAAATGTAATCCTAATTTTTTACTTGTAGGAATATATTATGCATGCTGATACACATGAGTTTTTCCAACGTATATATACCCACTGACGATTATTTTTAGTTTTAGGAATGTTTGTTACATACACCCACACCCATCCTATGTATTTATTGTATTGGGGTTTATACTTATAAATTTAATGCCAAGGTATGTAAATACAATGAGTATGCACATACAAGAAAATATATTGTGTACTCAGGGTATATACATACACAAAAATCTAATCCATACAGACTAAATATGTGAGTCCATACATTCCAAATATAATGGGTATGTACTAAATATTCTGGATATATACATACAAAAAAATCTAATGCGTTACATACTAAATATTCTGGGCATATACGCACTAAAAATGCAATGAGATTAATAAATAAATGAATCCGTATATACGTAGTCTAATTGATACATAATAAATATTTTGGGTATATACATAAAAATTCTAATGTGTATGTACTAAATATTCTAGGTATAAACCTATAAAAATCTAACGGGTACATCCTAAACAAATGAATTCCTATATACCTAGTTAGAACTTGTATTAAATAAATGTCCATATACCTAATGCGTAGTATTTTTTTCCTTCTAAAGATAGGTTACCATGCATGGCGTCCTTAATGGGAACCATTTCTGATATTCATAATAATTGTTTCTAAATTTAATTGTTTCAGAATTGGCAACTACACGTGGTGTTTTTTTGGTACCTTTTTTGCTCTAGTTTTTTAACTGTTTGTCGGAACGAGGCGTGTAATATATCGTTGAAAATCTATGGATTAGGCGCAACTTCGCCATGTTGAACACTTTTCGAGATTCCTCGCGGTTTAAGAGCAGTTTTAAAAACGGTGCAGCGCACGACGAGTGGCAACGAGCGGTTTTTCACGTTTGTTTCTAAACCACTCGTCGGAATGAAGCAAACGATACACCGTTCGAAAGATATCGTCGAGGCGCATATTTGACATATCTATTATTTCCTCTAATTGGTTACGGTTTAAGAGCAGTTTTAAATTTACTAAATCACGGAATTCTGTTTTTCATTTTTTTTACAATTTTCGTACTGTTTTGGCTCTAGTTTTTGAACCGTTTCTCGAAACGAGATGTGTGATACGCCGTCGGTAAGCTACGGACGAGGCGCAACTTTCATATGTTGAAATGTTTTTGAGATTCCCTATGATTTTAAGTTAATTTTGAAAATTGTGCGGCTAACAACAAGAGTCAACGGCCGTTTTTCGTGATATTTTTCAAACCTCTGGTTGAAATGATTCAAATGATATGCCATTGGAAAGATATCAACGAGGCCCAACTTTTTCATGTAGAACACTCTCTCTAATTCCTTTTAGTTTAAGAGAAATTTTAAAAATACCGAAACACGAACACTCTGTTTTTTGCGACACCCAAATCTTCGTCTGTGCTGCATCAGGCAGAAGAATACACTGCTTCAAATAAAAAACCGCACTGCATCAGACAGCCGAGCGAACTTCATGATTTCTTTTCGTCGGATGTAAACATTCTCAGACGAGTTTTTGTTGTCTTTTTTCAACATTTTTTATGAAGGAGAGTGGACCGCAGAGACGAGGGCGAGTGAACCACGACATATATTGAAGTGAACCACATTACTATTTTTTTCGCTAAGTTTTTGCACTTTCCATGTTGTGCGCAAGTGAACCTCATCGCTCTCAAAAGTGAACCACATATGAGGACCAAACGCACTGCAAGTGTTAATGTAGTCGACTAATTTTTTAAACACACAAAACAAATTGCACTTCATACATAGGGGTAATGAAACATCATTCTTTTTACACAAACTGAGTGCACTTCAAAAAAAGATCTCCAAAAAATGCAAAACATGGATGGAGTGAACTGCGTCGCTCAACATTTTCGTAAAAAAATTTACTGCACGCATGTGTCGGACGGGTGGCAGACTGCATGCGCGGCCGGCGAGACTGCAAGCAGATGGGCTGGGCACTCCACAAGAGCATTGAGTAAACTGCATGGCGAGCCAACATACATACAACACCGATGTTTCCGCACTATAAGAACACACATGTTGCACTGCACGGGAACGTGCTCGTGCACACCGCACCACACCATCTGTCAAACTGCACACCAGTCCCACACCATGTGCACTCCAAGTTGATGCCTGGAGGAACTCTCACGCGCGGGGTGCATCACGTTTGGTACCGAACTGCACGCTGGCATCGTTTTGTGGCTGCCGCTCGACAGTGGACTGCAGTAGCGCCGTCGGCCTTGGTCGGGGGCGCCGGACGGCGTTGCGGGGCGGAAGCCGAGGCCATGGGGGCTGGGCCTCCTGGGACGGGACCGAGGTCGTGGACAATTTTTTGTCCCTGAACTTTTGCACAAACAGCCCTGAAATCGAATGGAAACTTCACTGAAATCCACTTCGACTGATGGATTCAGTGACCTTCTCATCTGCATCGGGTGAATGAAACTAAAAAAAGCAAAGAACCAACCGGTGGGTGAACTGCATGTCCACGGCCGCCTAATCACAGTGAATACACAAGAGAACGGCATAACCATCAGCCGTGAGCCCGTGCTCGGGTTAACCACATGCAGAGGAGCAACGGGCCGCACTTGGCGCACCGCCGAGCTGCACACAGAAGAAAGTCGTTGGGTCAGCAGGATGTGGCACTTCGGGTTCCTTTCCTCTCTGAGGCTGGGCTCCCCATCATGGTCTGCAGGCAGAGGAGGGTGTCGCAGGGGAGCTGCTTGCCGGGGCGCGGCAGGTTGGATCCATTGCCGGATGAGGGGAGAAGGTGGAGCCGGAGGAAGGTTGCGGGCGGAGGGGTCAGAGCGGCGGGATCCAGGGTGGCCGGGTTGGAGAGGCTAGCCGCACTGGAGGAGGGGGGCTCAAACTGGCGCGAGGTAACCGCACTGCAGAACTGGGACGACCTAACCACAACGGGAAGCGGGGGAGAACTGCACCTGCATCTGCCGCCGCGAGCTAGACAGGGCGAGAGGCTTGGTGGGGGAGGTGGGAGCGCCGAGGAGCGTCTCCTGGTTGGGGTTGGGGTTGAGGCCGAGGTCTCGCCGATGAGCACCACCATGATCCCACCGAACTGCGGAGGAGGTGGGGCTCAATCCACAGCTAGGAGTGCACAGCGGCACGGGCCAGATCCACCGGGATTGGATGACGGGGAGGAAGGGGAAGTGGGGGGTGGGCGGTGGCTGGCGGATGGACCGGTTGTGGCTGCACTGATGGCCGTGGCGGCCGGATCCAGTGGAGGAGGCCTCGCCAAGTGGTAGCCAGCATGGGGGCTCTCCGATCCGACCATCAATGGCACACTAGGGAGGGAAGGGGGAAGCTCCGCTGTAGGAGGAAGGCGGCCCTGGCTCACGGCGGCGCTGAAGATTGGTCGGGCCGGCGGTAGGTGGCTGAGGAAGGTGGGAAGGGTAGGGCGGCGGCTCAGGCCGGAGAAGGTAGGCCGGCGGCTCGGATGGGTTGCATCGCACAGGAAAGAAGAGGGGTGGATGGGTCGGGTCGCGGGTGGGGATGTGGGAATCGAGCGTGGGGGAGGAAGAGGAGGTAGTGGGGTTGACTATATATATATATATATATATATATATATATATATATATATATATATATATATATATATATATATATATATATATATAAATGAGTTCATGCACCTAGGTGTACGTACTCCCAACACCAAACAACTAACGCGAGGAAGCTATTGGGGCACACACCCGTTTAATTATCCCACATTCAAATTAATTATGTAATTAAGTTGTTAACCACCGACCTCTCTTTGCATGGATAAGATTTAGTTCAAAAAGTTGTTACGTAAAAGTAGGGAATTGAGATGCACATTATATTTACTCACTACCAACCTAGGCTAGGAGCTAACGACTCGTTTGGCCGTCCAATGGCTCTAGCCAACAGAATCTCCGACGGTGGCGACCGGCAACGTGCACCTTAATTGGCCAACGTGGAAGCTTCAAGCAAGAGATGTAAGATATTTCTCACATCAATTTATACATCTTGGGTGTTGGTTTCTACAATTTATCTCCCACTACTCTCGCTTGTTACAGATCTCACTAGTGAAGTTGGGCAGCCCGGCGACTCGACGATGAAAGTGAGATCGATGCATGGCTATGCTGCAGGCGGGGCTCAATGAAGTAGACGAGATGCTTACGGCAGTAGATCAACGATAGAGTTGAGATGCCGACGGCGGCAGCTTGAGGACAATGAGGACGAACATCTTACAAGGTGCGGCTGCACACCGACGGTGATGAACGTGCTTGGCAATCCGTATGGTGGGATGATGGCCAGTGTTTTAACATGACGCTGACGGGCGCTGTGGGCGTGGTTAAACAAGTTCATCCATGGCATATCATATAAATTGGTTGATGCACCAGGCGGCCGAAGAACATGCATGCAAAGTCAATGCACATATAGCTATCCAGTATAATTGTTCATTTATTGGAGAACACATACTTCTTTGGATCTTTCCGGTGTATACTTCTTCATTTAAGATTGAAGCATACAGTCAATAAAAAAATCAGTATATACCGCCCTAATCTAGATTGTAGTATATACCTCTCTGGCTTTGTGTGTAGTATAGTATACTTCAGATCTGAAGTAAAAAAGAAGGTACTATATTGTTTGGACCAAGTATGTATGCTCCCAGTTGTTTTAGTTGTATAAAAGAAGAACAGTATAATCCAGATTTCAAAACAACAGTACATAATCAAAGCTATTGGCATATATAGCCCATAAAAAAGGTTTGTACTTTTCTAAAAATAGGTACATACCACTTAAAAGGATAATATATACTCCATTACAAAACATTGTAGTATACCCCTTGATGGAAGTACTCCCGAACATATACTGAGATTATTATGGCCATACTCCTTAGTTATCCTTTTTTTTGCAGGATATACTCCTTAAATTATCCTTCTTTTTGCACGATATACTCCTTACTTATCCAATACAATAGTAGAGTATATTAATAGATGTATCAGTATGTTACTTCTATCAAACATATGCGTACATATACTACTTGAAGAAAAATATGTCGGTTTCATACTGTAAAATGTACGACCATGGTTTAAATAAAAGGACAAGAGGAGGCGTGTTATACTTCCCAATAAATAATCATCATGTTTCTTACATGGAAAAATTGAAAGATAGACACCGATTCCTTGCATGTAGGATTAAGTTGTTGCATGCAACCATTCTCACATCCGGTAGAGATAAAATCAGTTACACGTACGACAATTTAGCATTAATCTGTTCCCCCAAAAAACAGCGTTAATCTTTTCCGTTAGTTCGGTTTGCTAGTGGGGCTGGGAGTATGTACCCCGGGAGTACAAAATAGGTGTCCATTATATATATATATATATATATATATATATATATATATATATATATATATATATATATATATATATATATATATGAATAATATTAATATAGGTTGCGCTTATTCGTCATCCTGGGTGAGGAAGCTATTCTTCACCTCTTTCTATTTTGACATCAATGCACCGTATTTTTAGATTTTGTAAATTTTGTCTTATTTCATACGTAAAAAGATAAAAATAAAAAAATATACTCAGCGTAAAAAATATTTTATGTTACGTAAAATAACGAACACAAAAACATAGTGTAAAACATACATAGAATGCGATATTTTTGGTCTTATAACCTATAATTTTGCTTTTCATACCAAATTTGAAGTAGTGAATCAATATGAATGTACCTATTTGTATTCCAAACAAAATTTATTTATGAAGCGATCGTAAGATTACATCGGATGAAGAATAACTTATTTTGCAACCTGGATGATGAATATTATTAATATATACACACACACACACACACACATACATACATAAACACTATTCTGATCACGGGATCAGAATATTATTCTGATCACAACATGAACTAACTGAGTTACACGCCTGAACTTCCCTTTGAAGGAACCCGAACTTCAGGCTATCTTCGCAACCGTGTCTCCCCACGCGAATTACTCTGATTAGTCGTGTTCTACATGATGTAAGTGTAATCTAGAAACGATTTTTAGCAACTAAATGCCCGCTTTGAATAGGAATCTCGCTCGTTGGCGGATTTTGCTCTCTGGTCGTGATGAGCTTGCGTTTTTTGCAATTTTACTGCTTGAGTTATTCGACGTGAACTTCCTCCTGTGCTAGGTTGAACTTCCGCCAACATTTCCGAAATGGGGCTTGCGATATACCATTGAAAAGCTATGGACACGAGTATCATGACCCAAATTAATTTTTTGGCAAAATGTAAGCGGTTTAAGAGCAGTTTTGAAAACCGTTTTTTCTTCACACAAAAAACATGAATAGTATTTTCAATCGCATTTCTAAACCATTAATCGAAACGAGGCAAATAATATGGAGCCAGAAAGCTGCTGCAAAACCGCTCCTTCCACATGTTGAAATTTTTCTCTAATTCCCTACGGTTAAAGAGTAATTTGGAAAATCGTAAAATTTCGTAAACCGAACAGTCGAGTTCGTATTTTTGATGCCATTTCTAAACCGCTAATCCAATTGAGGCAAATGATACGGTGTTGGAAAGATTATGAAAATGCGCTACTTTTTCATGTTGAATGTTTTTTCTATTTTTGAATGGTTTAAGAGTAATTTAGCAAACGATACAAGTTCCACCGAGTTCGTATTTTCGAGCTAATTTTTTAATCGTGCGCCCGAATGCATCAAATGATATGGGGTTGGAAAGCTTGAGGAAATGCTAACTTTTTGATATATATTGTTTCTCCCAATTCTTTACTGTTTTAAGTCAATTGAAAATGGCTGAAAACGTATTTTCGACGTAATTTCTACAAACTTTGTCGGAATGGGGCAAATAATATACCGTTGAAAAGCTACGGAAAATGCCAAACTTTTTGATGTTGATGGTTTTCTCTGATTCCTGGAAGTTTTTAAGTAATTTTGAAAAAGGCAAGATCATGCGTTCTGTCATTATCACGAAACAGATTCTTCGGAAATGCACCGCGTGAAGAACTTGAACTTCTCGACATGTATACTTTAACTTCACTCTGTTTTTCACGTGCTTTTTTGGTCGTATCTCTCCATCCACTCACCGGAATTGAGCAAGTGATATACCGGTGGAAAGCTGATGTAAACACGCAACTTTTCGGTGTTGATCACTTTTTCTTACTCGCAATGGTTTTATAAGTTTTTCATTTGAAATTCATTCTGTGTAGTAGTTGAACTTCCTATTGTTTTCACGTTGAACTTCTGTGACGTATTTTCGTTTGTAATTTCTCATCCATTTCGTCGGTGTTACACAAATGATATTCTTTTTGTACAAACCTCTCTCACAATAATTTGTTTAACTTTCTCCGACCAAGGACTTGAACTTATAGCAACAAAAAATTTGGACCTTGCCTTTATTTCATTTTTCTCATATTAAACACATACTATATAGTACATGAACTTTTTCCATTTTTATAATTTGAATTTTTTTTCTTTTTGAAATCAAATAGCTCCCAAATAGTAACTGATCTTCTTTGTGGATTGAGAGAATTATTTTAAAAAGCAAAAAACAATTTTGTGTGTGTGTGTTTTTAAACATGGAAATACAAGATGAACCTCTGTGGCAATAATTTTTGTACTTCCCCGCATAGAGCACTTGAACTAATACTTTTATTCAAGCTTCTATTCTTTGCAGTAGTTGAACTTCTCGTTGATTTCACCTTAAACTTCGGTCACGTATTTTAGTTCAACTTCTCTCACAAGAATTTTTGAACTTTCTCAGGTCGAGCACTTGAACTTGTAGCAACAAAACTTTAGGCTTTGCATTTTCATTCTTCTTAATACAAAATACACATCGTGGTGTACGTGAACTTCTATTAGTTATCAATCTGAACTTCTGAGATCATGCGTTCTGCCTTCACCGGAAAAAACAAAGTCTCCGAAAATGCACTTCGTGAAGAGGTTAAACTTCTGGAGCAGGTCTTTTTGAACTACACTCTATTTTTCATGTGTTGTTTTTACCCGTAAATCCCCAACCACTTACCGGAATTGAGCAAATGATATACCGATGGAAAGCTGTTGAAAACACGCAACTTTGTCGTATTGATCATTTTTTCATACTCTTGACGGTTCAAAAGAATTTTTTTCAATACATAAAAACGTGTTTTAATTGGTATACATGAAACTTTTAGACCATACATCGGAATGTAGCCTATAATATACCTTTTGTAAAGCTTATGAATAGGAGCAACTTTTTCATCTGAGCAGTAGATTCAAATTCCTTTGCCGTTTGAGTGAAGTTTGACAAATGGCAAAAAACAACATCGTTTTTTGCCTTTTTAACATGTAACTGAAGGACGGACGTCTCACACTAGAAATTTTGAACCATGCAAGGAGGAGCATTTGAACTTCTTGCAACACCCCTTTTATGGTTTTAGTTTTCTATTCTTTTTAATCTCACCTAAAATGCATTCAGTGTAGTTGTTGAACTGTTCGCGGTTTTCATCTTGAACTTCGGTCGCGTATTTTTTCGTAGTTCCCCACCATGTTCGACGGAGTTGCACAAATGATATACCTGTTGAAACTTGTTGAGAAGACTCAACATTTTTCTAATACAGTGAAACTTTTGTTCGAACAACATACACTAATTTATTTTAATGGTTTATTTTGGAATAGAGCATACGATACACCCTTCGAAAGTTTTCTAAGAGGATGAACTTTTTTCATGTTGGGAATTTTTTGTTCCAAATTTGTAATGCATTGAGAGAATTATTTTAAAATACGAGAAACAACATCTTTTTTGTGTTTTTTGAACATGTAAACACACGGTGAACCTCTCCCTCAGGAATTTAGAACTTCCGAGGTCAGAGCACATGAACTTCTACCAACAAAAAATTTAGAATTTGGTTTTTTGTCCTTTTTCCCATATGAAATACGCATCATGTAGTACGTGAACTTCCGGTTGTTATAAATTTAAACTTCTCTCTGTTTTGCTTTATTAACGTAAAAAATCTGAGTTTTTTATAGATATAGAACCGCTCTAACTTTTTTATTCTCATCTGAAACGCATTCCGTGTAGTAGTTGAACTGCTCGTTGTTTTCACTTTGAACGTTTGTCCCACATATTTGTTCGTAATTCCTCAACCATTTATCGGAGTTGCACAACATTTTGGGAGTGTTTTTGCACATGTAAATACACGGTGAACCTCCTTTAGTATAATTTTTGAACTTTCCCGGGCCGGCCACGTGAACTTCTAGCAAAAGACTTTTTAGACTTTGCCTTTTTATTCCTTTTTCTTATATGAAAGACACTTCATGTAGTGGTTGAACCGCTGGTTGTTTTTACCTTGAACTTCTCTTTGCTATTCTACCCATAAAACCTAAAACACTGATTGAATTTGAGAAAAAGATATATCGTTAGAAAAGCCATCGAAAAGGCACAACTTTTACGTGTCGGGCAGTTTTTCCAATTTACACGAGTTTAAGAGCTTTTTTTAATATGTTAAAACTTTTTTTAATGATACAGACCAAAATTTTAAACCGTTTTAACAGAATAAATCTTATGATATCTTGTTTGGTGAGAGTTTGAATAGGAGAAACTTTGGCATGTTGAGAGATTTTTCAAAATGCATCGTTGTTTATAAGTTGTCTTTAAAAATGGCCAAAATGACGTTGTTTTGTTTTTGTTTTCTGAACTTGTAAATCCTAGGTTTTAATAAACTTTGAACTTCTGTGTTATTTTAATTTGAACTTCATATTTTTTTTTATTTTTCCGTAAAGAATTGTTTTTTATTTTTAAGTAAACATCGAATTTGACAGTTTTTTCATTTTTGACTTAATGGTTGATTTTGAATTTTTTACTAACGATGAAATCCTAGATTTTTTAGTGAACATCGATCCACTTTCTTATTTTAGTTCGAACTTCTAGCTTTTTAGAAAAGGGGAAAATCTATTTCAACTTTTTAGTATTCCCTTTATTTTCATTTGAACTTCTTCGTTTTAGTCTTCAGTAATAAGAGAAAAGTCAGAGTTTTTTATAAACTTCGAACTTCTCTATTATTTTAATTTGAACTTCTTTGTTTTATTCTTAGAAAAATATGGTTTTTAAATAAGCACAAACAATTTTTTCATATGAACTTCGTACTTTTAGAAACGGGAAGAATTTGAGTTTTTTTTGTATACATCAAACTACTCCATTATTTATTTCGAACTTCATGATTTTATTCTTTCGTAACGAGAAAAATCTGACTTTTTATAAACACTAAACTTCGTCATTTTTTTAATTTGGACTTCTTGTTTTTATTTCCTTTAGTAATTTAGTAATGGATAAATCCTACTTTTTTATATGCATTGAACCGCTCCGTCATTTCAATTTGAACTTCTAGATTTAAAAAAATAGGAGAAAATCCATTCAAAAACTCTGTTATTTTAATTTGAACTTCTTTGTTTTTAACAAATATATGTATATCTCATTTTCTCCATTTTTAACTCTTCAATTTGTTAAATTTAGACTTCTAGAGTCTACATTTTCTAGTTAGGTTTGTTCTCTTCTTGGTATATAAACACGAATTCCCCTTTATTTCAATTTGAACTTCTAGGCCATTAGTTTAGTAACAGGGAAATTCCTTTTTTATAAACAAACTAGTTTATAATAAGCATTGAACCTCTCCTTTATTAAATTTGAAATTTTAGGTTTTATTAGAAATCTTTTAAATGAACGATAGCCATCCTAGTTTAATGTCTGGGTTTTTTAGAAATGTGAAAATCCAATTTTTTTGGTTAGAGAAGTTTTTTTTAAAATTGAACTTCTTTGTTTTATTTGTCTAAAATATAAAACTATTTTTTAATAAACATTGGACTCTTTGTTTAATTTGAACTTCGTGGTATTATTTTAGAAAAAATTGAGATAAATTTGTAAACATCAAAAAATATGGGAATTCCTTTTTTTGGAAGTTTCTTTTATTTTCTACGAATCCCCTGGTTTGAACTTCTAGACCTTTTTGTACTTGAAGTTCCATTTTTTGGGTTGTCTTTTTTGAACTTTTATTCTTTAACTTTAACTCTCTCGGGGGCTCACTTTTTTTGTGAGCATGTTTGCAGATACCGAATATATTCTTTTACTGTTTGACCAACACAAGCTCATACAACTTGTTGTAAGAAACATCATTTAAAGTATGGTGCTAGTAGAGGAATTTTCTCGAGCACCTTTCATGCACACAAGTACACAAGGATCTCCACCTGAATTAAGAAAAACTTGCATTCAGGTTGCTATGGACTTTACACTTTGTACACTGAACTCCCTTGCTGGATAAAGAGAATAAAAGAGATCAACATATGAAGTTGCAAAGATCCAAAATTTTATTATGCCACAAGCAACCACATTTGAACTCTCTCAGGATCAGTATATGAACTTCCATAGTTTTCTTTTTCTCTAAAAAAAGCATCATGAATTGCAACTCAAAATTCTGTATGTACATCTGTAATTTGCTAGAAAATGATTGCTAGTCAATATAACAAAATTCTAAAAGAATCAGCTCATGGCATGTGGATCTTTTTTGCATCCTGTCGTAGCTGAAGCCGTTCTGTAGTCACGCAACAAATTACAAGAGAAATGCAAGTGTCAGGAAGAAATAGAATCTCAAAAAAGGTTGCAAAAAATCATGTAAAGAGAGAAGGGAACAGGAATATGAGGATGAAGGTGACCTCGGCTGAATCAGGGGATCCGACGACCACTCGTCCAGTTCAAGGTGGACCGATGGTTCAGGCAAAGTGGGACTGCCCCTGGTTCTGCGGCAGTGGAGCCCCATCGGGAGGAGGCACCATAGTTGCGGGTCCCCAGTGGGATGAGGTGGAGGGCGACGTGCAGGGGTGCGGGAGGTGCAAGGGCATCTCTGGCGGAGGACGGTGGCAACACGCAGGGATGCAGGTGTTCAGCGGCGGCACGTGGAGAGGTTGGGTCCCGGCGGTGCTGGGGGCGGGGGCACGGGTTTCGGTGGCGGCGTGGATCCGAAGGTCCGGCGGTGGTGCAGCAGGGGAGCAAAGACCCTGACGGCGGTGGGGGTGCAGGATTCCAGGCGGCGCGCGGGGGTGCAAGGTTCCTGGTGCGCCGGGCAGTGCAGGGGATCCCGACGGTGGTGGGGTGCGTCGTCTCCGGCGGAGCGCTGCGGTGCGTGGGTCTCGACGGCGTTGGGCGCAGGCGGCAGCATGTACCAGGGGGAAGTCGTTGGATCCACGCGGTGGCGGTGGCGGTGGCGGCGGCGGAGGTCCAGGACGGCGCCAGGGAAGAAGGTAGGGGGGAGGGGGAGGCTGGGCGGGATCGGAGTGTGGGGGAGGCGGGGCGGGATCGGGCTATGGGGGAGGCAGGGCATGGCATGGGGAGGCCGGTGGGCCGGTTTCGAGGGTAGGTTTCTTTTTCTGATCTCAGGAACACCCGCACCGGGCCTATATAGGGCGTGACGTGATCAAAATAGTTATTCTAATCCTGGGATTAGAATAGTGTTATACGCAAATGAGCGCATAGTCTTATATATATACGCAAATGAGCGCATAGTCCTGAAAGTCCTCTTCTGTGCTCGAGCGCAGTTGCGCTCGTTATCCCTTTCGTCCAGGCGCTATGAGATTCCCAACACAACACGGGTCAGGCCATGTATTTTATCTGTATTCAATCTTTTATGCAGGACTGATGGCCCATGTCTGAATACTGACTTAACTTACGTCGTTAGGCACTCGTTCGCCGGCTCAGATGGGCATAAACGACCTGGGCCGTTATACATGAGAGTCTGGGTCCACCGAGCCCATTTATTCTATCCTACCGTTGCACCTACTGAGCTTCCCCTTCACGAGGCATCCCCTTCCTATCTATTCAAAGCCAGCACACGCTTCCTTTATCGATCGTTGTAAACTCATGATTGTCATGGACGAAGAGCAACAAATACACGAGCTTAGAGCCTCACATGATTTGCCCCAACAGAAACGCCGGAAGCCAAACTAATCGCCATGTCTGATCCTATCGCTTGGTTAACAGATGATTCCGAATCTGCCGCCTTCTGCATGCTTCCTGATACTTCAGGGGAAAGAACATACTAATCTGACACACACATGCATAACTAATGCAGCAAACGTACCTCTGCTAACCCACATTATTTGTGGCGAAGGCAACTGAATCCATGATTGCCGAGCCGGCTCTAAGAACTCTGACGGTGCCCCACATTGTATTTCCCCCCACCACTACAAAGATGGCTTTGCTTTCTCGCTCGACGGAATAGTCCTTCAGTCCAGCTCATAAATCTTCAGCTCTGGCGCTCAACCCCCTGCTTATATATATATAGTGGTGGTCTCCCGCCCAGCCAGTTTAAATTTTGAATTCATTCATTTGCTGTCCTCACATAAGCAGACATTTACTTACACCTGTCTTTATATGCTAGATACGGATGCCAGCACCATTAAACTTTGTACCATGCAACAAGCAATCTTGAATCAGTACTTTCATATTTTTGTGCACATAACGTGTGCAACCTCCAAACTAATGTTGGAGTACATACCAATTTTGGCATCAATCCACATATAAAGCAGTACACTTTGATGGTCACTATGAAAACCCCAATATTTCGTTTCACATCATCAGCTTCCGATATCAGTACAATTATAGGCTAGAAAACTGTAAATGAAATCAAGCAGACAACTTTTTCTTAGGAGCACAAGACCAACTCAAATAATTCACTACAGGATAACAGGACATAATTTCCTAGAACATTCATTAAAATGAAGAGTTTAACTCATTCCATCGCAACAACAATTTTTCAGCAGCCACCGCCTTGTAGGGGTAGCTCTGCAGCTTTGGTGCAGTTGCTCCGTCAATGTCCCTCCACGCCACAATTCTTGCACCGAGACGGTCGTGGAGGCTGCTTCGGGACATCTCTGTCAAGGAAGGTTGTCCTGTTATATCCCTGCCGCCGATAAATGGTACAGAATCTTGTCTGCTTGCTCAAACCTTCCTACAAAACCTTTTCTCTACTAGTTGTAGGCCGGCCCATCTCCTTCCTCTTAGCCAGTGGCAAGAATCCTGCTAATTTATTCCTAGACTGATTAGCTAAATTGTTATGCCCATTAGCACCATCACTCTGCCCTCTCTTATCTGCAGTGACAATAGCCCCCTCCGACATAGGTGGTTATTAACATCACCATTTTCAGCAAGCCCGTCCTCCAATCCTAGGCCATCTGTTATTTTCGCAGATGGCTGCATTTCAACCATATAGCTTTTGAAAAGAGATATTACACGATCATAAGCTTCCACACTTATGACACCCAGACGAACCAGTTCCATGGAATGAATATACATATTGAAATGCCTGAAACTAAATGGATTTTTGTGTGCATGGTCTTTTTTGGTAATGCACAAGGTGTTGAGGATGTCCCGTGTGTCCCGAGTTCATCATTTCACTATGTGCTTTTGCGAAATTCCCTTCACCCCTATGAAGTCCAACACCTGAAAACGGAAGCGACAATGCTTTTATGAGCAGCACTTCTCTCTCTGTTCTGCTTCTGTGTGTATGGCGGCATACATCTTCCCTTCCTCGATCTCCCTCACCTGGCATGCTCTGCATTCTTAAAAGAGATGACCAAACTGTTTGAACACTGGCCATGTGTATAACTTGCCGGCATGCCTTTTGATGGCCAAGTTATCCCTCATAAGCGGTCTACCTTGTTATGTGCATAAACAACCAATACGGTCCTCTTCTCATAATTTTCATCTTGACTCCCAATTGAATTGCAGCCTCATGTACTTTTTCACAAACAGATGCATAGGGAAGCCTGGTGGCACATAATTCTTAAGCATATGATTTGCGCTCTCGCTCCTATGTGTGCTCGTCATTTTTTCACAGAAATCCCCTTTGAAATAATGCTTAGCCCACTTGTGCCTGATCTCATACAGTTGTGTCATGTATGGGTGAGTCAGCAAGTTGTACTTCTCCATCAGGAATTTCCAAGCTTCCTAAAACTCATCTATCGTTAGCGTGTGATCTAACAACTTTGTAAAATTCTTCCTCGAACTCGCTCTTCTTGGTGTACAAGGATCCAAACTATTCCTTTGCCTTCTTCAGCACATGCCCTTGCACCATCGGTGTACGGTACTAGACATGACATTCTTGATGCAACCTCCATTGCACGATTTTGGTCTGCACAGCAAGATCAAAAGGTTAATGTTGCTTATGTCCTAACAAGTATTGCAATACAGCGAAGCCACTATTTTTTTATATAATTCATATGAACTCACCTGTCAGTTTTTTTTTGGGTTCAATAGCCCTCATCATCCTGGTAAATTCATCGAACACCCATTCAAAGCTCTGCACTTTCTCATCGCAAACCAATACCCCCGCCAATATTATGCACCAATGGCCGAATTGATACAAAGTGGTGAGGAAACCCTCATACAAGCAGGTCCAGAGAAAAATAAAATAGCACTGGTCTAGTGGCACAAGTACCACTAAACCAACACCGAGCATTAAACCAAGAGACACCATCCCTAACACATAACACCCAATAATACTGGACAAGACCGAAGCCGAGCCGCCTGAAGAAACCACCGGTCACCAGGGTACCAAACACAACGAGCCAACTCCGGAAAGGACTGCCTCACCGTAGAGGCAACCCCCTCGCTTCGGGCCGTGGAGTGCCGCTCCTGTCAAGAGAAAGCAGGGACCGAAAACGGAGGCCACAGTGACACGTCTATAGGATAAGAGAAAGCAGAGTCGAGGACGCGACATGGTAGGGAAAGGCAAGCCCTACGTCGTAGGCCATCTGCAACCGAGAGGGACCGAGGCTCCACGACGATGCCCTCAAGAGGGTGATAGCGCCAAACGCCACCGTCATCGAGTCCGAGAGGACAGACTAGGGCTTTCGCTCAGGAACCCTAGGGCTTTCGCTTCGGACCCACAACAACGCCCCCAAGAGGGAAGCACCACCCATAAGTGCCACCGTTGTCGGTGTCGGAGCACAAAGCATTCGTTCAGACCCACACAACTGTCACTTTGCGGACTAAAACGTGCCGATCCACCCCTTGAGGGGGGCCGTGATTTTTTCTGGAGTTGTAGGCATTCCTCGTAGGTATGTTGTAAAAAGTATAGATTTTTTGAATTGTCTAAATATGAATTTTTGGGATTGATCCTATGATCTCACCTAAAGGTCAGATCCTATACTAGTCTCCCTTAAGGCAGTTGCTCGATTATGATAGGGTGTCCAGCCTGGTGCAGGTGCACTAATCCTCACTCTGCATCAATTGAGTATACAAACACATAAGGCATATTGCTTAACCCTTTTCAGTACATTTGTTTAATAATCAACTAAAGGCAAGTTGATTAATCCTCACTCAGATTACATTTTCTTAACTATGTTGTACCAATTCTTTTCAAGGTAACACAACCATTGAAATTCACACTCTGATTATATTTTCTTAACTATGTTGTATCACTTGTTTTCAAGGTAACAGAAGCATTCCAATTTGCGCTCTGGTCATTCAGTACTGTCACGAAGTGCCTGCAGTGTTCGTGGTCAGAAAATGCTAGTATCACAACCAAGTTGCTTAACCCTTTTCAGTATCATAGTTCCTGACAGAATCATCTATTCTTGAAGCAGACCTAGTTCTGGCTAAGAAGTGGTGCTACCTCCATGTACAACTACCATGATGAAAAATCAGAAATCTGTAAAACTGCATACTGTCGTACCTTCAGGTCCAGCCATGGTCTTTAGGATTTATCTCGCCAGTCGACTGCTCAGACACACATACACACCATCCTCGGCCGCCACCCCTTGCGCCTCACAGATCTGCCCGTCGGCCTTCAGCTCATGCATCGGCGACAACGTTTGCTCAACAAATGGTGGTTTGGTCACCGTATAATGCATTAACCTATTCCAACACGGTCAATCTGCTAGCGGGGAAGAAAGAAAAATCAAATGAGAGCCGATACAAGTGCCTCAGATTCATACCGCACAATTAGCTGCATCAAGAGCTCCCTCCATCTTCACCGGCGGCGGACAGACTTGTGAGGGCCTATTCCCAGATGAACTCTATCGCTAATGAAAAAATCGAGCAGACTGAGGCAGGGGACGAGTCCACCCAGAGTCCAGACCGGCATCCCCGCATTTACTCTGGATCTGCCGCAATAACCGAAAGCATGGTTCCTGATCCACGGATCGGGAAGGGACATGACGTCATGAGCCACGGCTCTGGTTTTATCCGTCGACGGCGGACGTTTATCCATCATGGCCCTGGCCCACATCGGCGTTCGTATATCAGTATTTTCCCATTTACCGACACATCAGTCCATGGCCTGGGAATTAAATGCAACCTATCCCGATGCTCTACTCGGCGGCCCAGATTAAGAGCACATATGTGCTCGCGTGCAGATACATCACGTCCCGCATAGTCCTATATATATCGAGTGTAGTTACTCTTGTTTTCTTTCGTACATTCTAGGTATTATCTATCATATCAAAGAGTATGTACGCTGTAATATGTAGTATATAAAAATATTTAGGTATAATGTATATATATATATATATATATATATATATATATATATATATATATATATATATATATATATATATATATTATTTTTGATAGTATGTATCGTATTCTGTGCATAGTTCATTTTGCATACAAAATGTATGTATTTCACAAATAAAATAAAACTTCGGCTCACTTGTAATTTTTCATAGAACCCAATTTGGAGTATCTTAGATATAGTATATGAACATACTGTATGGCAATATATACTCTATTTTATTATAGCATTTGACATTTGTATGCTGCATGTAGTATTTACCAAATCGGAGAGCGTAGTGTGTAGTATATAAAATGTTTAGGTGGTATATATAATATTTTTTAGGTAGTATGCATCATATGTTCAGTATGCTTCAATTTACATACAAATATATATGTATTTCACAAATATAATAAACCATGGTAAACTTGCAATTTTTTCATGTTATCCACTTTAAATTATCTTATATATATATATAAACATATTTATAATTATAAAGTAGTGTATAGAATACCATAAGTTTATATACGAGACATGTGAGTAACTATCTCTAGGTTGTAGTATATATATATATATATATACTACCATATGGTATTATATATACTATTTTATCATTATAAATATGTTCATATATTATATATAACATATTTCAAAGTGAGTTACATGAAAAATTGCAGATCTAATTCAATGGTTTTATTATATTTGTGAAATACGATATATTTATACGTAAAAAGAGCATACTCAAAATACGATGTATACTACCTAAAAGTAATATATATATATATATATATATATATATATATATATATATATATATATATATATATATATATATACTAACTAACATTTTTATATAATACGGAGAACGGCGTTTCGGTGCCCGGGTGCATCTGCACCCGGTCAAAAAAAATTCGTAAAAAGTTCAGAAAAATTCAAAAAATTCCAAAAAAATTTTGGGTGGTAGACAATTTGATGCGTGAGGTACGCTCCAATTTTCAAAACATTTGGACTTCTGTGCAGCTCTCAGGAAAAAAGACAAATCAGACCAGAATAGTATATGAACAGTACACATTTTTACAGACCTCCGATTTGTCTTTTTTGCTGAGAGCTGCACAGAAGCCCAAATGTTTTGAAAATTGGAGTGTACCTCACGCATCAAATTGTCCGCCACCCAAATATTTTTTGGAATTTTTTGAATTTTTCTAGTATTTATTTTGATTTTTTTCGTGAGCGCAGGTGCAGATGAGCTCGGGCTCAGATTCGAATTTTACGTACTACGCATACATACTCTCCGATTTAATATATAGTACATACAACATACAAAACTGGAGTAGTGGTAACTAACACAGGTGGTAGATAAAATTTGTCTTATATATACATATTATAAAAAACACTCTTAGAAACACATTTGACAAAATGTTGAATAAGTATTTGAAAATGTTAAATAATTATTAAAAATATTAAACAAGTATTTGAAAAGGTTGAACAAATATTAAAAATTGTTTAACGAGTATCTGAAAATGTTGAACAAGTATTTGAAAATGTTGAATATGTATTAAAAATGTTGAATGAGTATTTGAAAATGTTGAACATGTATTTAAGAATGTTGAAGATGTATTTGGAAAATGTTGATAAATATTAAAATGTTGAATAAGCGTCCGAACAATGCTGAACATGTATACAAAAAATACTTATTTTTGACATATAAAGAATGTAGAGTGAAAACAAAAACAAAAATAAGAATAAAGAAAAAATGGAGAAGAAATGTTAGACGCGTATTTGGAAAATATTGTTGACATATACAAAAAATGTAGAATAATAACCAAAAGAACAATCAAACCCGAAAAAACAAACAAAATAAACAAAAGAAAAGAAACAAAGGAAAAGGAAAAATGAAAAAACGCCTTGAGTCAAGTCGAGTAGGACTCACTCCTACAAATAATCATGTATGGGAGCTGGTGTGGCGGCTGTCAACGCACACGGTTATGCTGGTGACCAGGGATCGAGCCCTCTTTCTCTCCCCATTTTGATTATTTTTACTCGCTGCGCAAGCGCGAATGCGCTGCCCTGGAAGGAGAAACCTTCAGCAAGAGATGCTAGTTGTATCGCTTAAATCGATGAACTTTCTAAAAATTTCTAAATTCTTTTTCAAAAATACTTTTTTTTACTAACAATTTTATAATAGGACTAAATCAAGTCCAAATAGCCTGTTTTTGGATATCACACTTTGTAGTAATCGTTGTGTAGTGGTTAATGCGCTAAGTGCATCGACGATAGCATGCTAGTTCAAATCTTACATATCACAGAATTAATCGTGTTGATTTTTTTGCATGACTGGAGGCGAGTGATGTTGGGCCGACCCACTACAAATAGCCTTCGAGTGCCAAGTAGCCTATGCGGCACTGAGGGCGACGAACGAGACCTCCCAATGTGATCCACCGGCTGAGAGATCATATAGGCCTCCTGGGTGCTCCTCTGCGGGATCCTATTTGCCGCCCGCCGGGGGCAAACAGAAGTGGCTTTGCTGAAACCGCCCGCGGTGGGCTGGCCCTATTAACTGTTTTAGTTCGCTAATGGTTCCTTAGCTTCTTTCCTGCGGGTTTTACTTCGTTTTTATTCCGTGCTATTATCCTTTCTGGTTTTTTCAGTTTTCAGTCCATTTGTTCCATTTTATTTTTATTTTTCTGTTTTGGTTCTCTTACCCTTCGTTTTTTTGTTGTATCTTTCTTTCTTCTGTTTCTGTTTGTTTTTCTTTTACATTATATTTTTACGAAAAGGGGCGCTTTATTACTTAAAAGGCTTAAGCATTACACCTAGCCTCTGCATAACTAAGATGCACACAGCCACACAAAGTCCTCTGCAAGAATGAAAAATAGACAGGCGGAATACAAAGATAGAGTGTGTATAACGCCTAAAGCGGAGGTGGGCCAATCCTATGATAATGTTGCCACCCATGTTGGATAAAAGTATCCCTCGCCGTATCCTCCAATCGTGTACACACCTCCGTAAATAGATCTCGATTCTCCAGGCGTTGTAGAGAGGACCATAAACGAAGAGTCCCTGTACATCTGTAGATAACCTGCATTAGAGAAGTACTTTTATCGTTAAAAACCTTATCATTTCTACATAGCCAAAGCGACCAAATAACGGGTAGCGCTCCCACCCTAAGAAGAGTTCTAAACCTGTGATCAATCCCATGTAACCAGTTGCCAAATACAATGGCAACACTACAAGGAGGATACAAGCCAGAAGCTATCTGGATGGCTGACCATATAGACCGAGCCAATTTGCATTGGAAGAATAAATGTTTTATTATCTCATCATGATGACAAAAAACACATTGCGGACTTCCATGCCAATTCCTCTTGATAAGGTTATCTTTAGTAAGAATGACTCCGCGACGAAGATACCATGCAAATATTTTATTCTTAAGAGGTATCTTCATCTTCCAAATCTTCTTATTATTATCAACTAGAACATCATACTGGATTAACGCTCTATACATAGACTCCACTGAGAATTTTCCATTCTCATGTAGGTTCCATCGAAATACATCAGACCCATGTGGCAATTGCACCGTGGACAACCGTTGAAGCAGGATGTACCACGATTGGAGTCTAGGTTCTTTTACATTATATTCTTTGCCTGTTTATATAAAAGGTCACCATGTATTACAAAAAAAATCATCTTATATTAATAAAATGTTCACTGTATATTATGAGATGGTTCACCATAAATTATAAATGGTCTTCGTGTATTAGAAAATGTGAGCGTATATTAGTAATTGTTCAGCCTATATTTCCACCTTGTTCTTTGTGTATTTGAAATTTGTTCATCTTATATTATGAAATTGTTCAGCGTATACTTCAAAATGTTCACCGAGTATTTGACATTTGGTCAGCATTTTTGTACAAAACAGTTTACTCTTTTTCAAAAGAAAAAATTTTATTTAAAAATGTTCGATATATACTCAGAATTTTTCAACGTATATATTCATAATTAAAAAATATTCCAAATAAAAACAGAGCCAAAAAACATGATGCTACAATTAACCGGATGGACAGTATCATAAAATTTCAATAATTGTTCAGGAATTTCAAAAAAAGTTTGTGAATTCTTAAATGTTCATCAATTTGAAAATGGTTCATGAAATCAAGAAAATGTTTGCGAATACTAAAATTGTTTGTGAATTTTAAAAAATGTCCATGATATTTTGAAAAATTTGCAAATTCAAAAAAGTTCACAAATTTGGGAAATATGTTAGTGAATTTGAAAATTGTTCACAAATTGAAAAAATATTCGCGGGTTTGAATTTTTTTTCTCAAATTTAGATAAATAGTTATGAAATTAAAAAGGAAAAAGTAAAAGGGAAGGAGGAAAAGAAAAAAAGGAAAAAAGAAAAAGAAAAGACGAGAAATATAAAAGGAAATAAAAACCAAGCAAAAATAAAATAAAAGGAAAAAAGTGGTTTAGCGGAAGGGTCTAGAACCTTCCCAAAACCGGTGGGAAAACCCAGAATGGGTCGGCCCATACATAAGACTTGCGCACGTGAGGGTACGCCCTGGCTCTCTATACAATGATCTACGCACTAAATGGGAGCTGCGGGCCTTCTGCCATGTCTACTTATAGATGGGCTATTGTTAGACTATAAACTCTGGCACCAACAACTCATTTTTGCCTCTTGGCCAATTAAGAGGAACAACGTCCAAAACCGTGATTTTGCTATTTCGTGGCCAACCGTGAAATGTTTCTGACTCAACACTAAGAACCATCCAACCTTAAACCCCCTAACTCAAATATTAAAACTACAGTCTTGAAAAAGGCATGTGACTCTCAATATTCTGTTTGTTCATAGAGCACTAAGGGCCTCTTTGATTTATAGGATTCTAAAATGTTGGAATAGAAAGAACAGATTGGAATATTATCAAATCACAAAAGGAGATTTTCTAAGAGACTAGAGTGGATACAAGATTTGTTCTGAAAATTATTAGAAATGATTTCTTAGAAAAAAATCCCTATAGAGTTTAATTATAAGAATCAATCAACTAACTTAGGGAAAAATTGTAAGGATTCCTTTTATGAGAACACACATGACAGTTGTGTGCCTATGTATTAAGATATAAAGCAGTGTATCAATTTACAAGAGATGCTTGTAGCACTGACAAGTTGGCCTCCCAAAGCACATAAACGCACTCCCGCCCGCTAAGGCATTACTCGCTTAAGGCTATAATTACCCACCAAATCCCACTCTTGACAGTGACTACGAACCTTATCCACTACATACCAGGGGGTGGACGGAGTTCTTGAAAACCCGATGATTCTGCTCAAGCCAAATGTAACCAAGGGTGCACAGGATGATGGAATTCTACCCCTTGCGAAGCCTGCACGCTTGCAACCGAGTAGAGAATCAGTGCTTTCTGTCTTTGGTTTGAGGGACTGTTCGTGGGCAGTTCGCGGGATCGTTCATTCGAGGGACTCCAAGTACGATCTACACTGACATGATCTTCTTCCACTTCATCTCGGTGATGGTAACGATCGTGATCCCAACCCGTTATGCATCTTCATATTAATCTTAGGTGTGCATGGGCGCGATTTTTTTGTTTTCTACTACGTTTCCCAACAGTGTGAGCAGTTTCCCCTATGCGTGGGAGATGTAGGTGAGTGGCAAAATTCATTTGTGCCTATTCTACACTACAAATAAAGACACATCCGTGACATTATGGGCCAAACGAAAAAATTGTCATGCTTATGACACTTATATGACGATAATTGCGGCAAAACCACGTATCATCATAGATGTGGTGGGCTCCTACTTCTGTGACAAAAAATCATGAAAAAAATGGACTTTTCATCCTGGACGGGCCGAGGACGCACCTGCATGACATTCTTTGGGTAGTCCATGCGGAAAAAAATGTGGTAGAAGCGAGGGCGAGGAAAATATCGGGGAGTGCCCGGTTACGGTGGGTGGTCAGGGCCGAGCGCTGCATGGAGGTTTGCGCGTTTCTCTTGTACATGTACGTGCGTGTGTGTGAGGCATTGGGTTCTAACTGAACCCGAGCGAGGCGTTCGCTTACTAAACCCGAGCGATTGCACTAGCTACGTTACTGAACCCAAGCGATGGATCCCTGATGTCGCTTGAGATGCGTTGCTGTTTCCCCAAGGAATAAGGGAGGATGCAGCACAACAACGGTAAGGTATTTCCCTCAGTGATGAGACCAAGGTTGTCGAACCAGTAGGAGGACCACGCGACACTACGTAAATGGTACCTGCACACAAATAACAAATACTTGCAACCCGACGCGTTAAAGGGTTGTCAATCCCTTTCGGGTAGCGGTGCCAAAAAGTGACGTAAGGATAGGATAAACTTATAGTAGATTGATAGATGCAAATAAAAGTAAATAAAACACAACAAGGTATTTTGGGGTTTTTGATAATATAGATTTGAAAATAAAAGAAGCAAATAAAAGAAAATGCAATTGGCAATATGGATCTGAAAGTATATGATGGAAAACTGACCCGAGGGCCGTAGATTTCACTAGTGGCTTTTCTCGAGAAAATAGCAACGGTGGGTAGACAAATTACTGTTGGGCAATTGCTAGGAAAGCAAATAATTATGACGATATCCAAGACAATGATCATGTATATAGGCATCACGTCCAAGATTAGTAGACTGACTCCTGCCTGCATCTACTACTATTACTCCACACATCGACCCCTATCCAGCATGCATCTAGAGTATTAAGTTCATGGAAAAACAGAGTAATGCAATAAGAATGATGAGATGATGTAGATAAGATCTACTCATGTAGGAATAGACCTCATCTTTTTATGCTTAATAGCAATGATACATGTGCCTTGTTGCCCCTTCTATCACTGGGAAAGGACGCCGCAAGATCGAACCCATTACAAAGCACCTCTTCACATTGCAAGATAAAAAGACCAAGTTGTCCAAAAAAACAAATATCAGAGAAGAAATACGAGGCTATAATAATCAAGATTGGATATTAATCCAAGGCAAATCTGATCATAAACTCACAATTCATTGGATCCCAAAAAACACACCACAAAGAGTCATTACATCAAATAGATCTCCAAGAGACCGTTGTATTGAGATACAAAGAGAGAGAGAGAGAGAGAGAGAAAGCCATCTAGCTACTGCCTACAGACTCGTAGGTCTACTATGAACTACTCATGCATCACCGAAGAGGCACCAATGAGGATGATGAACCCCTCCGTGATGGTGTCTAGATTGGATCTAGTGGTTATGGAACTTGCCGCGCCTGGAATTGATTTTCGTCGGCTCTCCCAAGGTTTCTGGAGCAAGGAGGTACTTATAGAGCGAAGAGGCGGTGTGGGAGGCCACCGAGGTGGGCACAACCCACCTGGGCGCGCTTGGGGGCCCAGGCGCGCCCTGGTGGGTTGTGCCCCCCTCAGGGCACCCCCAGGTGCTTCTCTGCCCCATCTAGTGTCTTCTGGTCCAAAAAAATTCCACAAAAAGTTTCACTGCATCTGGACTCTGTTTGATATTGATTTTCTGCGATGTAAAAAACAAGCAGAAAACAACAACTGGCACTTGGCACTATGTCAATAGGTTAGTCCCAAAAAATGATATAAAATGATTGTAAAACATCCAAGAATGATAATATAACAACATGGAACAATAAAAAAATATAGATACTTTGGAGACGTATCAGCATCCCCAAGCTTAATTCCTGCTCGTCCTCGAGTAGGTAAATGATAAAAACAAAATATTTTATGTGGGATGCTACCTAACATGTTCATCACATATTCTTTTCTTTGTAGCATGGACATTTGGACTTTTATATGGTTCAAAGCAATAGTCTAGTTTTGACATGAGGACTTTAATACTCAAGCACATCAACAAACAACCATGTCTTTCAAAATATCAACACTAAAGCAAGTTATCCCTAGCCCATTATGCTCAATAATTTATCCATTCATGAAACGCAATCGCATATTAGCTACACCCAATGCTCAAGTACGATCATAGTGCCCCTTAGTTGGTGCTTTATAAGAGAAGATGGAGACTCAAGTAAAAATAAAAATTTCATAAAGTAAATAGAAAGGCCCTTTGCGGAGGGAAGTAGGGACTTTTAGAGGTGTGATGTCTACTACGCTACTTTATTCTTGTAGACTCGTGTTGGGCCTCCAAGCGCAGAGTTTTGTAGGATAGTAGCAATTTTCCCTCAAGTGGATGACCTAAGGTTTATAAATCCGTGGGAGGTGTAGGATGAAGATGGTCTCTCTAAAACAACCCTGCAACCAAATAATAAAAAGTCTCTTGTGTCCCAACACACCAAATGCAATGGTAATTTGTATAGATGCACTAGTTTGGCGAAGAGATGGTGATACAAGTGTAGTAATGATAGTAGATATTGATTTTTGTAATGGAAACAATAAAAAACAGCAAGGTAGCAATTTATAAAATGGAGCACAAACGGTATTGCAATGCTTGAAAATGAGGCCTAGAGTTCGTACTTTCACTAGTGCAATCTCTCAACAATGCTAATCTAATTGGATCACATAACCGTCCCTCAACGTGCGATGAAGAATCACTCCAAAGTTCTTATCTAGTGGAAAACATAAGAAGAAATTGTTTGTAGCTATTCTTTCCGATCAATCCATCCAAGAGTTCATACTAAAATAACACCAAGTTACTCTTTCCCATTAATATATCAAGAGTTCGTACTAAAATAACACTAAGTTATTCTTTTCGATCGATCTATCAAGAGTTCGAACTAAAATAACACCAAAGCAAATTCAGATTCATAATACTCAATCTAACACAAAGAACCTCAAAGAGTGCCCCAAGTTTCTACCGGAGAAACAAAGACGTGAACGTGCATCAACCCCTATGCATAGATTACCCCAATGTCACCTCGGGAATCCGCGAGTTGAGAGCCAAAACACATATCAAGTGAATCAATATAATACCCCATTATCACCACAAGTATTCATATGCAAGAAATATATCAAGTGCTCTCAAATCCATAAAAGTATTCAATCCAATAAACGAAATCTCAAAGGGAAAACTCAATTCACAATAAGATAGAGAGGGGGAAAACAACATATGATCCAAGTATATTAACAAAGCCCGCGATACATCAAGATCGTGCCATCTCAAGAACACGGGAGAGAGAGAGAGATTAAACACATAGCTACTGGTACAAACCCTCAGCCCCGAGGGAGGACCACTCCCTCCTTATCATGGTGGCCCCCGGGATGATGAAGATGGCCACCGGTGATGATTTCCCCCTCTGGCAGGGTGCCGGAACAGGGTCTAGATTGGTTTCTCGTGGCTACATAGGCTTGCGGTGGCGGATCTTCTGATCTAGGGTTACCGCGAGGGTTTTTGGAATATTTGACAATTTATAGGGCGAAGAGGTAGTGTGGGAGGCCACCGAGGTGGGCACAACCCACCAGGGCGCGCCTGGGTTGTGCCCCCCTCGGGGCACCCCTCTAGTACTTACTTGGACCATTGGTGGTCTTCTGGTCCAAAAAAATCTCCAAAAAGTTTTGCTGCGTTTGGACTCCGTTTGGTATTGATTTTCTGGTACTTAATCTCAACAATGCTAATCTAATTGGATCACTTAACCATCCCTCAACGTGCGATGAAGAATCACTCCAAAGTTCTTATCTAGCGGAGAACATAAGAAGAAATTGTTTGTAGCTATTCTTTTCGATCGATCTATCCAAGAGTTAAATGATTGAAATAACACCAAGTTATTCTTTCCGATCGATCTATCAAGAGTTCGTACTAAAATAACACTAAGTTATTCTTTCCGACCGATCTATCAAGAGTTCGTACTAAAATAACACGAAAGCAAATTCGGATTCATAATACTCAATCCAACACAAAGAACCTCAAAGAGTGCCCCAAGAAATCTACCGGAGAAACAAAAGACGAGGATGTGCAGCAACCCCTATGCATAGATTACCCCAATATCGCCTCGGGAATCCGTGAGTTGACTGCCAAAACATATCTCAAGTGAATCAATATAATACCCGATTCTCACCAGGGGTATCCATATGCAAGACATATATCAAGTGTTCTCAAATCCGTAAAAGTATTCAATCCGATAAGAACTAAATCTCAAAGGGAAAAACTAAATTCATCACAACAAGATAGAGAGGGGAAAACACCGTATGATCCAACTATATTAACAAAGTCCGCGATACATCAAGATTGTAACATCTCAAGAACACAATAGAGAGAGACTAAACACATAGCTACTAGCACAAACCCTCAGCCCCGAGGGTGGACTACTCCCTCCTCATCATGGTGGCCGTCAGGATGATGAAGATGGCCACCGGTGATGATCTACCCCTCCGGCGGAGTGCCGGAACAAGGTCTAGATTGGTTTTTCGTGGCTATAGAGGTTTGCGGTGGCAGAACTTCTGATCTAGGGTTATCTCGAGGGTTTTTGGAATATTTGGCAATCTATAGGGCGAAGAGGCGGTGCGGGAGGCCACCGAAGTGGGCATAACCCACCTGGGCACGGCTGGGCCCACCTGGTGAGTTGTGCCCCCCTCGCGGCTCCCCTCTGGAACTTCTTTGGCCCACTGGATGTCTTCTGGTCCAAAAAAAATCTCCAAGAAGTTTCGCTGCGTTTGGACTCCGTTCGGTATTGATTTCCTGCTATGTAAAAAACAAGCAAAAAAACAACAAGTGGCACTAGGCACTATGTCAATAGGTTAGTCCCAAAAAATGATATAAAGTTGCTATAAAATGATTGTAAAACATCCAAGAATGATAATGTATCAGCATGAATACTTCATAAAGTATAGATACGCTCGAGACGTATCAACATCCCCAAGCTTAATTCCTACTCGTCCTCGAGTAGGTAAATGATAAAAGAAATAATTTATGAAGTGTGAATGCTAGCAAAGTGCACAATTTTGATCAACGATAATTTCAATCACTTTTCCTAGCATCATAACAACAATTCTTTCTCATAAAACTTCTCATGTTAAAGTAGCAACCAATTCACATGTTAAGGTTCAAACAATGAATTCTCAAACTGAACAACCTATATTCTTAGTCACCAAACAATTGCAATTCAACTTATTCAACAGAGTCTAAGTAAGAGCTCCACATACTCAATCATCATATAGTCTTCCATTATTTCTACTACTCAAAGCATATTCTTAGAATAAATGGCATCCATCGAACACAGAGAAAGATAGGGGCTTAATAGTTTGCCTCCCAACTGATTTATCATATAGATAATTGTCAACAATAATAAATCATGATCAAATATATTTGACTCGTCATATGTGCCTAGATCTTTCCCCACCACATGATGCTTGCCAACTAGAGAATAATTGAGGTTGAAATGGGAATGCATACTACTGATTCTTGCATAAAAGTAAATACTGAAATATAAAAGATAGGCCCTTCGGAGAGGGAAGCAGAGGTTGTCATGCGCTTTTATTTGGATGCCCAAGCTCTTAATGCAAAGGAACATCATGTTATATTGCCCCCTTGTCGATGTACAAAAGTAGGGGCTCTCCTTTTGACCCCTTCACTTGTGCACGGGCAGTCAGAGCCGCGCCCGCGACCACACTTAGCAGGGCAGAGGAGGGAAGCCAGAGCACAAGACGATCAAGGCAACGCCAAGACCAGAAACACTGAAGAGCAGAGGGGCGAGGTGGACTCCCCCGACAAGTCCCTTGCCGGGGCGACCTCCACGGCCCCGGCAAGAGCCTTGCCGGGGCAACTTGCCCAACACCAGCAGAGCGAGCCACCCTTGAGCCCAAGGGTTCCAAACGCCAACAACTACATTGGGGCCAAGGCTCGGGAGGCACCTCCGTGGTGGCATGCAGATCTTTGTCAAGATCATAACACATGAGATCAGATGAGGACCAGAAGGCGACGACCCTCGGCGGGATCCTTGCCGAGGAAATTCGCAAGAACCCCAGCAAGATTCTTGCCGGGGACGACCACGGCACCACGGCGAGACCCTTGTCGGGGCCCCGGCAAGACCCTTGTCGAGGACACCAGCGGGGCCGCAACCAGGGCCACGTCTGCCAAGGTGCCACCCGTCCCCATGCATGCTGCTAAGCGCGACCAGGTGGGCGAGGCACTGCATTTGACGAGCTGACCTCTACACCGACCAGCAAGCACCTGTGTGGTTGTAGGACCTTGAAGTATGTCTAGAGGGGGGGGGGTGATTAGACTACTTGAGCAATTAAAAGCTATGCCTTTTCCCAATTTTAGACTTTGGCAGATTTTAGCTATCTTTGAACAATTCAAGCAATCATCACGCAATTCAAGCAAGCATGCAAAGAGTATATAGGCAGCGGAAAATAAAGCATGCAACTTGCAAGAATGTAAAGGGAAGGGTTTGGAGGATTCAAACGCAATTGGAGACACGGATGTTTTTGTCATGGTTTCGATAGGTGGTGCTATCGTACCTCCACGTTGATGGAGACTTCAACCCACGAAGGGTAACAGTTCATGCTGAGTCCACGGAGGGCTCCACCCACGAAGGGTCCATGAAGAAGCAACCTTGTCTATCCCACCATGGCCTTCGCCCACGAAGGACTTGCCTCACTAGCGATAGATCTTCACGAAGTAGGCGATCTCCTTGCCCTTACAAACTCCTTGGTTCAACTCCACAATCTTGTCGGAGGCTCCCAAGTGACACCTAGCCAATCTAGGAGACACCACTCTCCAAGAAGTAACAAATGGTGTGTTGATGATGAACTCCTTGCTCTTGTGCTTCAAATGATAGTCTCCCCAACACTCAACTCTCTCTCATAGGATTTGGATCTGGTGGAAACAAGATTTGAGTGGAAAGCAACTTGGGGAAGGCTAGAGATCAAGATTCATATGGTTGGAATGGAATATCTTGGCCTCAACACATGAGTAGGTGGTTCTCTCTTAGAACTGGTAAGTTGGAAGTGTAGGTTTGTTCTGATGGCTCTGTCCACGAATGAAGAGGAGGTGGAGGGGTATATATAGCCTCCACAAAAAATCTAACCGTTACACACAATTTACCAAACTCGGTTAGACCGATTTAGTAAACCTAGTGACCGTTAGGGTTTTTGGTGGGACTGACATGCAACTCGGTAGGACTGATATGGTTAGGGTTAGTGCATAACGTAATCTCGGTGAGACCGATTACACAAACTCGGTGAGACAGAATTTGGTAATTAGCTAACCAGAGAGTTGGTCAGGTAAACTCGGTGGGACCGATTTGCTCTTTCGGTGAGACCGAAAAGTTACAAAAGGGAAACAGAGAGTTTACATTGTAATCTCGGTGGGACCGATTCGCTCTTTCGGTGAGACCGAAAAGTTACAAAAGGGAAACAGAGAGATTACAATCCCATCTCGGTGAGACCGAGATCACTATCGGTGAGACCGGTTTGCCTAGGGTTTGTGGCAGTGGCTAAGACATCTGAACTCGGTGGCGTCGGATAGAAAGAATCGGTAGGGCCAAGTTTGACTTTAGGTTTAGGTCATATGTGGATGTGAGATAGTAGTGGAGGGTTTTGGAGCATATCACTAAGCACATGAAGCAAAAGGTTCATTAATAAACACCTCATCCCTCCTTGATAGTATTGGCTTTTCCTATAGACTCAATGTGATCTTGGATCACTAAAATGTAAAATGTAGAGTCTTGAGCTTTTGAGCTTGAGCCAATCCTTTGTCCTTGATATTTTGAGGGATCCACTTTCATCATCCATGCCATGCCATTCATTGAGCTTTCCTGAAATATTTGTCTTGGAATAGCATTAGCTCAATGAGCTATATGTTGTTATGAATTACCAAAACCACCTAGGGATAGTTGCACTTTAAATCTCCCCCTTTTTGGTAATTGATGAAAACATATAGATCAAAGCTTCGACAAATGATAATAAAATTGAAAAACATCGTCGCTTTGAGAAGTATGTGATAAGCAAGAGCTCCCCCTAAATTTGTGCATAGAAATATTTTCTTTGGACTGCAAATGCACAAGGAATTAGGCTCATGGGTTACTCTTCCATGTCACATACATCTTGGTGGAGCGCTAAAAAATAACAAAGATTGAATACATGCACTCATCACCAAGCAAAGTGAATGATCGTATAAGGATAAGTAAGATAATATCATAACGAGCATAAGTGTAGCTTATGATCAAACACATGATCATCAATGTCTCACGGGTAATTGCATAGTATCTCAATCAATCAAAAAAGCAAATAAAGTTCAACCAAAAAGACAAGAGAGAACAAAAGCAAATCTCTCTCTCTCAAAGCCTATGATCTATACATTTTTCTCCCCCTTTGGCAACAAGTTACCAAAAAGTTCCTAGAAAATGCATAGGACTATATCGTCTCTCAGGCTTGGTCTTCTGGTGGTGGTGGTGTCCGGAGAACTCCAAGAACGAAGGCTTCAGTCGATGTAGAAGGAGCTGAAGGAGTTGGTGCTTTGGAGCTGATGAAGTGACTCGTGTCTTGAGCGGCTCTGCAGCTGATCTCTCGAGCTCGTGGCACTGCAAATGCATCATCGTAGTTTCGCCCTTCCTCTCTCAGATGTCATCCTGCAGCTGCTCCACGGTGATCAATCTCGATTACCTTGACATCAAGATCATAGAATTTTGTTCCATGATTCTTTCCAGTGCTCTCCTGGTTTTGAGTTAGGGTGGCCAACCCTTCTCAATCCGCAGATGTTGATGCTATCAAGTAACCAAGCTGCTCCCGCTTGTTCTTCGAAAGTATTCAGATGCCTCGCTTGAGTTGGCATCTTGGCAGCCTTCTCTTGCCTTGCTTTCTCCTTCTTCTCTTGCGCTTGTACTGATGTTGGTTCATTTTCAGTCATGACAACTTGATTGTCCTCAAAGTCAGGATAGAGAACCATGTGTTCCTTATCCAACAGATATTTCCCTGTGCCCATCTTTGAGTTAATCAACTCCTGAATCTGTGGGGCATATCCACAGCTCCTCTTCTGGTCTGCTGCAGTCCTCTTGATAGTTTCAACTATGAGGCTCATGACTTTGAATTTCTGAGGCACATCAAAAATGTGAAGCAAATTGATTGCAGGTCCTCTAATCGTGTTGTGGTCACCTGATTTGGGCAAAAGAGTGTGCCTTAGGATCCAGTTGATTGTAGGCAGCCCTGACAGAAGATAATGAACTGATCCAAACTTGAAGGACTCAAGTGCATCATCTGGGATTTCCTTGTACACGTGTGACATCGAGTTGTGACCCATCTTCTTCTTGGCATAAATGTCCAAGTCATCTTCATCTTCCTTTGGGGCATTGATCAGACTTGCCCATTCTTCTATGGTTGATCGATATCGAGTTCCTTCCGACATCCACACTATCCCGCCATCCGGATAGAAATGTCTTTGTGGAGTAGAATTGCATAATGAGCTCGTCGTTCCAATTTGTGAGCTTCGCCCAACAAAATCTGCAACTCCACAAGCACTTGAAGCTGTCATACACCCAGGATAGTGTTCTTCATTCTCCCGAATATAGGTCCAATCGACCCACCTCATATCACAAACTAGGGCTTCTTATCCAACAAGATAGTCTCATAGAAGTCCTGCTGTTCCTTGGTGTGGAACCTGTAATCCACAGCAGTCCTTCTCCTGGTGGCATATGGATCGACTTCTCCATAGCCTCAACCCTTGATCTCTCCTGATCTTCATGTTCTCAGCCACGGATGAGCATCATTGTGGTCTGGGATCTTGGGTTTGAGCTTCCTTAGGACCTGCCCTTCTTCATCTTCTTCAGCTTCAACTTCAGGCATTGGAGCCTTGTCCTTCTCGATTCTTTGGTATACTCCTGGTATTCCTCTTTGGTGCACTCTTGGGCTTGGGGCAGCTTTGGGCTTTGACGTTGCAGCCCCGACTTTATGGCATCACCCATCGCCTTTTGTGCCTTGGGTGTGCTCAAGAACCTCTTCTTCTTCCTCTTCTACCATCATAGATGGTTTCCCAATCACTCGCCATGGTCTTCTTGACCCTTTCCTTCCTTTTCTTTCCTTCAGCAGCAGCAGGTTCTTTGGGTTGGGATTCCAAAGAAGCTTGAGTGGAGACTCTAGCTTTGGATATAGGTTGTCTACCTGCTGGCCCTGTGAATAGTTATAGATGAGGTAGAGTGGATGAGCATCACAAAATGCAGAGATTTTTGCAAAAGAATGATTCAAAAAACTTAGTTTTAGTTTCCACAGAAAGCATTTCGGATCTACCGATTTTCAAACTCGGTGATACCGAAGCAGTTTTGGAACCTAAACTAGTGAACTCGGTCAGACCGAGTCACAGTTCGGTGGCACCGAGACTGCTAGGGTTTCACAAAGTCCTAAAATCGGTCACACCGATTTGTAATTCTCGGTCAGACCGAGACTTACTAGTGCAATGGCGCTACCAAATCGGTGGGACCGAAGTTTTTCAACTCGGTGGGTCCGAGATGGTTTCATGAAACCTAACCCTAAATTTTCAAATCATACCTATTCTAAGGATTATTTTGACTGGATAGAAGTGTTTCAATCGTGGCAAGATGCATTACGAATACAATGTCTGAGAATCGGCGAGGATAGCACAGTAGATCAAGTTCATACCCTAGTTCGGCGGTGAACTTGCTACGGCGGCAACGGCGGAGGAGAATTCGCTGACGGCGGCGGAGACCAGCTGACAGGAGGCGGTCATGCATTTAAGTCGACGATCCAGAGACCAAGTAGGCAGAGCGAGCTATGCGCTGGTGAGAAGTTTCGAGAAATTTTTCCAAAATTTGCCCGTGTGATATATATAGCCCGACATCGCCGATGTGACCGAAGTTGAACAACTAGGTGGCACCGAGATGCATAATCATAATGATTCTGACAACTCGTGTGACCGATAAGTTAAAATTGGTTGCACCAAGATTGAAAACCTAGATCGACTTAGTAATCTCGGTATGACCGAAATGGAGGAATCGGTCAGACTGAAAATCACAAAGAAGTTTTGCAAGTTTAAGTCTATGACGAATCGGGGACTCCGAGTGCTCCTCACACAGAGTGGTTCAAATCTGACTTGATCAAATTTTGTGATGTAGCATGAATAGAGTTTGAGACGATAAAAGCATAGATAGCTAGAGAAGGTTCTTAGGCATTCTTGTCCATCCACTTGGCCAAAGAAAGAAAAGCCAAACAATCAAAACAACAAGTGGATGTCCTCGAATGAGTAAAATATGCAACCAACATGCTCACACAATAAAATGACAAATGAAGTATGTGACAAAGCATGCACAACCAATTCTAGCATCTATCAAACAATTGGCGATGACTAGGTCATCTATATATGAGTATATTAACTTAGGAGTCAAATGAGAACATTTGATCATAGGTCATACTCATCGTTTAAGCTCAAGTGGGGTTACCACTTTTACATAAAGCATTTATGTGTTCACATCATTAGAGTTGCTTTGACTCAATTCTTTGAGTTAAGCTCCCCCTAGATGTGAGATCCCCCCTTAGAGGGATAAACTAACCTTGGGTTTTGTCGATGATGACTTCATGTAGGTGTTGAAGATGTGGATGCTCAATGTTGATATAAATCTTTTGAAGCAATCCTTTGGAGTGAGTTGCACTTTCAATACCTACACGGGTTAGTCCCACAAGGAACAAGCAAGAATATCCATAGACATAGAGTGATGCGCACACAAAATGATGTCCATGAAAACTTTAGGTTACCTTGTCCCTTGCCTTACCAACATGAGGGTTTGTGACTCCTTGAACCAGTGCAAGATATGGAAGTTGACTGCACCTGTCCTTGCCATAATGATATGAGTGAAAAATGTTGGCGAAGTCACCCTCAAGAACTCTCTAGTTCTTCTTCTTCGGGATCCACATCATCTTGATGGGAATCCTTGGTGTAGTAGTTGTGCTTGATGAAGTAGAACTTGGCGTAGTCTTGGGAACCCACTTGACCAAGGCCTTAGGTGCTTCTTCAAATACATCAATCTCCTCTTGAAGCTTGTCCTTGCCTTTGTTCTTGTGGTCTTGTGGTGGAAGATCATCTTGTGCTTGTGTTCCCTTGAAGGAAGTAGGATCATACTTCACTTGTTGAGGAACAAACTTCGTCTTGGGGTATTGATCTTCTTCCCACTCAACTCCACTGGCATTGAACTTTCGCTCAAAACCAACACCTTGATTCTTCCGGTGCCTTCCTTGCTTGCGTACAATTTCCTCAAATTGCTTACTCTCGGCAAGGCTCTTGTATACACCTTTCTCTATAATTCCCTTCAATAAGCTGTTTTCTTGCTCAATTGTAACTTGGCTAAGAGAATCATTAGTGGAATCAAGAGAGCTACTAGAAGCAACAATATTGGATTTAGCATTGTCATTGTTACTACTAGAAGAAGAATCCTTCTTGTTCTTGTTACTAGACTTGACTTGAGGCATGTAAGTAGATAAGAGTAAACGCTTGGCAATATAAGAACTTTTCTTATGAAGATCATCATTGATCGCTTTTAAGAACTCATGCTCTTGCTCAAGATTGAGCTTTTCAAAGCGTAACTTCTCATGAGCCCTTAAAAGTTCTCGATGATCTTCAAAGATAGTTTCATGAGCTAACTTAAGAGTGTTTAGTTCTTTAGTTAGACGCTCAATTTTCTCCTTATCATTGTCATTCGTTTCATCTTGATTAGCATGATTAATTGACGTTTCATCATAGTATTCATCACTAGAGTTGTCAACAAGTAAATCATCATCACCTAGCAAGTCATCTTCATCACTATTAAAATCAACATACTCGGGGTGTGTTACCTTAGGACCTTTGGACATGAAGCATCTTCCGATTCCTTCATTTGGTGATTCAAATATGTCGTAGGAGTTGGTTGACACAAGTGCTAAACCGGCAACACCTTCATCTTGAGTGTATTCGGAGTCGGAGTGATAGCTTCTCTCGGAGTGATTGTCGGAGTCGGAGCTGGATACCCATTCACCAACATGAGCTTGATGTCTTCGTTTTGTGTAGCTCTTTGATGACTTGTCTTTCCTTTTCGAATCCTTGCTTCTCCGTGAGGGTCTTCATTCATAACGATCATCTCTACTCCTTCTCTCTCTTGGTGGTGATTCTTCTCTTCTACTTCTTCTCTTGGGATAATCTTCTCTTCTTTTGTAGGGTGTCGTACACTCATTGGAATAGTGTCCGGGTCTCCCACAATTGTATCAACTGCGCTCTCAACTAGAAGATCTTTTGTCATTGTAGGACCTTGACTTGGAGCTTCTTTCTTTGCTTCTACTCTTGTAGAATTTGTTGAAGTTCTTCACCATTAAGATCAATTCTTCATTGAAGGTTTGTTTCTCACTTGATGATGTGGGGGCTTCACATGAGGCTTTGTAAGCACCACTTGACTTGTTGTGAAGTTCCTCCTTGTCCTTGAGTGACATCTCACGAGCAACAATTCTTCCAATGACTTCCGTTGGCTTGAGATCTTTGTAATTTGGCATCATTTGGATCAATGTGCACACGGTATGATATTTTCCATCCAATGCTCTTAGGATCTTCTTGATGATGAATCTGTCGGTCATCTCTTCACTTCCTAAGCCGGCAATCTCATTTGTGATAAGAGCAAGCCTAGAGTACATTTCAGCGACACCTTCACCATCCTTCATTTTGAACTTGTCAAGCTGACTTTGGAGCACATCCAACTTGGATTCCTTGACGGAGTCGGTACCTTCATGCATATCAATCAAAGTATCCCAAATTTCCTTTGCATTCTCAAGACGACTGATTTTGTTGAATTCTTCGGGGCACAATCCGTTGAAGAGGATATCACAAGCTTGAGCGTTGTATTGCAACATCTTCAACTCTTCCGCACTAGCTTCACGGTTCGGTTCTCTCCCATCAAAGAATTCACCTTGCAAGCCAATACACACAATAGCCCAAACGGCGGGGTTATGTCCGAGAATATGCATTTTCATCTTATGCTTCCAACTAGCAAAAATTAGTGCCATCAAAGTAAGGACCTCTACGGTGATAATTTCCTTCGCTAGACGCCATACTCTCCTAGGTTGTGAAACCGAGGCTATGACCACCCAAAGCTATGGAAATCAAAGCAAGTGGAGACCAAAGCTCTAATACCACTTGTAGGACCTTGAAGTATGTCTAGAGGGGGGGTGATTAGACTACTTGACCAATTAAAAGCTATGCCTTTTCCCAATTTTAGAATTTGGCAGATTTTAGCTATCTTTGAACAATTCAAGCAATCATCACGCAATTCAAGCAAGCATGCAAAGAGTATATAGGCAGCGGAAAATAAAGCATGCAACTTGCAAGAATGTAAAGGGAAGGGTTTGGAGGATTCAAACGCAATTGGAGACACAGATGTTTTTGTCGTGGTTCCGATAGGTGGTGCTATCGTACCTCCACGTTGATGGAGACTTCAACCCACGAAGGGTAACAGTTGCGCGAGTCCACGGAGGGCTCCGCCCACGAAGGGTCCACGAAGAAGCAACCTTGTCTATCCCACCATGGCCGTCGCCCACGAAGGACTTGCCTCACTAGCGGTAGATCTTCATGAAGTAGGCGATCTCCTTGCCCTTACAAACTCATTGGTTCAACTCCACAATCTTGTTGGAGGCTCCCAAGTGACACCTAGCCAATCTAGGAGATACCACTCTCCAAGAAGTAACAAATGGTGTGTTGATGATGAACTCCTTGCTCTTGTGCTTCAAATGATAGTCTCCCCAACACTCAACTCTCTCTCTCATAGGATTTGGATCTGGTGGAAAGAAGATTTGAGTGGAAAGCAACTTGGGAAGGCTAGAGATCAAGATTCATATGGTTGGAATGGAATATCTTGGCCTCAACACATGAGTAGGTGGTTCTCTCTCTAACTGGTAAGTTGGAAGTGTAGGTTTGTTTCGATGGCTCGCTCCACGAATGAAGAGGAGGTGGAGGGGTATATATAGCCTCCACACAAAATCTAACCGTTACACACAATTTACCAAACTCGGTGGGACCGAATCATCAAAATCGGTCAGACCGATTTAGTAAACCTAGTGACCGTTAGGGTTTTCGGTGGGACTGACATGCAACTCGGTAGGACCGATATGGTTAGTGTTAGGGCATAACGTAATCTCAGTGAGACTGATTACACAAACTCGGTGAGACCAAATTTGGTAATTAGCTAACCAGAGAGTTGGTCAGGTAAACTCGGTGGGACCAATTTGCTCTTTCGGTGAGACCGAAAAGTTACAAAAGGGAAACAAAGAGTTTACATTGTAATCTCGGTGGGACCGATTCGCTCTTTCGGTGAGATCGAAAAGTTACGAAAGGGAAACAGATAGATTACAATCCCATCTCGGTGAGACCGAGATCCCTATCGGTAAGACCGATTTGCCTAGGGTTTGTGGCAGTGGCTAAGACATCTGAACTCGGTGGCGCCGGATAGAAAGAATCGATAGGGCCGAGTTTGACTTTAGGTTTAGGTCATATGTGGATTTGAGATAGTAGTGGAGGGTTTTGGAGCATATCACTAAGCACATGAAGCAAAAGGCTCATTAAGCAACACCTCATCCCTCCTTGATAGTATTGGCTTTTCCTATAGACTCAATGTGATCTTGGATCACTAAAATGTAAAATGTAGAGTCTTGAGCTTTTGAGCTTGAGCCAATCCTTTGTCCTTGATATTTTGAGGGATCCACTTTCATCATCCATGCCATGCCATTCATTGAGCTTTCCTGAAATATTTGTCTTGGAATAGCATTAGCTCAATGAGCTATATGTTGTTATGAATTACCAAAACCACCTAGGGATAGTTGCACTTTCAGTGGTGGCATGCAGATCTTCATGAAGGCTCCACCACCGCGCCAGCCAACGTGGCACCGCGACACCTCGTCAGTTCAGATGCGTGTCGAAGCCAGGCGAAGCGGCGACGGCTGGGATGTGCTTCCTTGCCGTCCCCGATAAAGCGAGAGGGGCACGTCGGCAGCGCATTGAATGCGTTTATCCGACGGTGCCAGAGGATAGACTCATCCACTGTACACCTTTCCAGCTCCTGTGTGCCACTGTGGTGACCCCTTTTGCCTATAAAAGGAGGCCCGAGGTGACCAGGAGAAGGATTCGGATCTTTTGGGCAAGTTACGCCCCGTAGCTAGCTCAAGAACACAAGAACAATCAAATACATCCACCAAAGGAGGACTAGGGTATTACGCATCACCGCGGCCCGAACCTGGGTAAACGATCCGTGTGCTTCCTGTCAGACCCGCTCTTTGCACAACCCCGCGCCCGCCAACCGTAGAAGGGATCCCAGTGATCCCATAGGTGTCGATTTCCCCCGACATCTTTGGCGTGCCAGGTAGGGGGGCGCAGTTGTGAAAATCCGGTCTAGCGGTTAGCCTAGCGGTTCTTCATCGCCATGGCTCCCAAGAAGAAGACGACCACGGTGATCGGTTCATCCGGAGCCGGACGGCCCACACCGGTGCGCGCGAGCAGCGGGCCGGTCGCGGACAGAACCCGAGGTGCGGCCCGCGAGCACCAACATCGCTCTGGCAGCCAGAGCCTGGTGAGCAGCATCATTCGTGCGCGAGACGATGGGCCGCACGCCGCCAAATCCAAAGACGGAGCCGCCCCCCATAGGCGACGCGGGGCCCTCCATGGGCGGCGCCGTGCCACCCACAGGCGGCTCGGCGACCTCCAAGTCGCCTACGCCGGCGCCCACGATGCGCTCTTCCCAGGGTGCGCGCAATGAGCAGCGCCACCATGCTGGGGACCCCGGGCGCCGCCGTGGGAAGAGTCCCGTGCATCACTCGCGGGACGGAGGAAGCCAACATGCCCGCCGAAGTGCTGGCGGAAATGGCGTACAGCCGCAGGGCCATGATGGAGCTCCTTCTAACGTGGTTAGGAGTCGGAGCGCGCCACGGTGCATGCAGCTTTCGCCACCGCCCACGCCGGCAGAAGCTTTGGTGCGCGCGCAGTTGCTCCTCAACTTCCCTCCTGCTGCGGAAAAGCTTGACGAGTGGAGAGCCATTATCCGGAGCCTCGTCGGTGTCGCCAACCAAGATGAACCGCGACCAGTGGGGCCCTCGGGCCGACGCTCTGTCGAGCCACCGCATGCCAGTGGTGGAAGGACTGGAGGTGCTGCAGCCACGGTGCACTCTCCTCCTCCACGCCAGCCACCGCGGGTGTCGATCCGTCGTGACGACACTTGCGATAACATTTCTGTGGCGTCGTCCGACCCACGGACCCACGGCGACCAGTGCCAAGTTCTTCGGGAGCGAGCCCACGAAGACGCTCGAACCACCATCGAGCGTCGGCGCGATACACGCCACCAGTCAGATAAGAGGGCGGGGCCTGCTATGGACCACCCAGCACCGGGAGGCTCCGGCGGCCTACCTTACGAGGTGGGTTGCCCAGCCTTTACCCATGAGCCGCGGCAGTTCTAATGGCCATCCCACCGCACGTTCAAGCCCGATGTCGGTGAGAAGTACAATGGCATGACCCACCCGTCAGAGTTCCTCGGCATCTACACAATCGCGATGCAAGCCGCTGAAGCTCGTGACGACAATGTGCTTGCCAGTTACTTCCCGTTGGCCCTGAAACCCAATGTCATGTCTTGGTTGATGCACTTTTCGGCGGATTCCATTTCTTCTTGGTCAGGCTAGTGTCATGAGTTCATTGGTGCCTTCACTGGGGACCACCAAGCTCATGGCCAGGCGAGTGATATGCACATCATTCCCTAGAAGGAAGGTGAAAACCCGCGCAAGTACATACAGAGGTTTAGCCGAGTGCAATACAACATCCCAGATGTTCATCCCGCCGCCGTGATCAGCGCATTCCATCAGAATGTGCGTAATCACAAGATGCGTGAAGAGCTGGCGATGAACAAGGTCAAGGATGTGGCTAAACTTTACGTTCTGGCCGATAGATGCGCCCGAGCTAATGCGGGGAGGAAGTACCCCGACGAGGACGCCGGCGTGGAAACCAACTCTGCGGACGAAGACACCGCCGCCCTGACAAAGAAGGGTCGGCGCCGCAATAGGAAACGCAAGGGCAAGGCCGTGCTTGCCATCAAGGGATCCGACGACACCGGCACAGCCAAAAAGGCCAAGGCAGATGACCCCGGCAAGGAGATTGCCAGGTGCGCCGCTTGCCGGGCCTTGGCGGCTGCCGACAAGCCAGGAGGCCGACAAGCAGTATTGCAAGATCCACCGCACCAAGGGCCATGACCTCCAGAACTGCCGACAAGTTGAGCTGCTTGCTGAAAAGCAAAAAGCTGAGTATGAGAGGCGGGACAAGGAGAAGGGTCAGGATGGTGCCGAAGGGTCCGGCAAGAAGCGTGGCGGCCAAGGAGGCCCCCGCGGCAAGGATAACCAGCAATAGAGGCCCTCTCGGGGCCGCGACAAGAAGCAGGAAGACGATGATCATGACGAGGACGACGAGTCCGGCGAGCATGAGTTCCAGAAGGCTACGGAGGCCATGTGCATCGGTGGTGGCACCTCGCTGCATACTTCTCACCGCCGGCTCAAGCAGTGGGCGCGTGAGATAACCGCAGCGGAGCCGGTGTTTGACGCTCAGAAGCCGCTGAAGTGGTCCAGCATGCCTATCATCTTTGACGCCGAGGACCACCCTGATCGCACAACTGTGGTCGGGTGTTTGCCGTTGTTGGTCTCACCAACGATACGCAACCTCAAGGTGAACAAGATGCTGGTTGATGGCGGGGCCGGTCTGAACTTGATCTCACCCGTTGTGATCAAAAGGCTGCAAATTCCTGATGGAGACCTTGAGCAGACGGGCACGTTTCAAGGGGTCAACCCAGGAAGGAGTCAGCCGAAGGGCAAGGTCATGCTGCCTGTGATGTTTGGAGGCGAGCTGAACTACAGGACGGAGAGGATTGTCTTCGATGTAGCCGAGATCCCCTTGCCCTACAACGGGATCCTCGGTCGCCCGACACTAGCCAAGTTCATGGCAGCATCGCATTACGCCTACAACACGCTGAAGATGCCTGGGTCGATGACCATCATCACTGTTCCCTGCGACAAGAAGGATGCGCTGATCTGTGCCGATCTACTCTACCGGGAAGCAGTTGCAGCAACTGCCGCCAAGGCACTTGCTCCTGCCGCTGAAGCCCCGGGAGGGAAGAAGAAGGCCGGCAAGACCTCTCGCACCCACTCTGGCAAGCGCACCTCTTCGGAGTGTTGTGCTACCGTCGAGGATGTGCCAGAGAGCTCCACCGGCAAGAGCAAGAAATCCAGAGCTGCGCCACCAGAGACCAAGAAGGTGTCCGTCAAGGAGGATGGCACGGGAGGGGATTTCACCATAAGCTCCACCCTCAACAGCAAATAGGAAAGCGCGCTCGTCACTTTCCTGCGGGCGAATGTCGATGTGTTTGCATGGCAAGCATCCGACATCCCCGGCGTTCCCAGGGAAGTGATTGAGCACCATCTTGTTGTCTGCCCCCATGCGCGACCCGTCAAGCAGAAGATCAGGAAGAAAGCTTTGGAACAGCATGAGTTCATCACAGAGGAGATCAGAAAGTTGGAGGCGGCAGGCTTGGTGAGAGGAGTGGTCCATCCGTTGTGGTTGGCCAATCCGGTGGTGGTGCGCAAGGCAAATGGGAAGTGGTGGCTGTGTATTGATTACACGGATATCAATAAGGCTTGTCCTAAGGACCCCTTCCCGTTGCCGCGCATCGACCAGATTGTTGACTCCATGGCCGGGTGTGACCTGTTGTCATTCCTTGACGCCTACTCGGGCTACCACCAGATCTTCATGACAAGGGAAGACAAAGAGAAGACAACATTCATCACCCCATGTGGTACGTATTGATTTTTGTGGATGCCTTTCGGGTTGAAGAGTGTTGGCTCGACATTTGCAAGGGCAGTCCAAATTGGTTTTGAGCCCCAGCTACATAGAAATATGGAAGCTTATATGGATGACACAGTGGTCAAAACCAAGGACAAGGCAACCCTTGTACAAGACCTAGAAGAGATGTTTGCAAACCTGCACAAGATCAACCTCAAGTTGAACCCTGAGAAGTGTGTCTTCGGCGTTCCGTCCGGCAAGCTTCTCGGGTTCTTTGTGTCACAGCGTGGGATTGAGGCAAACCCGGACAAGATCAAAGGCTATCGAGCAAATTGAGGCGCCTGATACGTCCATTTTGCATCATGCTTTTATATCGATATTTATTGCATTATGGGCTGTTATTACATGTTATGTCACAATACTCATGCCTATTATCTCTTATTTTACAAGGTTTACATAAGGAGGAGAATGCCAAGAATGGAATTACGGGTGGAAAAGGAGCAAATATTAGAGACCTATTCTCGCACAACTCCAAAAGTCCTGAAACTCCACGAAAGTCATTTTTGGAAATAATAAAAAATATTGAGCGGAAGAAGTTCACCAGAGGGGGGCCCACCTGGCCACGAGGGTGGGGCGCCCTACCCCTGTGCGCCCCGCCTCGTGGGCCCCTGCTGGCTCTCCGATGGCCATCTTTCGCTATATGAGGTCTTTCGTCGAGGAAAAATCATAAGCAACCTTTCGAGATTTAAACTCCGCCTCCACGAGGCGGAACTTGGCGGAACCAATCTAGGGCTTGGCAGAGCTGTTCTGCTGGGACACTTCCCTCGGGGGGAAATCATCGCCATCGTCATCACCAACGCTCCTCTCATCGGGAGAGGGCAATCTCCATCAACATCTTCACCAGCACCATCTCCTCTCAAAACCCTAGTTCATCTCTTGTATCCAATTCTTGTCTCCAAGTCCGGATTGGTACTAGTAGGTTGCTAGTAGTGTTGATTACTCCTTGTAGTTGATGCTAGTTGGTTTACTTGGTGGAAGATCATATGTTCAGATCCTTTATGCATATTAATACCCTCTGATTATGAACATGAATATGCTTTGTGAGTAGTTACGTTTGTTCCTGAGGACATGGGAGAAGTCTTGCTATTAGTAGTCATGTGAATTTGGTATTCGTTTGATATTTTGATGAGATGTATGTTGTCTAGCCTCTAGTGGTGTTATGTGAACGTCGACTACATAACACTTCACCATTATTTTGGACTAGAGGAAGGCATTGTGAAGTAATAAGTAGATGATGGGTTGCTAGAGTGACAGAAGCTTAAACCCTAGTTTATGCGTTGCTTCGTAAGGGGCTGATTTGGATCCATATGTTTCATGCTATGGTTAGGTTTACCTTAATACTTTTGTTGTAGTTGCGGATGCTTGCAATAGAGGTTAATCATAAGTGGGATGCTTATTCAAGTAAGAACAACACCCAAGCACCGGTCCACCCACATATCAAATTATCAAAGTACCGAACGCGAATCATATGAACATGATGAAAACTAGCTTGACGATATTCCCATGTGTCCTCGGGAGCGCTTTTCCTTATATAAGAGTTTGTCCAGGCTTGTCCTTTGCTACAAAAAGGATTGGGCCACCTTGCTGCACTTTATTTACTTTTGTTACTTGTTGCTCGTTACAAATTATCTTATCACAAAACTATATGTTACCACCTATTTCAGTACTTGCAGAGAATACCTTGCTGAAAACCGCTTATCATTTCCTTCTGCTCCTCGTTGGGTTCGACACTCTTACTTATCGAAAGGACTACGATAGATCGCCTATACTTGTGGGTCATCAAGACTCTTTTCTGGCGCCATTGCCGGGGAGTGAAGCGCCTTTGGTAGGTGGAATTTGGTAAGGAAAAATTTATATAGTGTGCTGAAATTTACTGTCACTTGTTACTATGGAAAGTAATCCTCTGAGGGGCTTGTTCGGGGTATCTTCACCCCGACCAGTAGAGCAAAGAGTTGCTCCTCAACCTACTGAACCTACTGAAAATGAAAATGTTCCCTTTGAAGTTCCTTCGGGTATGTTAGAAAAACTGCTAGCTAATACTGTTACAGGAGATGGAACAAAGCATATTGATGAACATCTACTCTATGTGGATGAAGCTTGTGGATTATTTAAGCTTGCAGGTATACCCGATGATGTTGTTAAGAAGAAGGTCTTCCCTTTATCTTTGAAGGGAGATGCATCGACATGGTATAGGCTATGTGATGACACGGGATCATGGAACTATAAACGAATGAAATTGGAATGTCATCAGAAGTATTATCCTATGCATCTTGTTCATCGTATCGCAATTATATATATAATTTTTGGCCTTGCGAAGGAGAAAGCATCGCTCAAGCTTGGGGGAGGCTTAAATCAATGTTATATTCATGCCCCAATCATGAGCTCTCGAAAGAAATAATTCTTCAAAAAATTTATGCTCGGCTTTCTGAAAACAATCGCATCATGCTCGATAATTCTTGTGCTTGCTCTTTTATGATGAAGACTATTGAATTCAAATGGAATTTATTGGATAGAATTAAACGCAACTCTGAAGATTGGGATCTCGACGAAGGTAAGGAGTCAGGTATGACACCTAAGTTTGATTGTGTTAAATCTTTTATGGATACCGATGTTTTCCATAAATTTAGCACTAAATATGGACTTGACTCTGAGATAGTAGCTTCTTTCTGTGAATCTTTTGCTACTTATGTTGATCTCCCCAAGGAGAAGTGGTTTAAATATCATCCTCCCATAGAAGTAAAAGTAGCTGCACCTACTAAAGTTGAAGAAAAGACTGTCACTTATAATGATCCTATTGTTCCTACTTCTTATGTTTAGAAACCACCTTCCCCTGTTAGAATAAAGGATCATGCTAAAGCTTCAACTGTAGTTCGTAAAAGCAATATTAGAACTTATACACCTCCTGAGCAAATTAAAGTTGAACCTGATATTGCTATTGTTAAAGATCTCTTAGCTGATAATATTGATGGGCATGTTATTCATTTCTGCGGTGAAACCGCTAGAATTGCCAAACCTTGTGTAAAAGATAAACATAGACCTGTGGTAGGCGTGCCTGTTATTTCTGTTAAAATAGGAGATCACTATTATCATGGCTTATGTGATATGGGTGCCAGTGCTAGTGTTATACCTCATACTTTATACGAAGAAATTAAGCACGAAATTGCACCAGCTGAGTTAGAAGGTATTGATTTCACAATTAAATTTGCCAATAGAGATACTATATCAGCAATGGGAATTGTTAGAGATGTTGAAGTCTTGTGTGGGAAAACTAAATACCCTGCTGATTTCCTTGTTCTTGGCTCCCCACAAGATAGCTTTTGTCCCATTACTTTTGGTAGACCCTTCTTGAACACTGTTAATGCTAAGATAGACTGTGAAAAGAATCTTGTTACTATTGGTTTGGGTGATATGTCTCATGAGTTTAATTTCTCTAAATTTAGTACACAACACCGGGAAGAAGAATTGCCTAGTAAGGATGAAATTATTGGTCTTGCTTTTATTGCCGTACCTCCTAGTGATCCTTTAGAACAATATTTGCTAGACCATGAAAATGATATGTTTATGAATGAAAGAAGGGAAATAGATGAAGTATTCTTTAAGTAGGAACCCATTCTGAAACACAATTTGCCTGTTGAAATCCTAGGGGATCCCCCTCCACCCAAGGGTGATCCCGTGTTTGAGCTTAAACCGTTGCCTGATAATCTTAAATGTGCTTATCTTGATGAAAGGAAGATATATCTTGTTATTATTAGTGCTAACCTTTCAGAGCATGAAGAAGAGAGATTATTGAAAACTCTAAAGAAGTACCGTGCTGCTATTGGATATACTCTTGATGATCTTAAGGGCATTAGTCCCACTCTATGTCAACATAAAATAAATTTGGAAGAAGATGCCAAACCAGTTCGTGATCATCAAGGACTGCTGAATCCTAAGATGGAAGAAGTGGTAAGAAAAGAAATACTAAAGCTTCTGGAGGCAGGTATAATTTATCCCGTTGCTGATAGTCAGTGGGTAAGTCCTGTTTATGGTGTCCCTAAGAAGGGAGGTGTTACTGTTGTTCCTAATGATAAAGATGAATTGATTCCGCAAAGAATTATTACAGGTTATAGGATGGTAATTGATTTCCTCAAATTAAATAAGGCTAATAAGAAAGATCATTACCCCTTACCTTTTATCGATCAAATGCTAGAAAGACTATGCAAACATACACATTATTTCTTTCTAGATGGTTATTCTGGTTTCTCTCAAATACCTGTGTCAGCCAAGGATCAATCAAAGACTACTTTTACTTGCCCTTTTGGTACTTTTGCTTATAGACGTATACGTTTTCATTTATGTAATGAACCTGCTACCTTTCAAAGATGCATGATGGCTATATTCTCTGACTTTTGTGAAAAGATTTGTGAGGTTTTCATGGATGATTTTTCCGTCTATGGATCTTCTTTTGATGATTGCTTGAGCAATCTTGATCGAGTTTTGCAGAGATGTGAAGAAACTAATCTTGTCTTGAATTGGGAAAAGTGCCACTTTATGGTTAATGAAGGTATTGTCTTGGGGCATAAAGTTTCTGAAAGAGGTATTGAAGTTGATAAAGCCAAGGTTGATGCTATTGAAAAGATGCCATGTCCCAAGGACATCAAAGGTATAAGAATTTTCCTTGGTCACGCCGGATTTTATAGGAGGTTCATTAAGGACTTCTAAAAAATTTCTCGGCCTCTGACTAATTTATTACAAAAAGATGTACCATTTGTCTTTGATGATGATTGTGTAGAAGCATTTGAAATACTTAAGAAAGCATTGATCTCTGCACCTATTGTTCAGCCACCTGATTGGAATTTATCCTTTGAAATTATGTGTGATGCTAGTGATTATGATGTAGGTGCTGTTCTAGGACAAAGAGTTGATAAGAAATTAAATGTTATCCATTATGCTAGTAAGACTCTAGACAATGCTCAAAGAAATTATGCTACTACTGAAAAAGAATTCTTAGCAGTTGTATTTGCTTGTGATAAGTTCAGACCTTATATAGTTGATTCTAAAGTAACTATTCACACGGATCATGCTGCTATTAAATATCTTATGGAAAAGAAAGATGCTAAACCTAGACTTATTAGATGGGTTCTCTTGCTACAAGAATTTGATTTGCATATTGTTGATAGAAAGGGAGCTGAGAACCCCGTTGCAGACAACTTGTCTAGGTTAGAAAATGTCCTTGATGACCCACTACCTATTGATGATAGATTTCCTGATGAACAATTAAATGTTATAAGTACTTCTTGTAGTACTCCATGGTATGCTGATTATATCGTTGCTAAATTTATACCACCTAGTTTCACATACCAGCAAAAGAAAAAGTTTTTCTATGATTTGAGACATTAATTTTGGGAGGACCCACATCTTTATAAAGAATGAGTAGATGGTGTTATTAGACGTTGTGTGCCTGAGCATGAACAGGAACAGATCATGCAAGTGTCACTCCGAAGCTTATGGAGGACACCACGCTGGAGATAGAACTGCACATAAGGTATTGCAATCCGGTTTTTATTGGCCTACTCTCTTCAAGGATTCCCGTAATTTTGTCTTATCTTGTGATGAATGTCAAAGAATTGGTAATATTAGTAGACATCAATAAATGCCTATGAATTATTCACTTGTTATTGAACCATTTGATGTTTTGGGCTTTGATTATATGGGACCTTTTCCTGCCTCTAATGGATATACACATATTTTAGTTGTTGTGGATTACGTTACTAAGTGGGTAGAAGCTATTCCAACTAGTAGTGCTGATCATAGCACTTCTATTAAAATGCTTAAAGAAGTTATATTTCCGAGGTTTGGAGTCCCTAGATATTTAATGACTGATGGTGGTTCACATTTTATTCACGGTGCTTTTCGTAAAATGCTTGCTAAGTACGATGTTAATCATAGAATTGCATCTCCTTATCACCCGCAATCTAGTGGTCAAGTAGAATTGAGAAATAGATAGCTCAAATTAATTTTGCAAAAGACCGTCAATAGGTCTAGAAAGAATTGGTCCAAGAAACTTGATGATGCATTATGGGCCTATAAAACTGCATATAAAAATCCTATGGGTATGTCTCCATATAAAATGGTTTATGGAAAAGCATGTCACTTACCTCTCAAACTGGAACATAAGGCATATTGGGCTATTAAAGAGCTCAACTATGATTTCAAACTTGCCGGTGAGAAGAGGTTATTTGATATTTGCTCACTAGATGAATGGAGAACCCAAGCTTATGAAAATGCCAAGTTGTTTAAAGAAAAAGTTAAAAGATGGCATGACAAAAGGATACAAAAGCGTGAGTTTAATGTAGGTGATTACGTATTGCTATACAACTCTCGTTTAAGATTTTTTGCAGGAAAACTTCTCTCTAAATGGGAAGGCCCCTACGTCATCGAGGAGGTCTATCTTTTCGGTGCCATAAAAATCAACAATTTCGAAGGCACAAATCCGAAGGTGGTAAACGGTCAAAGAATCAAAAACTATATCTCAGGTAATCCTATAAATGTCGAAACCAATGTTATTGAAACCGTAACCCCAGAGGAACACATAAGGGACACTATCCGGAACGTTTCAGACTCTGAAAAGGAATAGGTATGTGGTACGGTAAGTAAATCGACTCCAAAACAATTTTTAAGGCAATATTTCTCCGTTTTGGAATATTTAGAAAAATAGAAAAGCAAGTAGCAGTCCGGGAAGGACACAAGGGCCCCACGAGGGTGGAGGGCGCGCCCTACCCCCCTGGGCGCGCCCCCTACCACGTGGGCACCTCATGTGCCTCCCGGACTCTGTTTTCTTGCACGATACATATTTTGGTCGGTAAAAATTCATTATTTATTCTCCCGAAGGTTTTGACTCCCGTATCATGCAAATATCCTCTGTTCTTGTTTCGAGTTGTCCTACTGCAGACTAGAGCAACATGTCGTCCCAGGATTCAGAAGGAGAAAGCTATGTGGATGATTACCTTGCAGATGCTAGGGTCGATGGAGATGTGGAGCATTGTGGTTGGACTACGGAGGAAGAAGAGGATTATGAACCCAAGAGGAAGGAGGAGACGAGCTCAGATGACGATGAAGCCCCATTACCTCAACCTGGGGACATGCATGTGGAGTTCAAGAAGTCAAGCCTCCCTGATAGAGCAAAGAAACCTAAGATCGAGTTTATCCCTTTTCATCTCTTGCAGGAAAACAAGCAGGAACTATGCAAGAAAATATTAATCCTGGAGCAGGAGATTGACGACTTGAGGGATCAAAATTATGTCCTCAAGCACAAATTAAGGAAGAAGTCTTCGCCAACAACACCTCCACCTTCTTCATAACCAACAAAGAAGGAGATATAATCACATGGGTATGGGCACTCCCCTTGGAAACTGCCAAGCTTGGGGGAGGTGCCCCGGTATCGTATCACCATCACACTCCTATCTTTACCATTTTTCTTAGTTCAATCCTATTAGTAGTATCTTGATCTAGTAGAATAAATTTTATGGCATGATCTAGTTTTGAGTTTTGCTTTATGACCTCTCTATGTAATCGAGTCAGTGAGCTATATAATAATGATTAGTGTTGAGTCAAGGGCTTAATTATTTTGCCATGATCTTGAGTGAATAAAAGAAAAGAGAAAATAATAAAAAGAAACAAAGAGTTCATATTGATCTTATTGAGAGTAATGACTTCACACAGAAAGAGTATGATGATTAAAAGTTGTTGGGAGTTGGCAAACATAGCTTTGGTCATTGTTGCAATTAATAGGAAGTAATAAGGAAAGAGAGGTTTCACATATAAATATATTATCGTTGACATCTTTTATGATTGGGAGCACTCATTAAAATATGACATGCTAAAGAGTTGATGTTGGACAAGGAAGACAATGTAATGGGTTATGTTTTCTTATATCTGAGATAACGTATATTGTCATGGATCATCCAACATGTTGAGCTTGCCTTTCCCCCTCATGCTAGCCAAATTCTCAGCACCAAGTAGACATACTACTTGTGCTTCCAAAAACCTTAAACCAGTTTTGCCATGAGAGTCCACCATACCTACCTATGGATTGAGTAAGATCCTTCAAGTAAGTTGTCATCGGTGCAAGCAATAAAAAATGCTCTCTAAATGTGTATGACTTATTAGTGTGGGAGAAAATAAGCTTTATATGATCTTGTGATGTGGAAGAAATAAAAGCGACGGACTACATAATAAAGGTTCATATCACAAGGGGCAATATAAAGTGACGTTCTTTTGCATTAAGATTTTGTGCATCCAACCATAAAAGCGCATGGCAACCTCTGCTTCCCTCTGCGAAGGGCCTATCTTTTATTATTATCTTCTACCTTATGCAAGAGTCATGGTGATCTTCACCTTTCCTTTTTACATTTTATCCTTTAGCAAGCACAGTGTGTTGGAAAGATCTTGATAGATATATCTAATTGGATGTAGGGGAGCATGAGTTATTATTGTTGACATTACCCTTGAGGTAAAAGGTTGGGAGGCGAAACTATCAGCCCCTATATTTATATTTCTCTGTGTCCGATTAAAACTCCGTAACCACAAGTATCGCGTGAGTGTTAGCAATTATGAAAGACTAAATGATAGTTGAGTATGTGGACTTGCTATAAAGCTCTGACATAGGCTCTTTCTGATGTTATGATAAATTGCAATTGCTTCAGTGACTGAGATTATAGTTTGTTAGTTCTCAATAAAGTTTCTGATTCATACTTTTTCTTTGTGAATAGATTATTACTTGAGCATAAGAAATCATATGACAATATCTATATATGTTGCTGTTATGAGAATAATCATGATGCCCTCATGTCCGTATTTTATTTTTATCGACACCTCTACCTCTAAACATGGGGACATATTTATCGTTATCGGCTTCCGCTTGAGGACAAGCGAGGTCTAAGCTTGGGGGAGTTGATACGTCCATTTTGCATCCTGCTTTTGTATCGATATTTATTGCATTATGGGCTGTTACATGTTATGTCACAATACTTATGCCTATTCTCTCTTATTTTACAAGGTTTACATAAGGAGGAGAATGCGTGCACTGGAATTTTAATGGAAAAGGAGCAAATATTAGAGACCTATTCGCACAACTCCAAAAGTCCTGAAACTCCACGAAAGTCATTTTGGAAATAATAAAAATATTGAGCGGAAGAAGTTCACGGAGGGGGCCCACAGCCACGAGGGTGGGGGCGCCCTACCCCAGGCGCGCGCCCCGCCTCGTGGCCCCTGCTGGCTCTCCGATGGCCATCTTCGCTATATGAGGTCTTTCGTCGAGGAAAAATCATAAGCAACCTTTCGGGACGAAACTCCGCCGCCACGAGGCGGAACCTTGGCGGAACCAATCTAGGGCTCCGCAGAGCTGTTCTGCTGGGACACTTCCCTCCGGGAGGGGGAAATCATCGCCATCGTCATCACCAACGCTCCTCTCATCGGGAGAGGGCAATCTCCATCAACATCTTCACCAGCACCATCTCCTCTCAAAACCCTAGTTCATCTCTTGTATCCAATTCTTGTCTCCAAGTCCGGGATTGGTACTAGTAGGTTGCTAGTAGTGTTGATTACTCCTTGTAGTTCATGCTAGTTGGTTTACTTGGTGGAAGATCATATGTTCAGATCCTTTATGCATATTAATACCCCTCTGATTATGAACATGAATATGCTTTGTGAGTAGTTACGTTTGTTCCTGAGGACATGGGAGAAGTCTTGCTATTAGTAGTCATGTGAATTTGGTATTCGTTTGATATTTTGATGAGATGTATGTTGTCTAGCCTCGAGTGGTGTTATGTGAACGTCGACTACATAACACTTCACCATTATTTGGGCCTAGAGGAAGGCATTGGGAAGTAATAAGTAGATGATGGGTTGCTAGAGTGACAGAAGCTTAAACCCTAGTTTATCGTAAGGGGCTGATTTGGATCCATATGTTTCATGCTATGGTTAGGTTTACCTTAATACTTTTGTTGTAGTTGCGGATGCTTGCAATAGAGGTTAATCATAAGTGGGATGCTTGTTCAAGTAAGAACAGCACCCAAGCACCGGTCCACCCACATATCAAATTATCAAAGTACCGAACGCGAATCATATGAACGTGATGAAAACTAGCTTGACGATATTCCCATGTGTCCTCGGGAGCGCTTTTCCTTATATAAGAGTTTGTCCAGGCTTGTCCTTTGCTACAAAAAGGATTGGGCCACCTTGCTGCACTTTATTTACTTTGTTACTTGTTCCTCGTTACAAATTATCTTATCACAAAACTATCTGTTACCACTTATTTCAGTACTTGCAGAGAATACCTTGCTGAAAACCGCTTATCATTTCCTTTTGCTCCTCGTTGGGTTCGACACTCTTACTTATCGAAAGGACTACGATAGATACCCAATACTTGTGGGTCATCAGTGCCCAAGCGGATCAAGGATGTGCGTCGGCTCACTGGCTGTGTTGCCGCCATGAGCAGATTCATCTCCAAGTCTGCCGAGCGCGCCCTTCCCTTTTTCAAAATCCTGAAAAAGGCGGGACCAATGGAATGGACCCCAGAGGCCGAGGCAGCGCTATAAGATCTGAAGAAATACCTCTCCTCTACACTGATACTAGTTGCACTTAAACCAGAAGAGCCATTGCTGCTGTACCTAGCGGTAACGAATCAAGTGTTCAGCACTGCGCTAGTGGCATAGAGGGATGTCGATGAAGCGGCAGTGGCAACGACATGGCCTGGTGCCGGCGAGGCAGGGACCCCGGCAGAGCCTGACGTTGTTGGAGAGCCCCCCCCCCCCCAACCAAATGAAGTGGTGTAGAAGAAGAAAATGATGCAACACCCGGTTTACTTCGTCAGCTCCCTCTTGCAGGAGGCTAGGTCAAGGTACTCCGGTGTGCAGAAATTGCTCTTCGGCCTCCTTATGGCCTTGAGGAAGCTGCGTCATTACTTCCAAGCCCATGAAGTCATCGTCTTTACCCGCCTCCCGTTGCAATGGATATTGCATAACCTAGACGCAACTGGGAGGATTGTGGAGTGGGCCTTTGAGCTGTCGAGCTTTGGTTTGAAATTTGAAAGCACTTCGACGATCCAGAGTAGAGTCCTGGCGGAGTTCATTGCAGAATGGACCTCGACGCCCGACGAAGAGATCCAGGAGACCACTCTCCCCGGCAAGGAAGCGAGTCGCAACTGTATCATGTACTTTGACATGGCTTTCTCGATGCAAGGCGCCGGTGCTGGTGTGTTGCTTGTCGCACCCACCGGAGAGCACCTCAAGTATGTGATCCGGATGCACTTTTCCAGGGACATGTCCACAAACAACACGACTGAATACGAGGGGTTGCTTGCCAGTCTCAGGATCGCGGCGGACCTCGGGATTAAGAAGCTCATCGTCAGAGGTGATTCACAGCTTATCGTCAGGCAAGTCAACAAAGATTATTAGAGACCGTTGATGGAGGCCTACGTAGATGAGGTGAGGAAGCTGGAAGAGCACTTTGACGGTATACAAGCGTAGCATGTTCCCCGAGTGGAGAACGACATCGCCGATTACCTGTCGAAGCGCGCTGCGTTCAAGTTACCTGTGGAACCAGGTACTTTTGTGCTTCGGTTAACTCAGCCATCCGTTGAACCATCAACAGAGCAGAACAAGTGGAGGAAATCAGGCCCCGGCAAGTACTTTCCTGCCGAGCCCCCTGGGGCTGCCGGCAAGGATGTTGCCGTGGGTACTGAGCCTGCCGAGGGGCAACTGACTCCGGCGGGGCGTCAAGCCCTGGCCGTAGAGACGGCCGCTCCCATGGCGGAAGAAATGCCTTTAGTCCTTGCCATCGAGCCCCAGGCTCCGGCATGGGCACAACACACCGTCCGATTCCTCCAAGCAGGGGAGCTTCCTGAGGAGCAGGAAGAAGCGGAGAAAGTAGCCCATCGGTCTGCTATGTATCAGTTCGTCGATGACGTACTGTATAGGAAAAGATCGAACGGTGTGAAATTGAAGTGCATTCCCTGGGAGGAAGGACTGGAGCTGTTGGCGGAGATACACTGAGGCATATGTGGCTCCCACATAGGGTCGAGGGCCCTCGCCGACAAGGCGTTCCGGCAAGGTTTCTTCCGTCCCACTGCCCTCCAGGATGCAACGACACTAGTAACCAAGTGTGAAGCGTGTCAGTTCCATTCAAAGAAGCTTCATCAACCAACTCAAGCCCTTCAAACAATTCCTCTCTCCTGGCCATTTTCGGTCTGGGGGCTCGACATACTGGGCCCTTTGCCCCGCACTGTCGGGGGCTTTGAGTACTTGCACGTTGCAATCAACAAGTTCACAAAGTGGCCAGAGGTGGAAGCAGTGAGGAAGGTGATAGCACAGTCAGCTGTCAAGTTCTTCAAGGGGCTAGTCTGCCGTTTTGGTGTACCAAACAGAGTCATCACCGACAACGGCACGCAGTTCACAAGCCACACCTTCATGCAATACATCCAGGACTTCGGCAGCAAGGTCTGTTTCGCTTCCGTGGCACACCCATGGAGCAACGGCCAGGCGGAGAGGGAAAATGCTGAAGTACTGCGAGGCCTGAGGACCAAAACTTTTGACAGGATGCACCAGAGCGGGAGGCGCTGGATTGATGAGTTGTCGGCGGTTCTTTGGTCGATCAGAACGACGCCAAATCGAGCCACTGGCCAGACACCCTTTTCCCTGGTATACGGGGCAGCAGTAGTTCTCCCCACGGAAATCACATACGGGTCACCTTGAGTGCTCACTTATGACGAGCTTGAGCAAGAGCAATTGCGGCAAGATGATGCAACACTCCTTAGGAAGATCGTCTTCGGGCGGCTGTGAGAGCAGCGCCGCTACCAGCAAGCCTTGCGCCGCTACCATAGCCGCAAGGTTCATGCCCGAAGCTTTGAGGAAGGCGACCTTGTTCTTCGGCGCGTTCCATCGGCCAAGAATTCTAACAAGTTGACACCAAAGTGGGAAGGCCCTTATCGGGTAATACGAGTCACCAGGCCAGGCGCAGTCCGCCTGGAGACCGAAGATGCCATTCTAGTGAGCAACTCCTGGAACATTGAACATCTTCGCAAGTTTTACCCATAAGGCGTGGTTGCCGGGCCCCCCGACAAACCACCTTTTGTGCGAGCCTTGCCGACAAGGCATGTAACCCTATGTACAAAGCCAGACACAGACCCTGAGCATATATAAATGAAGCGCTGGCGCCCTAAGTTTTAGCATGCATGCTAGGCTAAGTCTCTCCCTCGATTAGGGTTGATAGTGCTTAGCGGCGACTAACCCCTAGCATAGAGGTCGAGTGTGCGTTTCTCTGTTCCTTTCCATCCTCTTTGGTTCGCAGGGTACATGGACGTTTCTGCTGAGCTGTTTGGAAGAAAGAGAACGAGCCGGTGGTCCGGCCTCGGCAAGCCAAGGTTGCCCGGGGCTGCAGATACAAGAATTCAACCACGGCAAGCCAAGGCTGCCGGGGGCTGCAGATTCAGATAAGTCTTTTATCCTCTATTGTACATCTCCGTATGACGTTGGGACATATGAAACCTTGTTTTACTCCTAGACCACCGTGTTCCCCCTTCTTCCTGTACCCAAGTCCCTGGGTCGGAACCGGGTTGTTGTCGCGGTGGTGAGGAAATGAACGAAGGGCCTAACTCTACTTCGCCCTGCCTCCGCCAAGGGCGTGAGAATGGTCGACTGAAGTAAGGGGACGGCAAGGCCTGTTGCCGGGCGACAATGTTTATCTTAAAAATAACAAGGACTCGTTCCTTGGCATGGGCCTCGCTCACGCACAAACACCCCAGCAAACACCCTTTTTCATTGAAAACATCCCATACAGGTACATTTCATACGGAATAAAAAACATGAGCAAGGGGATTACAACTTTTAAATCTAACAAGTGCCCGCAGGCTTACAAACTAAAAAGAGATAAGATGCCCGTAATCCCTTTCTTGTCCCTCTCCTCAGAAGGTGGAACAAGACGGTGGGAGGGCAAAAAGAGCTCCTAGGCGAGGTACGAGGAGCAGAAAGCACCAAGAGAACATCCCGGTGCCGGGAAAAAAGCTGGAAGATGAGGCAGCGGGCCGACAATACGCGATGAAGGCGTCGGTGCCCACGTACTCCGACTTGGCGGCCGCCACCCGCTCCTATGCCAGCCGCCCAAGGAGGCGACGTGGAACGCGCCGATGGAGAGCTTGACGAGGAAGGCCCTCGGCAGGGCGCGTGGCCGAGGAAGGGGCGATGCGGTCAGTCGGAGTCGGGGTCAACGTCCCGCCGCTCAACCCCCTCGTCACCGCTGTCGCTGTCCTCCTCGTCACTCCCGCTTGAGGAGGAATCTTCATCGTCGGAGGAGCTCTCCACGCAGCACTTCAGGCGAGTTCCAAGATCTCCAAATACCTTGACAGAGAGCAGGCCGTTCTCCATTAACTTGAAGTAGAGAACGAGCCCTGCCGTCAGGCTATGGACACGAGCGAATGTCTTCCACCCGCGACGGAGGTACATGACATGAGGAGCGGGGAAGTCGACGTCGACCCACGTGCAACCGTTCCCACAGCCCCTCATGTGTAACCTGAGGGTCTGGGGTGGATCAAGCTCCATCTCCCGAGCAAATGGGGTAGGGAGACGGAGACAACGACGCGGTGGCCGGCGCAGCCTGATGAAGAACTCACAGGGCTGGTCCCCGACGTGGCCCTCCATCGGGGGAGGCATCGCTGGTGGAGGCAAGGCCGGTGCGCCGCCCCGTCCCCTCTTCCCCGAGCGCCACGGCGACCTCGGCCTCGCCCCTCCCCCTTCCTCTCATGGCCGGCTCCACCGCCGCGAGCTCTTGGGAAGGAGGGACGCACTGTCGAGCAGCAACCCTCACCGCCACCGTTGAAGGGCCGGCGCCTCCTCTCGCCATGGCAGACGGAAGAAAGGAGCCGAAGTGAATGGAGATAGATGATGAAAGGATGTGGGATGCCATCCCCTCCCCTTCTTATAAAGGGGCGGGGTCAGGGCTCGGCCGCCCCACTAGGCCAACCCGGCCATCGGGGGCGCAGGGAATCAAGACCGACCCACTGCCCCAATCAGCGACGGCCCGGTTTCCCACCTCCACCGCCTGCCACCTGCATGGGGGACACGTGGTGAGCAAGCAAAATCGAGGGGACGGGTGAGGCGACCGTTCCCCAGCCCGTGATCGTGGGGCACGAACGCCTTGAAGACCACGACCCGAGCCCACTCGGTAAATGAGCAGCGTGCCCACGGTTATTCCTTTTTACGGAGAAGTCGCGGGCCGCCTCTTTCCCCGTTAACTACAATGTGACGCATGCGTGCGGAGACCGCCCCACGCATCACCCCCACGTCACGCACGACCCTCCATGTCGCGCGTTCAATGCGGGTCATGGGGAAGCGCAGCGGACGAAAAAGTTACTGTGGTAAAATCCGGCCCACCTGCCCGCGCACCGTTCTGGGCCTAGCCCAACAACGCGTCGCGCTTATGTGTGGCCCAAGACCGGGGGCTCCTGTCGGTGTACAAAAGTAGGGGCTCTCCTTTTGACCCCTTTACTTGTGCACGGGCAGTCAGAGCCGCGCCCGCGGCCACACTTAGCAGGGCAGAGGAGGGAAGCCGGAGGGAAGCTGGACCACAAGACGATCAAGGCAACGTCAAGACCAGAAACACTGAAGAGCAGAGGGGCGAGGTGGACTCCCCCGGCAAGGACCTTACCGGGGCGACTTCCGCGCCCCGGCAAGAGCCTTGCCGAGGCAGCTTGCCCAACACCAGTAGAGAGAGCCACCCTTGAGACCAAGGGTTCCAAACGCCAACAACTACATTGGGACCAAGGATCGGGAGGCACCTCCGTGGTGGCATGCAGATCTTTGTCAAGATCATAAACACATGAGATCAGATGAGGACCAGAAGGCGACGACCCTCGGCGGGATCCTTGCCGAGGAAATCCGCAATACCCCCGGCAAGATTCTTGCCGAGGACGACCACGACACCACGGCGAGACCCTTGCCGGGGCCCTGGCAAGAACCTTGCCGAGGCCCTGGCAAGACCCTTGCTGAGGACACCAGCGGGGCCGCAACCAGTCCCACATCTGCCAAGGTGCCACCGCCGTCGAGCAATTTGATAAAATAGCACATCTTTCCTTGTACCTTGAGGAAATAGCACACTTTTCTTTTTGTTTGATTAAATGACACGCTTTTCCTCCATGGCTGGATAAAATGGCAAAACTGATTTTTTTCACAATTTTCTGGTATGGGCCTACACGTCACAATATTTTGGACGATGTTGCCCTTTGGTCTTTTCTGCCCGGTCAACAAGTTCAATCGAACCTAGCGATTAGTCTCGATCGAAACAGAGGAACGCGAGGCAAGCAGGGCCGCCGCCTCGCCGGCTTCCTCACACAGGCGCCGCAAATTCCATCGTCGTTGACTCACCGTGCCTCTGCCCCGGCGTGCTGCCCTCATCACCCGTCGCTCGACCCGCTCCGCTGCCGCTGCTCGACACATTCAGTCGCCGCCACTCATCTTGCCGTGAGTTACAGGTGTTCTCCCATCTTCTCTGTTGATCTCTCTTTCTCTCCCTACCAGTATAGGTTTCCTCCTCTATATCTCTCTCTTCCTTTAATCTGACCTCACATGTGGAATCAGGAAGCAAGTCATCCAGGAACCTTATATCATGGAGATTTTTGTGGAGAGTTTGTTGGCTTCATGACATCAAAAAGTTTAGCGAGCAGCTACAGCTAACTATAGCAGCGAGCAGCTATAGGCTCCAGCCAGCAAACGCACGATACGGCCACGGAGCGACTTGGACTGCCACACGCTGCAGGGGGACTTGAAGTGGCGGCACCATTCTTCTCCCGCATGGTGAGGAAGCAGCCGGAGCGCGGCGTACGGCGGCGCCCTTCTTCTCCGGCACGGCGTGGGAGCGGTCGAAGAGCGGCGGACGGTGCCGCCTCCGCCACAGGAACGGGCGGCGCGGGACAGGAGACGCGACGAGGTCACGACGCTCGGGGAGGAATCACGGCGAGATGGCGGCTGGCTGTTTCGTTCCTCTGTTTTGATGTTTGTATGTCTTCTGAATCGTCTCGTCTCCTCTGTTTCCATCTAATAGCCTGTTTATAGGGCAGAAAAGACAAAAGGGCAAAATCGTCCAAAATATTATGACGTGTAGTCCCATACCAGAAAATTGAGAAAAAAAGCCAGTTTGTGTCATTTTATCCAGCCATGGAGGAAAAGTGTGTCATTTAATCAAACAAAAAGAAAAGTGTGCTATTTCCTCAAGGTGTGGGGAAAGACGTGCTATTTTATCAAATTGCTCCACCGCCGTCCCCATGCAGCTGCTAGCTCGACCAGCTGGGCAGGCAACTGCTTGGCGACGAGCGGCCTCTACACCGACCCAGCAAGCACCTGCGTGGTGGCATGCAGATCTTCGTGAAGGCTCCACCACCGCGCCAGCCCAGTAGCCAGCCAACGTGGCACCGCGACGCCTCGTCAGTTCAGACGCTTGTCGAAGCCAGGCGAAGCGGCGACAGCTGGGACGTGCTTCCTTGCCGTCCCCGATAAAGCGAGAGGGGCACGTCGGCAGCGCATTAAATGCGTTTGTCCGACAGTGCCAGAGGATAGACTCATCCACTGTACAACTTTCCACCTCCTGTGTGCCATTGTGGCGACCCCTTTTGCCTATAAAAGGAGGCCCGAGGCGACCAGGAGAAGGATTCAGATCCTTTGGGCAAGTTACGCCCCGTAGCTAGCTCAAGAACACAAGAACACTCAAATACATCCACCAAAGCAGGACTAGGGTATTACACATCACCGCGGCCCGAACCTGGGTAAACGATCCGTGTGCTTCCTGTCAGACCCGCTCTTTGCACAACCCTGCACCCGCCAACCGTAGAGGGGATCCCAGTGATCCCATAGGTGTCAATTTTCCCCGACACCCCTTATGATAGCAACCTTTATTATGCAGTCCGTCGCTTTTATTACGTTGCCATCACAAGTTCGTACAACGCTCAATTTTCCCTTACAATAAAAGATCAAACATATTTGGGAGCAATTTTTTATTGCTTTATGCACCGATGACAACTTACTTGAGGGATCTTATTCAATCCATAGGTAGGTACGATGGACACTCATGGCAAGAAACTGGGTTTAAGGGTTTTTTTGGATGCACAAGTAGTATCTCTACTTAGTACGAATTTTTGGCTAGCAAAAGATCCTAGGCAAACACCGCATATTGGAGGATCCATGACAATATAACTTCTATGCAAATATACACAACCATAACTCATTACTTTGTCTTCCTTGTCCAACTTCAACAAATTTTCTCAAGTTTGAAAATAATTAACGGGTATTCACAATCATAGAAGATTTTCAAGATAATATATTTGCATGTGAAAGTTCCCTTCCTTATACTATTCATGAGTTGCTTGTATGACCAATATTGTGATTGTCAAGCTTCAAAAGATTTCACTTTCTAAACCCAATGTGAAGCTACCACTATGGATGATATGAACATATAATTTCAACTTCATGATATTCAATTCATTCAACAATTTACTCGTAGGATATAAGTGAAGCACGAGAGTAAATGACAAAATACACCAAAAAGATATAAGTGAAGATCAAATGAGTAGTTTAGGAAATAGGTGGCTATTTGAGGACCCTCTCTTATTTAAAACAGCAAGCATGAGAGTTCCGTTAAGTATTTATTAAAACAGCAAGCAAAACAAAATAAAATGAAATTCTAAGAATGGCACACATCATGTGAATAAGCAAAAACTTAGGCTCAACCGATACTAATCGATAATTGTTGAAGAAAAAAGGTGGGATGCCCACTGGGACATCCCCAAGCTTAGATCCTTGAGACTTCTTGGAATATTAACTTGGGATGCCTTGGGCATCCCCAAGCTTGAGCTTTTGTGTCTCCTTAATTCCTTTTATACCACGATTTCCCTAAATCTTAAAAACTTCATCCACGCAAAACTCAACAAGAACTCGTGAGATAAGTTAGTATAAACCAATGCAAAACCTTATCATTCTATACTGTAGCAAATCACTAAAATTATTATTCAACATTGCATACTAAATGCCTCCGCATATTTAATACTCCTATCCTCAAATAAAATCATTAAACAAGAAAACATATGCAAACATAACAGCAAGCTGCCAAAACAGGATAGTCTGTAAAGGATGCAAGAGTATCAATACTTCTTTAACTCCAAAAATTCTAAAAATTTAACACACTGTAGAAAATTTATCAGGGCTTATTGTGCAAAAAGTTTCAACATTTTATCACATTCTGACTTTTCTCGGGAATTTTTGCAACATCGATAAACTTTCTGTTTTCAAACAGCCACATATAGACTTGCAAAATAAGCATGGCAAAGGTTATACCTGACATTTTTATTGAAGTAAAAGATGCAAAACATTATTATAAATAACAGCAAGAAAATCCTAATAAAATAAAATGACGCTCCAAGCAAAACACATATCATGTGACGAATAAAAAAGTAGCTTCGAGTGAGGTTACCGATAATGTTGGAGATGAAAGAGGGGATGCCTTTCGGGGCATCCCCAGGCTTAGTTGCTTGGATATTCCTTGAATATTACCTTGGAGTGCCTTGTTCATCCCCAAGCTTAGGGTCTTGTCACTCCTTATTCTCCTGATATCGATATCTCACCCAAAACTTGAAAACTTCAATCACACAAAACTTAACGGAACTTCGTGAGATAGGTTATAATGATAAAGAGCAAACCATTCACTTTGGTACTGTCAGAGACAAGATTCATAATTGTTCTCACACAATGCCTACTGTACCCTATCATTTCTACAATTTATACTGAGCAATATAAGCCATAAAAACTACAAAACAAGCAAACTATGCATTAAAAACACAATCTGTCAAAAATAGAACAGTATGTAGTAATCTATACTCCAACCATACTTCTACTACTACAAAATTTCTGAAAAATTAGGACAACCTGGGAAATTGTTATATCAATCTAGTGCAAAGAGAATCAGGATTTTATCACGCTTCTGTGAAAAATGAAAATTATTTTACTAGGCACAAAAGTTTCTGTTTTTCAGCAAGATCAAATCAACTATCACCAAACATGATCCCAAAGGCTTTACTTGGCACTTTATTGAAACAAAAGCTATAAAACATTATTAATACAATAGATTAATCATGTGAACATGCAAAAACAGTAGGTAAAAGTGTTGGGTTGTATCCCCACATGCGCTTTTCTTTAATGCCTTGTTAGCTAGGCATGGTGATTTCAATGATGCTCGCATAAAAGATAAGAAGTGAAACATAAATAAAGCATCATGGATCACATGGAAAGCACATTTAAGCCTAACCACTTCCTATGCATAGGTATTTTGTGAGCAAACAACTTATGGGAACAAGAATCAACTAGCATAGGAAGGAAAAACAAGTATAACTTCAAGATTTTGAACACATAGAGAGGAAACTTGATATTATTAAAAATTCCTACAAGCATAAGCTCCCCCCTCATAATAATTTTCAGTGGCATCATGAATGAATTCGAAAATATAACTATCACAAAAATCATTCTTTTCATGATCCACAAGCATAGAAATTTTATTACTCCCCACATAAGCAAATTTCTTCTCATCAATAGCAGTGGGAGCAAACTCAACAAAATAACTATCATGGGATTGAAAATTGAAATCATGATGACAAGTTTCATGGTTCTCATTATTCTTTATAGCATACATGTCATCACCATAATCATCATAGATAGCAACTTTGTTTCATAGTCAATTGAAGCCTCATCCAAAATAGTGGATTCATCACTAAATAAAGTCATGACCTCTTCGAATCCAATTTTATCATTATAATCATCATATATAGGAGGCATGCAATCCTTATAATAAATTTGCACATCAAATCTTGGGGGACTAATAATATCATCTTCATAAAATATAGCATCCCCAAGCTTATGGCTTTGCATATCATTAGCATCATGGATATTCAATGAATTCATACTAACAACATTGCAATCATGCTCATCATTCAAAGATTCTATGGCAAACAATTTATTGAATTCTTCTTCTATCAATTGAGCACAATTTTCCTTTCCATCATTTTCAAGAAAGACATGATAAAGACGAATAATATGAGACCACCTCAAAACAAATTTTTTGTCATTTTATTTTATAAACCAAACTAGTGATACAACAAGAAACTAAAAGATTCGATTGCAAGACCTAAAGATATACCTTCAAGCACTCACCTCCCCAGCAATGGCGCCAGAAAAGAGCTTGATGGCTACTACACAAATTTATTCTTGTAGACTCGTGTTGGGCCTCCAAGAGCAGAGTTTTGTAGGACAATAGCAATTTTACCTCAAGTGGATGACCTAAGGTTTATCAATCCGTGGGAGGCGTAGGATGAAGATGGTCTCTCTCGAACAACCCTGCAACCAAATAATAAAAAGTCTCTCGTGTCCCCAACACACCAAATACAATGTTAATTTGTATAGGTGCACTAGTTCGGAGAAGAGATGGTGATACAAGTGTAGTAATGATAGTAGATATTGATTTTTGTAATGGAAACAATAAAAAACAGAAAGGTAGCAATTGACAAAATGGAGCACAAACGGTATTGCAATGCTTGAAAATGAGGCCTAGGGTCCGTACTTTCACTAGTGCAATCTCTCAACAATGCTAATCTAATTGGATCACATAACCATCCCTCAACGTGCGATGAAGAATCACTCCAAAGTTCTTATCTAGCGGAGAACATAAGAAGAAATTGTTTGTAGCTATTCTTTTCGATCGATCTATCCAAGAGTTCGTACTGAAATAACACCAAGTTATTCTTTCTGATCAATCTATCAAGAGTTCGTACTAAAATAACACTAAGTTATTCTTTCCGACCGATCTATCAAGAGTTCGTACTAAAACAACACGAAAGAAAATTCAGATTCATAATACTCAATCCAACACAAAGAACCTCAAAGAGTGCCCCAAGATTTCTACCGGAGAAACAAAAGACGAGAACATGCATCAACCCCTATGCATAGATTACCCCGATATCTCCTGGGGAATCCACGAGTTAAGTGCCAAAACATATCTCAAGTGAATCAATATAATACCCCATTTTCGCCACGTGTATTCGTACGCAAGACATATATCAAGTGTTCTCAAATCCATAAAAGTATTCAATCCAATAACAACAAAATCTCAAAGGGAAAAACTCAATTCATCACAACAAGACAGAGAGGGGAAAACACCATATGATCCAACTATATTAACAAAGCCCGCAGTACATCAAGTTCGTAACATCTCAAGAACAGGAAAGAGAGAGAGACTAAACACATAGCTACAGATACAAACCCTCAGCCCCGAGGGTGGACTACTCCCTCCTCATCATGGTGGCCGCCGGGATGATGAAGATGGCCATCGGTGATGATCTACCCCTCCGACAGAGTGCCGGAACGGGTCTAGATTGGTTTTTCGTGGCTACAGAGGCTTGCGGTGGCGAAACATCTAATGTAGGGTTATCCCGAGGGTTTTTGGAATATTTGGCAATTTATAGGGCGAAGAGGCGGTGCGGGAGGCCACCGAGGTGGGCATAACCCACCTGGGCGCGCCTGGGCCCCCAGGCGTGCCGTGGTGGCTTGTGCCCCCCTCCGGGCTCCCCTCTGGCACTTCTTTGGCCCACTGGATATCTTCTGGTCCAAAAAAGTCTCCAAAAAGTTTCGCTTCGTTTGGACTCCATTTTGTATTGATTTCCTGCGATGTAAAAAACAAGCAAAAAAAAACAACTCGAACTGGGCACTATGTCAATAGGTTAGTAATGATATAAAGTTGCTATAAAATGATTGTAAAACATCCAAGAATGATAATACAGCATAATACTTCATAAATTATAGATACGTTGGACACGTATCAAGGTGGTAGAGCTCAAAGCGAAAAATATTGAGATAAGATATTTGGGTGGCATGCTTTTCTTTTCAACGAAAACGATTGAGTAGTTCCCAATACTTTCCATGCTAGATATATCATATGTGGTTTCCAAACATAAAATAAAGTTTATTCCATTTTCCACCATACTTTCACATTCCATGGCTAACCGAATCCACGTGTGCCATCCATACCAACACTTTCTAAGGAATTTATTATTTGACAACATAAAGTAAATTCATTTTTCATTTCGAGACTGGGCATCCCTAATACCTTTGCCGTACTCTCGTGACAAGTAAATAAACAGTCATCTTGAGAATAACATATCTAGCAGGGAAATATATCAGCCTCCCCCTACCGTTTAATATGAAGAGAAATTTATTTTGAAAAGTAGAGATGACACATACAAATTTGCTTAGAACGACAAAAGAATACTACATATAGGTAGGTATAGAGGACTCATGTCGCAAAAACTGGTTTAGAGGATTTTGGATGCACAAGTAGTGATCATACTTAGTGCAAATGAAGGCTAGCAAAAGATTGAGAAGCATCCAACCAAGAAACAAAAAATCTCATAAGCAAGTGATGTCTACTACACAACTTGTTCTTGTAGACTCGTGTTGGGCCTCCAAGCGCAGAGTTTTATAGGACAGTAGCAATTTTCCCTCAAGTGGATGACCTAAGGTTTATCAATCCGTGGGAGGCATAGGATGAAGATGGTCTCTCTCAAGCAACCATCCAACCAAATAACAAAGAGTCTCTTGTGTCCCCAACACACCAAATACAATGGTAATTTGTATAGGTGCACTAGTTCGGCGAAGAGATGGTAATAAAAGCGTAGTAATGATAGTAGATATTGATTTTTGTAATAGGAATAATAAAAAACAGCAAGGTAGCTAGTAAAACAAGTGAGCACAAATGGTATTTCAATGCTTAAAAACAAGGCACAGGGTCCGTACTTTCGCTAGTGCAATCTCTCAACAATGCTGATCTAATTGGATCATATAACCATCCCTCAAAGTGCGATGAAGAATCACTCCAAAGTTCTTATCTAGCAGAGAACATAAGAAGAAATTGTTTGTAGCTATTCTTTCCGATCGATCTATCCAAGAGTTCATACTGAAATAACACCAAGTTATTCTTTCTGATCGATCTATCAAGAGTTCGTACTAAAATAACACTAAGTTATTCTTTATGATCGATCTGTCAAGAGTTTGTACTAAAATAACACCAAAGCAAATTCAGATTCATAATACTCAATCCAACACAAAGAACATCAAAGAGTGCCCCAAGTTTCTACCGGAGAAACAAAGACGTGAACGTGCATCAACCCCTATGCATAGATTACCCCAATGTCACCTCGGGAATCCGCGAGTTGAGAGCCAAAACACATATCAAGTGAATCAATATAATACCCCATTATCATCACAAGTATTCATATGCAAGAAATATATCAAGTGCTCTCAAATCCATAAAAGTATTCAATCCAATAAAACGAAATCTCAAAGGGAAAACTCAATTCACAACAAGATAGAGAGGGGAAAAACACCATATGATCCCACTATATTAACATAGCCCGCGATACATCAAGATCGTGCCATCTCAAGAACACGAGAGAGAGAGAGAGAGAGGTTAAACACATAGCTACTGGTACAAACCCTCAGCCCCGAGGGTGGACCACTCCCTCCTTATCATGGTGGCCGCCGGGATGATGAAGATGGCCACCGATGATGATTTCCCCCTCCGGCAGGGTGCCGGAACAGGGTCTAGATTGGTTTCTCATGGATACATAGGCTTGCAGTGGCGGATCTTCTGATCTAGGGTTACTGCGAGGGTTTTTGGAATATTTGACGATTTATAGGGCGAAGAGGCGGTGTGGGAGGCCACCGATGTGGGCACAACCCACGAGGGTGTGCCCCCCTCGGGGCACCCCTCTGGTACTTACTTGGCCCATTGGTGGTCTTCTGGTCCAAAAAAATATCCAAAAAGTTTTGCTGCGTTTGGACTCCGTTTGGTATTGATTTTCTGCGATGTAAAAAACAAGCAAAAAACAACAATTTGCACTCGGCACTATGTCAATAGGTTAGTCCCAAAAAATGATATAAAGTTGCTATAAAATGATTGTAAAACATCTAAGAATGTTAATATAATAGCATGAATACTTCATAAATAATAGATATGTTGGAGACGTATCAGCGAGCATTAAGCATAACTAACACCGAATAATGCACCACAAGTAGGGTGTAATTTCATTGCATAACTATTGACTTTCGTGCTTGCATAGGGAATCACAAACCTTAACACCAATATTCTTACTAAAGCATAATTACTCATCAACATGACTCACATATAACTATCATCATATCTCAAAACTATTACAAATAATCAAGTTTATTTTGTCCAATGATATTCATGAAAGTTTTTATTATATCCTCCTTGGATATCTATCACTTTGGAACTAGCTTCATTTGTTGCTTTTAATAAGCTCAAACAAATATAAGTGAAGAACATGAGCATCATATTTCTTTCCCTCAAATTAATCTAAGTGAAGCATGAGAGAATTTCTTCAAAGATAACAAAGCACACCGTGCTCAAAAAGATATAACTTAAGCACTAGAGCAGTTCCAAGGATCTAAAAATTTAATTGGAGCAAGCATAGCATAATTTGGCTCTCCAAAATAGGTGCGTATAGCAAGGATGCTTATTAAAAATTAAAAAGAAAAACAAGAAAAGACTCATACATTCAAGACGCTCCAAGCAAAACTCATAATATGTGACGAATAAAAATATAGTTTCAAGTAAAATACCGATGGTTGTTAGAAGAAAGAGGGGATGCCACTCAGGGGCATCCCCAAGCTTAATTGCTTGATACTTATTGAATATTATCTTGGGGTGCCTCGGGCATCCCCAAGCTTATCCTTTTGCTAACCCTTATTCCTTCATCCATCGCGATCTCATCCAAAACTTGAAAGCTTCAATCACACAAAACTCAACAAAACTTTGTGAGATCCGTTAGTATAAGAAAGCAAATCACTACTTTAAGTACTTTGCAAATCCATTCATATTTGTTAGTGTATTATATCTACTGTATTTTAAATTTTCCATGGCAAAAACTCTTCAAATGAAACCATAGAATCATCAAAACAAGCACATAACAAAACGAAAACATAATCTGTGAAAAAACATAACAGTCTGTAGCAATCTGAATATTTCGAATACTTATGTAACTCCAAAAATTCTGAAAAATTATGACAATGTAGGAAATTTGTATATCAATCTTGTATAAAAAATTCAGAATTTTATCACGCTTCTGTGGTTTATGAAAAATGTTTTTTGAACGCAATTTTTTTGTTTTTTAACAAGATTGAATCAACTATCACCCAAATCATCCCAAAGGCTTTGCTTGGCACAAACACAAATTTAAACCACAAAAACACATATAATCAGAGGCATAATTGGGTATTTTATTGAAAACAGTAAGAAAACCAAAAAGCAAGAAGATGCAAGTTGGGTTGCCTCCCAAAGAGCGCTATCATTTTACGCCCCTAGCTAGGCATAATGTGAAGGATCTAAGTATTGTCATCTTTGTTTCTAGATCCATATGATGCCCTCATGATTGATTCATATGGTGGATTAATTATAGTTCTAGGGAAGTGTTCCATACCCTTCCTTAGTGGAAATTGAAATTTAATATTGCCTTCTTTCATATCAATCACGGCACCAATAGTACGTAAAAACGGTCTACCAAGAATAATTGGACAAGACGGATTGCAATCAATATCAAGAACAATAAAATCTATGGCCACATAATTCCTATTTGCAAGAATAAGAAAAACATTAATTCTTCCCATAGGTTTTTTTATAGTAGAATCCGCCAAGTGCAAATTTAGAGAACACTCAATATCGGTAAGACCAAGCACATCACATAAAGATTTCGGAATTGTAAAAACACTAGTACCCAAGTAACATAAAGCAAAACACTCATAATTTTTGATCTTGACTTTGATAGTAGGTTCTCATTCATTATGTAATTTTCTAGGAATTGAAACCTCTAATTCCAACTTTTCTTCTAGAGCTTTCATCATAGCATCAACAATATGTTTAGTAAAAGCTTTATTTTGTTCATAAGCATGGGGTGAATTTATCATGGATTGCAACAAAGAAATACAATCAATCAAAGAGCAACTATCATAATTAAAGTCTTTGTAATCCAAAAGAGTGGGCAAATCACTAATTAAAGTTTTGAGCTCTTCAAACCCACTTTTATCAATTTTCTCAACAAGATTTCACCCTCCAAATTATCGAGACGCCTTCTAGCTAAAGTTGACTCTTCTTCAGTCCCTTTATTACCAATCTTAATTTTACTAAACAAAGAATCAATAGAAGAAAGGCCAATCATTTTAAGATCTTCATCACTGTTATGAAAACAACCACTAGAAAACATTTTTTTCTAAAAATTCTCTTCTAGCTCTAAGCATAGCGGTTCTTTTATTACTTTCATCCATAGAAGCATAAAGAACCTTAATTGATTCCTCAAACTTAGGCACAAAAATTTTCATCTTCAGATATTCTACATCATGAGAAATTTTATCAATACTTCTAGACATATCATCAATCCTATTCAGCTTTTCTTCTATTGTAGCATTGAAAACTTTTGAGTATTGATAAATTCCTTAATATTATTCTCAAGATCAGAGGTATTCCTATTATTATTATAAGAAGGATTACCATAATTATTAAAGGCATTACTAGGAAAAGGCCTAGGATTAAAATTACCTCTATAAGAATTGTTATTGAAATTGTTTCGCGAGATAAAATTCACATCTATGGCATCACTATTTTGCTCAATCAAAGTAGACAGAGGCACATCATTAAAATCAATAGGAGCACTTTTATTAGCAACCAATTTCATAAGAGCATCAACTTTTTCACTCAAAGAAGAAATTTCTTCAACTGAATTAACTTTTTTACTAGTAGGAGCTCTTTCGGTATGCCATTGTGAATAATTTGCCATAATATTATCAAGAAATTTGGTGGCTTCACCCAAAGTAATTTCCATAAAAGTACCACCCGCGGCGGAGTCCAAATGATTTCGAGAAACAAAATTCAACCTCGCATAAAAATTGTGTATGATCATCCAAAGATTTAACCCATCAGTTGGGCAATTCCTTAGCATTAATTTCATCCTTTCCCAAGATTGTGCAACATGCTCATGTTCAAGTTGCTTGAAATTCATGATCTGGGTTCTAAGGGATATAATTTCCACGGGCGGAAAATACTTAGTAATAAAGGCATCTTTGCACTTATCCCAAGAAGTACTATTGCGAGGCAAAGAAGAAAAACAAATTTTTGCACGATCTCGCGTAGAAAACGGGAATAATTTCAAATTCACAATATCATTATCCACATATTTTTTCTTATGCATATCACATAATTCCACGAATGTGTTAAGATGGGACGCGGCATCCTCATTAGGAGTACCAGAAAATTGATCTTTCATAACAAGATTCAGCAAAGCGACATTATATCACAAGACTCCGCACTAGTGGCGGGAGGAGCAATCGGAGTGCTGATAAAATCATTGCTGTGGGTATTGGAGAAATCACACAACTTGGTGTTCTCTTGAGTCATCATGACTAGGCAACAAGATTTCCCTCAAAAACAGATCTGGCAAGAAAACGGCGAACGAAAAAGAGGGCGAATAAAAACGGCAAATTTTTGTGAAGTGGGGGAGAGGAAAACGAGAGGCAAATGGCAAATAATGTAAATTCCAAGGAGATGAGATTTGTGATTAGGAGCCTGATAGATGTTGGTGATGTCTTCCTTGCAACAGCGCCAAAAAGTTCCTTTGATGTCGCTTGAGATGCATCGGTGTTTCCCCAAGGAATAAGGGAGGATGCAGCACAGCAACGGCAAGGTATTTCCCTCAGTGATGAGACCAAGGTTATCGAACCAGTAGGAGAACCACGCAACACTACGTAAACGGTACCTGCACACAAATAACAAATCACTACTAGGGAAAAGCCTAGCAGCAGCTGGTTTAGGCCTATCAAGAGCGCATCCGGAGCGCCATCGATAAGGCGCCATAGCTAAAGCTTAGCAAAGAGCATGCCGGACCCGCCATCGCTAAATTGATCTAGTAGTAGCGCTTCTCGAGCAGCGCTGTGGTAATTAGTAGTAGCGCTCCTCCTTGCCCGCTACTACTATTATTTAGTATTTTATTTCTTTTTATTTCATGTTGTATTTCATACACCTTTACTGAAGTTTTCATGGAACAGGAATTTAGAGATTGTTTTTACATCATATTGAGTTATTACAACACGGGATGAAAGAACTGTGGACTAGTTTCAAGTGGATGGACATCCACTTGAAACTAATCATGATTCTTTCACCCAATGATATAATAAATATCATCATCATTATCATATCATTAACAACTTATCATCATAATACATCATTGTCATATAACACCTCCTCAAGATCATCGTTTTCATCAATGAGACATCACATAGCAAATTGGTCACTAGTCGTAATCACAAGTACTCCTCATCATCAACTCTAACACATTGTATCACATAATAAACATATTGTGCCTCATAGGACCTACTACATTCTCTTAGGACCTACTATATTCTCTAAGGTAAAATAGCAAAAACAAGATAGCCCCCGACTCTCCATTATGGAGAATGGAGATTATCCTGTCTCCAATTCTTGCCTTTCGCTAATGTTACTTCCAAGAACCTCCTTGCGAATGTCCAAACATTTTTTCCATTCTTTGATTAGCATGTGTTCACCGGTTTTAGAAATTCGATATGCACAGGTGAGCTCCTTAGATTGACCTGGCTTTATGTTCAGAACTGCAAGGCGACCATTCTGATACATCAGATGAGGCACACAATCCATCGGGATTTTCTGTTGAAAAACATAGTAATAACTTCGTAGTTAGCAATGATGTACTAGTTTTACAAGTATGCAAAAGATGCCCGGATGTCGTAATAGTAAAAAATCTTACCAGGGTATCTCCATAGAAGTTATAGTGGTTCAACACATGCACTAGTGGCACGTATTCACCATAATTTGGAGGAGTTCGATAATAGGTGTTGTAATTCTCAAGATAAGTACAATAAGGAATCAGATGACTTTTCTCCTTATAAGTTAATTCGGAGCCATCAGTGTAGTGGGTTTTGTCTACCATCTTCCGCACATTCTTGAAGATTCAAAATAAGCTGTCAATGGAAATAAGCTGTCAACTATTTTGAAATAAACAATATAAATTAGTTAATAACTATGTTTGAGAAACTCACATTGCGGTAGAATCGGAAGCGTATCAACAAGCACCCAAATGTCCATATTGTCTTGCTCGATGTCAGGATCACCAAGATCCATGGTGACAATCATACCCTCATAAAAACCATACATTTTGCAAAGTGCTTCCCAATTTTGGCAACCAAAATGGGTTACGCTTTGAGCATTGTACAGATTTACTTGAAAATCCATATCATGATGGGTCCTTAGGTGTATTTTCTTTGTTTCAAAATTTTCATGGTCTTCAAAACCCATCCTTTCCAAGACATAGCGTCTTGCATGGCATGGGATAAGCTAGTCGAATTGTAAAAGATGAAAATTAGACATTGAAATAGTTGAAGTCATGCTTAATTATGAAAAAAACTCTTGTCGTTGTTGCGTATCGTTTCAACATCGAAGGTCTCCTCGAGCTTAATGCTGAAGCGCCGATCTTCATCCAGCTCAACGAACCTGTCGCACATACCTCGATTATCGTGGCACCAGCTGCACTCCCAGAGAGGCGTGTCGTCCGAGTACGACATTTCCTACGTTCATAATTCAAAGATTAAACTTGTACAATTAAATATATGTACTAAAAAAACTAAATTAGATCATTATTTTTCGAGAAAATCCAGGCCACTTGATATTTCCTACATATTCTAGCACAAGTCATGCCAGAATTCATGGAAAAATCCGGCATGACCTTTGCTAAAAAAGGACATATCGAGCGCCTGAAATTTGCCGGAACGGAAATTAATAAACACTCTGGCAAAACATAGGACACTCGGCGGTGTAAACTGAACATGAACGACCACTTGGGCAACCACATATCCTATTTGAGCAACACAAGATATACATGGATATTTGGCTGGTCTCACCTCGATGTCGGAGGGGGTCCGTGACGGGGACGACGGCGGGGATGATGGAGGGGCTCCTTGATTTCCGCAAAAGCAAAAACCGTATAAGTTATCACTAATACATCCCGAATAATTGCTTAAACTAAAAAAATAACAACAAATATGACATGTTCAACTAGTTTTATTAATTCAACTAGTTCTTACTAAATATAAACTTACTATAAATAGAAAAAAACCCAGTTCTTTCTAAAAATAAAGTAGTTCAACTAGTTATATTAATTATCTTACTAAAAATACATTAGTTCTATTAATTCAACTAGTTCAACTAGTTTATTAATTTACTTACTAAACTAGTTCAACTACAACTAAAGTAGTTCAACTACAACTACTATTAATCATACTGCCCTAGTTAACTAGTACCATCACTACTAGTAATTAACATCTACTACTACTAAAAATCATTGTCTATGAACCCTAAATTAACACCTACTACTACTAAACAACATCTAGTACTAACTAAGCAGAGAGAAAGGGGGTGGGGGGCGACGGAGAGGTAGGGGCGGCGAGGGCAGGATCGGGATCGGGAGGCGGCGGTGCTGGGTGGGCTCGGGTGGCGGCGGTGAGGTCGAGGGCGGTGGGATGAGGGCTACCGGCAGAGGAGGGAGGAGGGGCGGCCGTAGGCGAAGGGAGGAGGGCGGTGGCGGAGAAGGGAGGGGCGGCCGCAGGCGGAGGGAGGATGTGCGAGGAGGAGGGAGGAGGGACGGAAGGAGGGGAGTACCTCGGCGGCGGACGGACGAAGGCAGCGGCGGCGGCGACGCACGACGACGATTATCGGCGCGTGGGCGAGAGTGAGAGTGTGAGTGAGAGAGATGGCCGGTCGTGCGCATGGGGATAAGGTAGGGATAGTTGTAGCGCATTTTCCAAAATGCGCTACAGCTAATCCGAATAGCAGTAGCGCTGTGCATTGTTAGGCGCTACTGCTAAGTTAACATACCAAAGCGCTTTGCGGATAAAGCGCCATCTTGCTAAGTGTAAGTATACAAAAATACGTCAATGCAAAATACATTGGCCATCAATGATCTTTTTGTGTACAATCTGAATTGTCAATATGAGTCCTCTCCGGTAGGAACCGGAGAGGACTCATATTGCGGCCACAAATTCTACACATAGAGTTCAGTGAAGACCAACTGGTTGTGATAGTTTCACAAGTAACATATTTAAGGTGGTAAACACCCTGTTCGCGGAGCGAGGTGGGACTAAACTTGTGGGCTGATCTTAGCAGTAGCAATTTTCTTAGATGCGCGCTACTGCTAACTTCTATAGCAGTAGCGCGGTTCAGTATAGGGCGCCTCTGCTATAACTAGCTGGATTGTGAGGTCATGGCAATTAGAGCAAGAGCGCGGTTTGGTGTGGACGCATCGCTATTTTCCTTTCAGCAGCGTTTTGTTAACACGCTGCTGCTAAATAGCAGTAGCGTCGTATTTTGAGGAGAGCTGCTGGTAAGATTTTGTGTATAGGCTTTTCCCTAGTAGTGAATACTTGCAACCCGATGCGTTAAAGGGGTTGTCAATCCCTTATGGGTAGCGGTGCCAAAAAGTGACGTAAGGATAGGACAAAATTGTAGTAGATTGATAGATGCAAATAAAAGTAAATAAAATGTAGCAAGGTATTTTTGGGTTTTTGATAATATAGATCTAAAAATAATAGAAGCAAATAAAAAAAAGCAATTGGCAATATGGATCTGAAATTATATGATGGAAAATAGACCCGAGGGCCGTAGATTTCACTAGTGGCTTCTCTCGAGAAAATAGCAACGGTGGGTATACAAATTACTGTTGGGCAATTTATAGAAAAGCAAATAATTATGACGATATCCAAGACAATGATCATGGATATAGGCATCACATCCAAGATTATTAGACCGACTCCTGCCTACATCTACTACTATTACTCCACACATCGACCGCTATCCAGCATGCATCTAGTGTATTAAGTTCATGGAAAAAAGGAGTAATGCAATAAGAATGATGACATGATGTAGACAAGATCTATTCATGTAGGAATAGACTCGTCTTTTTATCCTTAATAGCAACGATACATGCATGCCTTGTTGCCCCTTCTGTCACTGGGAAAGGACATCGCAAGATCGAACCCATTACAAAGCACCTCTTCACATTGCAAGATAAATAGATCAAGTTGGCCAAACAAAACCCAAATATCGGAGAAGAAATATGAGGCTATAACAATCAAGATTGGATATTAAATCAAGGCAAATCTGATCATAAACTCACAATTCATCGGATCCCAACAAACACACCGCAAATAGTCATTACATCAAATAGATCTCCCAGAGACCGTTGAATTGAGATACAAAGAGAGAGAAAGCCATCTAGCTACTGCCTACGGTCCCGTAGGTCTACTATGAACTACTCACGCATCATCGGAGAGGCACCAATGAAGACGATGAACCCCTCCATGATGGTGTCTAGATTGGATCTGGTGGTTCTGGAACTTTCGGCGGCTAGAATTGATTTTCGTCGACTCTCCTAGGGTTTCTGGACAAAGGAGGTATTTATAGAGCGAAGAGGCGGTGCAGGAGGTCACCGAGGTGGGCACAACCCACTGGCGCGCTGGGGTTCAGCGCGCCTGGTGGGTTGTGCCCCCCTCGGGGCACCCCTACCAGGTGCTTCTCTGGCCCATCTGTTGTCTTCTGGTCCAAAAAATCCACAAAAAGTTTCACTGCATTTGGACTCCGTTTGATATTGATTTTCTGCAATGTAAAAAGGCCAAGAAAACGACAACTAGCACTTGGCACTATGTCAATAGGTTAGTCCCAAAAATGATATAAAATGGTTGTAAAACATCCAAGAATGATAATATAATAGCATGGAACAATAAAAAATTATAGATACATTGGAGACGTATCAATCCCATGGTTGTTAACTGAATCCGAGCGATTCCTTCGCTACAGCTGCTAACTGAAGCCGATCGAATCTATTGCCTCTTGATGAACAATGACCGTTGTTGGGGGTTGAATGAACAGTTCCCGGTGGGGGTTGGATGAACACGACCCCATGGTAGTAGTAGGTTGTTGCCGTGGGATGAACAAGACCCCAGCCGAGGAGGCCGCCACACACCCGAGCCAGTTGCGGGTGGATCACCAGGACGCCGTGGAGGGCTGGTTGAATAGTAGCCGGTGGAGGCCAGATGAACAGGACACCGTGGATGAACAGTAGATGGCGGAGGCTGGAGGAAGGTCGCAGTACAAAAAAAAGACACATCCGTGAAATTTTGGGCCAAATGAAAGAAAATTATGTCATGCTTATGACACTACTATGACGATAATTGTGACAAAACCCGGTATCAACATAGATGTGGTGGGGTCCTACTTCTATGACAAAAAATCATGACAGAAAATGGGTTTTTGTCCTGGGCGGGCCAGAGACGCAGCTGCATGACATTCTTTGGGCCGTCCATGATGGAAAAACCGTGGTAGAAGCGATGGCGAGGAAAATATCGGGGGAGTTCCGAGTTACGGTGGGTGGTCGGGGGCCGAGCGATGCACGTTTCTCTCGTACGTACGCGCGCGTGTGTTAGGCGTTGGGCTCTAACTGAACCCAAGCGATTGCACTGCAGGCTACGCGTTACTGAACCCAAGCGATCGATCGATCCCTTACTGTTAACTGAACCCGAGTGATTTCTTCGCTACTGCTGCTAACTGAAGCCGATCGATGCTGCCTCTGGATGAACAATGAGTGTTGTTGGGGGGTTTGGATGAATAGTTCCCGGTGGGGGTTGGATGAACAAGACCCCGTGGTAGTAGAGGCCGTTGCCGTTGGATGAACAGGACCCCGATCGATCGAGCTGCTTGGGGGTGGATGAACAGGACCCCGTGGAGGGCTGGATGAACAGGACGACCCCGTGCCGGTGGAGTGCTGGATGAATAGTAGCCCGTGGAGGGGTGGTTGAACAGGACCCCCTGGAGAGGGCTGGTTGAACAATGGCCGGTGGAGGAGCGTGCGACGGAGGCTGGATGAACAGGAGCCCATGGATGAACAGTCGCAGGTGGAGGCTGGAGGAGGTCAACGGTGGATGAACAGTAGGCCGTGGAGGCTGGAGGAGGTCGAGGTGGAGATGAACACTATCCCATGGAGTCCCGTTTTGCGGTACGCCACACCCCTCCTGATGAACAGGACCCCCATTTCGACCGTAGCGCTCCAAAACAAGTCTGTTTCCTCCGTTTTGCGGTACGCCACACCCCTCCCTATCAACAGGACCCCATTTCCACCGTAGGAGGTCCAAGAGAAGTCCGTTTCCTCCGTTTTGCGGTACGCCAGACCCCTCCCGATGAACAGGATCCCATTTCGATCGTGGCCGGTCGAACACAAGGCCGTTTCCTCCGTTCTGCAGTACGCTAGGCCTCGTTTCCATCTGCTATTTCGTCCAAGCCGGTTGGCTCCCGATGAACACGACGACGCATTCCGTTCCGACCCAGCATGTACACGAGCCCTGGTCGTACATATGCGCGAGTAGGCGTTCGAGACCCTGCCCGTATGTACGTACGTGGCTGTATTTACTTTCTTGCACCCTGGCTATACGTATGTGTACGTGCTACTTGTGCGCCTCTACTACGACACGTGCGCGCCTCTACATCGACCAATATGTATGTACATGTTCGCGACCAGAATGAAAACGCTACGTACGCTTCGACCAGGTGGGTCCCTGAGGGAGTCCTGGATTAAGGGGTCCTCGAGCGTCCGGACCATGATACATAGGCCGTACTGATGGGCTGTGAAGATACAAGACCGAAGACTCTCTCCCGTGTCCGGATGGGACTCTCCTTGGCGTGGAAGGCAAGCTTGGTGCCCTGATATGAAGATTCCTTTCTCTGTAACCGACTTTGTACAACCCTAGTCCCCTCCGGTGTCTATATAAACCGGAGGGCTTAGTCCATAGAGGCAAGAATAATCATTGTCATATAGGCTAGACTTTTAGGGTTTTAGCCATTACGGTCTTGAGGTAGATCAACTCTTGTAATGCTCATATTCATCAAGATCAATTAAGCAGGAAGTAGGGTATTACCTCCATAGAGAGGGCCCGAACCTGGGTAAACATCGTGTCCCCCGTCTCCTGTTACCATCGACCTTAGACGCACAGTTCGGGACCCTCTACCCGAGATCCACCGGTTTTGACACCGACATTTGTGCTTTCATTGAGAGTTCCGCTGCACCGTCGTCAATAGGTTCGATGGCCCCGTCAATCATCTACAACAAGGTTGTCCAGGGAGAGGTCTTACTCCCCGGACAGATCTTTGTATTCGGCGGCTTCGCACTACGGGCCAACTCGCTTGGCCATCTAGAGCAGATCGATAGCTAAGCCCCTAGCCATCAGGTCAGATTTGGAAACTTGAACTACGTCACGGACATCCGCGGAGACTTGATCTTCGACGGATTTGAGACCACGGCAGCCGCTCCCTGTCACCGCGATGAACATGACTTAAATCTGTCATCGGACCATACCCAGGAGATAGCGCCTGTAACTGCTCTGGCCCTAGATCCGGAGCAGATTGTGCCATACGAGGATGGGAGGCTCAACCCCGCCACGGAAGCCGCAGACTCAGCGGCGTTGGAGCCGCACACAGACGCAACCTCGAGTGGGATCTGTGTCACCGGAACCTCGGACTCGTTTCCGGCTACAGGTTCCGAACCATGTGCATCCGCGCACGTCAAGCTTGATCAGGCGTTAATCGTCGAATTCAGCTCCGCGGACATCTTCCAGCACTCGCCTTTAGGCGACGTGCTAAACTCATTAAAAACACTCTCCTTAGCGGGGGACTCATAGACGAATTATATCCGGTTCGAACTGGAGGCTGATGACGGAGAATTTCGCTCCCCACCCCCGGCCCACTTCATAGCCACTATCGAGGTCCTAACCGACATGCTCGATTACGGCTCCGAAGACATCGACGGTATGGACGACGATGCCGGAGAAGAGGAGGCCCAAAACCCGCCGTTTACCGGACGTTGGACGGCCACTTCCTCGTATGACGTATACAGGGTGGACACACTTAAAGAGAACAATGGCAACAACGGGAAGGATCTAGTCGAGGATAAACCTCCTGAGCTACAGCCAAAACGCCGACGTCAGCGGCGCCGCTCTAAGTCACGCCGGGCAACCCTCTCAACAATTAAGAGATCCATTCGAAGAATACGGAGACCGATTAAAAAAACGGTCGTAGCTACTGGGCGGCGAAATGGATTTTGGAATTTATTGACATTCTCTAGAAAAGGTACTGGCAATAAGCCTGTTGGCACAGAAGACAGCGATACCGTCACAAGAGAAAACAATACTCCAGACGATGCCAAAGACAATGAAGACCCCATTGAGGCAACTCCTGAACAGGACGAACGGGAAGACGGGCAAGTTAGCCCTGATTAACAGGCCATAAACAAAGACTCGGAGGATAGCAATCATCTGCCACTCTCCAAGGATGAGGTTAGCCTCGGCGACGAAGACTTCATCATGCCCGAGGAACCTCTCGAGCAGGAGCGCTTTAAGCACCGGCTAATCACCACTGCAAGGAGCCTGAAAAAGAGGCAGCAGCAACTTCAAGATGATCAGGATCTGCTCAATGACAGGTGGTCTAACGTCCTGGCAGCCGAGGAATACGGCCTCGAGCGCTCAACCCAATGTTATCCGAAGCGCAAATTGCTGCTTCCGTTCGATAACAAGGCACCGGAGCCCGTACCATCACTGTGCAATACGGCTGACCGGCCACCACGTGGTCGGGAGAAAGCGGCAACTCAAGCCAAACACCAGCCTGCTCTACCTCATCGTAAAGGCAGAGATAAAACAGCTCGGGCACATACATATGACCCGCGGCAGGACTTGGACAGTAGAGTAGGTCAGAACAGATCGATCTATGGATCACGTGGACGTGCCCCGACACGCGACAATAGCTACCTAGCTGGACGCAACAATCATAATCACGCCCGAGCCAAGAACCACAGACGGACTCCATCCGAGCTACATCGCACCGCCGCCCGATATAGAGGCATCGCACACCCACTTTGCTTCACCGACGAAGTAATGGAGCATGAATTCCCAGAAGGGTTTAAACCCATGAATATCGAATCATACGATGGAACAACAGATCCCGCGATATGGATTGAGGACTTTCTTCTCCATATCCACATGGCCCGTGGTGATGATCTCCACGCCATCAAATACCTCCCACTAAAACTAAAGGGACCACCGCGGCACTGGCTAAACAACCTTCCAGAGAACTCCCTTCGCAGCTGGGAAGACCTAGAAGACGCCTTTCGTGATAACTTCCAAGGCAGATATGTCCGGCCGCCAGATGCAGATGACTTAAGTCACATCATCCAGTAGCGCGGAGAGTCAGCCAGGAAACTCTGGACTAGGTTCTTAACTAAAAGAACCAAATTGTCGATTGTCCATACGCCAAAGCCCTCGCGGCCTTCAAACACAGCGTCTAGGATGAGTGGCTCGCCCTCCACCTCGGTCAAGAAAAACCAAAATCCATGGCAGCCCGTACCACACTAATGACCCACTTTTGCGCGGGAGAAGACAGCTGGCTCGCTCGTAGAAGTAACAACGCCAGCGATCCGGGCATTTCCGAAGTCCGAGACGACAACGACAAGCCACGACACAATAAGCACAAGCGTCGCAATAAATAACGAAAAAACGCAAGACACGGCGGTTAATGTCGGGTTCAGCGGCTCCAAACCCGGTCAACAGAAAAAGCCATTCAAGGCAAATAGAGACGGACCATCCAATCTAGACAAGATACTGGATCGGCCCTGCCAGATTCATGGCACCCCCGATAAACCAGCTACTCACACTAACAGAAGCTGCTAGGTCTTCAAACAAGCCGGCAGGCTTAATGCCGAACACAAGGGGAAGGGGCCGCCCAGTGACAGCGATGACGAAGAGACTCGCCAGCCGAATACCGGGGTTCAAAAGAAATTCCCCCCCAAAGTGAAAACCGTAAACATGGTATACGTGACACACACCCCTACAGGGGAGCGCAGGCGCGCACCACAGGACGCATACGCCATAGAGCTAGTCCCCCCAAAATTTAGTCATATCCGTCCCAAAGGTTTGGCAGCTCTGATCATTGATCCAATTATAAATGGGTTCCATCTCACGAAGTCCTTATGGACGGCGGCAGTAGCCTTAATCTACTCTACCAAGACACTGTCCACAAAATGGGCATTGATCCTTCAAGAATCAAGCCCACCACAACTATCCTCAAGGGAGCTATACCCGACGTAGAAGCTCACTGCACGAGCTCCATCACACTGGAAGTCGTTTTCGGTTCGCCGAACAACTTCTGAAGCGAGGGCTTGACCTTTGATATTGCCCCGTTCCACAGTAGCTACCATGCACTTCTGGGGCATATCGCTTTTGCTCATTTTAATGCGGTCCCACTCTACGCCCGTGCAAAACTTAAAATGCCCGGCCCACGCGGCATCATAACAGTAAATGGAAATACGAACACTCCCTCCATACAGAGGACCATACTACGGCTATTACAGCCGAAGTACAAAGCGGCCTCATAAAGCCGCATAACTCATCGGCCATTAAGATGCCGGTCTCTATTAAATGGAACCGATCAATCTCAGAGCTAGATTAGCAGTTCGGCCTCCGTCGTTCGCCTTACGCACACGCGAAGTTTATACCGCACATGCATAATTATGTACTTAAAATACCCTGGTCATCGACGGAGGCACAATACGGACAAGCCTACAAGCACTCCCATTTCCTCCTTTTCTTTTCTAACCATTTTTTATCTCTTATCATAGGTGGCTCAAACACTGATCATCTCACGGACTCTTTCAGAGTTCGGCTTCATACACTTACCCAAAGGTTATTCCTGTTAAGGAATCCTTTCACCGAGGCAAGGCGACACAGATGTGCGACAGGAGGTCCAAATAATTTTGTGAAGACCACACTCTCTATTTCGAGCCTGTAAAGTGCCTTCTCCTTCAGCCTTCGACCACTGGCATGTCAAATAGCCTGGGTCGTGGCATTATTATTTGTAAAATGGCAATTGACATATCAATGAGGTTCCAGTGAACATAATCCGTATCCAGTATTTGCTTTTTCTAAAGAGCTAAATTTTTCCGGTTGTTTCACACTCGCACCTGGACACATATTGCCAGGGGCTCGATATGGGATCAAATGAGTTGCCGACAAAGTCCGAACAGCTTTATAGCACACTTCGGCGTCATGAGTTTGGACTTATATGCACCAGCTCCGAATCATGTCTTTGGTCAATAGTTGGGTTGCCCGGCTCCTGTGCTTACTACCTTACGTTCTGCTGTATCGGCTAGGGTAGTAAAGGGAGAACTACTGCAATTGTGTCCTGGTTTATCCGGATGAGCACCTCAGTAGAGAAAGCCGAAAACTGACTGTCATGATGCGGCGAGAGCTGGCCAACGACTTGATGACTTACTATAATCTTTCGCGATTCCTTCCGTATTACACGAAGGGCCGTTCTTAAGGTCACCCATGTAACGCACCGTATTCGGATAACTGCGTACATACCAGGGGCCACCGTCAAACTCCTATGGCTAAGTGAAAGTGATAAAGCCCTATAGTCCGATTGCCTAGTTCGCCGCATTGACACCTCCTTCACGGACCAAGACGTTGGGTCAAGAGTGATCAAGTGCTTTTTCGAACACCCCCGTATTTTATGCGAGGGGGCTGAAGCCGACGACTAGAAAACTTGCAGGTTATACAAAAAATGGCCGCACAGGAGGAGCCAAAACTTTTAGGCATAGCCTTAAAATACCATAATATTGTTTTACAATCTCAATACATTTTACTCGAAATATCTTTTGAGCACTGACCCTCTATCAAGCGGGCACCTTCTAAGACATCCTCGAAATAATGCTCTGGCGTGTGATGCTCCTTGCCCTTGGGTGGACTTTTCGCTGCAATATCGGTGGCCTTCATCTTCGCCTAGTACGTCTTGACGCGGGAAAAGGCCATCCGTGCACCTTCAATGCACGTTGACCTCTTAACGGCGTCGATACGCGGCACCGCATCAATAAGTCGCTGCACCAAACCGAAATAACTATTCGGAATTGGCTCAGTCGGCCACAGCCAGACCACGACGTCCTTCATGGCAGAACCGGATATCTTGTGGAGCTCGGCCCACTGGGCCATCTGTTCGTTCAGCAACAGCGGGCGCTTTGGAGTGCCGAATTGTGACCATAAAAGCTTCTCCGTTGCATACCCTTCTTGCGCTTCGTAAAACTGCGCCGCATCGGAGGCGCTCTTCGGCAAGTCCAAGAATGCGTCAGGAGAGCTCCACATTTGATTAAGCAGGGAATACTTCAGATCGCCAAATTTAGTCTGTAATAAGAAAGGCTTACCGGCCGCTATCTTCCCAGCTTGCCGGATCTCTTCCCTAGCCGCTCTAGACTCGGATCGTGCTTCTCTCGCCTCTTGTGAGGCCTTGTCGAGATCGACTGCTTTGTCTTTGTTATCCCTCTCGAGGAATTCGCATCGGACAGTGGCTTCCTTTAGCTCGCACGCCATAATAGACATTCTCTCCTCACATTGGCGCTGAGCAGCCTGTCCAGCTTTTAACTCATCAGCTGCCTTTCCGGCAGCCACATTACTCATCCGGGATTGCTCCTTGGCTCAGGCAAGTTTAGCCCGAAGGGTCTCCACCGCAGCAGCACTATCTGCAAATACGTATGTCTCAGAATATAATTCTAGCTTCGTGCTCATATTATTATACACTAGCAAAAGAGTCCGTGCGTTGCAACGGGAGAGAAAACATAACACACGCTCTTAACCCAACAACCATCACTGAAGACCACAATACGTCCATCCCCTTTATTGTAGCGAGGCATCATATTTGTGCTGCTGGTTATCCTCCTTCTCACCCTCGCCGGTGATGGCCTCGATGTTCACACAAACAAAATAAAACGTGTTCGAATATGGTTAATCCTAAGGCGTCTCTCTCTTCCTCTCTCTCTCTCTCTCGCATTCTCTCACTCTCGCGATGAGAAATCTGTTGTTTTCCCCTGTGACGTTTTTCAGAGGTATGCATGTGGTTATTGATGTTTTCTTTTCCCTATATGGTTATAGTGGGGTGTTTATTTGCAATTCGGATCGCCGCCGGTACGAAAGAAAAAGGACCGTGCGCTATAAATTATAAGTTTGCTTCTAAAACAATATTTTAAAAATATTTATCAGGTAGAATTAACATCATATTCATATCCACAGATTTTTCTAATCAAATTTCATATATAACATGTTAAAATCGGAGTTACGGTTTAAAAGATACGTACTCCCTCTATAAAGAAATATAAGAGCATTTAGATTACTAAAGTAGTGTTTGAAATGCTTTTATATTTCTTTACTGAGGAGTATAATTTAGAAACTCATTTGTTTGACTTAACTATCTTCCAAAATAATATTTAAAAATACTTAACAGGTAAAAATAATCTCATATTCATATTCTACGTATTTTTTAACCAAATTTCATATATAATATGTTCAAATCGGAGTTATGGTTTAAAATATATGAATGATTTAGAAAAGCATTTGTTTGACTTAAATATGATCCGAGGATGAATTAGCTAAAAGATAAGGGAGGTTTTCAAAAAATGTAAAATAACGGTTCGAGTGTGACTTAAAATAGGACTGCGGGTTGAATTATCTGAAATAGAGGGAATTTTCTGAAAAATGCCATGACGGGCGAGAATAAACCCAATTTGCTTTATTATAGCAAATATGACTGTGCGTTGCAACGGGAGATTATGTAGGTGTGCTAGATCTAGAAAAAAGTCTAAATCAAATGTCAGGATGAGATAAGGACTTTTAAAATATCATTTCACAAACTATGTCTAAGTGATGTCATGATGAAATAAGGGACTTCTAAAAATTCATTTAAAAAACTAAACATGTGATGGTTTGACCACGATTAGATTTCCCAAGGCGCCACAACGAAAAAAATTGGCTGAGCAAACTGCATTGATAGACCCTGCTTGAGCTAGAGTGATGAATGATGTGCCTCATCTTGACCTAGCGTAGGGGTGTTTACCATACCAGTACCGTGGTACCAGAATAAACATAGCTGTGTATGAAGGCAAAATAGACATTTATCATTTTTGCATAGCTTACAAGAACTAACCAATAGGAAGCTATGTCTATTTTTTTGGTCTCAGCGTTGTATGAAACACGAAGACCATTTTTAAACCCGACCCAAAGGGACTAAATAAAATCATAAAACGACCTCCACAGATCCCCTAATAAAACTTCTATGAAAGCGACGGTTCATTTTGTTAATTATTTATAGATATGTTTCAATTTTTGGGAACATTTTCTACAATTCAGGTACATGTTTTTCTATGTCCAGAATATGTTTTAAATACTAGATTATTTTTAAAAAATTATGAACATTTTTATTTCATGAACATCTATTTGTGATTTGTGAATATTTTTATAATATCGACCAATTATATGGTTTTCAAATATTTTTTGAATTCATAAATAGTTTATGATTATTAGTATATTTTTAAAGCTCACAAGTTTTTGAAATTTGGTTCTTTTGAAAATCCCAAATTAACTTAAAGAAGAAAAGGGAAAAATAAAAATGAAAAAGTAAAAAGCAAAAAACAAAACAGTGGGCGCCACCATCCGCACATGGGTCGGCCCGTTAGGGCGTGCGAGAGGAGGATGCACATACATACAGAGAAAAAAGGGGAGGGAAGCAGGGATCAAACCTGGGTCGCCTGCGTGGTAGACCATTGCCTTAGTCATCGGGCTGTTTGAGCTCTTATGTAACATGAATGTATTATATTATAAGAAGCAAACCCGCGACGATCTTGAAATAAAACGAAACGTTTTACTTACAGATGGCATAGTGGGTAATTTTCTGCCAACTTTGGGGGCAATTTAAATGACGTACGGACAGAAACCCAATTCTCTTTATTATTAGGTAAAGATACATACGCTGACCGCCCCAAAACATACCTTGCGCCTCGTCGAGTCGCCTGTTAATAAGCGTGATGTCGTCATCCGCCACATCAAGTTTTCGCTTCAGACCTGCAACCTCTATAGCGTGGGCAGTCGTCATGGAGGTAACAGCCTGTGTGCCAATTAATTAGATTATTTCCTGGGCGCATCTTTTTCGATCCTCTGATTGCCTCCCTTTGGACGCCAACCAGAGTTTCAGGGGCTACTTCTATACACAGGTGCATTTTGCGTATAGAGCACAATCGAAAATATAACATTACGTACATCGAAGCCTGTTAGCAGGCTCATGAAAGCTTCATTCAATCCGCTTTTCGCGAACAGAATCCTCTCAACCACCGTACCCATCAAGGTATGATGTTCCTCTGAGATGGACGAATATCGCAACATGTCCATCAGTGTATCTGGCGCCTCCGGATTCCTGGAAGCAGCTGTGGGAGCACGGACATCCTTTGGAAGGATATGTTTGCTTGACCCTAGAGTCAACTCCGGCTGTAAAGCGGATAGTCTGACGCCTTTATTGTTAGTCCCCGTAAGGACCGCACACCCCGGACCCCGTGAGGCCGAAGTTTCACCTTGGGGCGTTGTCTCCATTATCCTCTGTTGATCGGGCGAGATCCTCTGGGACGACGCCTCGATGTCATCTACCCTGTTGGGCGAGGAAGCTTGTGGAGGCGTCTCGCTTTCCATCATCTCCGGAAGAAGATCCCCCGAAGAGGAGGATTGTTGAGGAAGAATGTGTGCCGGACTGCAAACATGTATTCTAGATGTCACCCTTGTAACAGGAAAAGGAACGGGATATGTTTAAAAACACCTTTGTTCACTTACGATTCGGCTGAAGGCTTGTCCTTATGGAGGAACTGTGCGACAACGTCGCCTTCCGAGCCCGAACCTCCTGACAGGGGCGTCTTGCCTCGCTTAGGAGCCTTTACCTCCCAATCTTCGGAGGCGGCCCTTTTCTTACCATGGGGAGAAAGGATGTCAGCTTCTCCTCCTCTTTTGTCTTCGGAAGAGGGAGCCTTAATCTCCCCAGACACAGTGCTTGGTGTACCTTCGAAATGGAGGCTACCTTTGGCTCCCCCGCTCTCCTTATTGTCCTCTTTCACCAGCACCTGGTATGGCGCCGGGACTAGCATCCTTGTTAGCACGGAACTGGCTGAGTCTTCAGGAAGGGGGGCCGAACACCTGACTCGCTCCGCCTTCTTTATCCAGCCATGGAAGAAGATTGTTTTCGCAGTATCTTATTATGAGATGTTTAACTAAGCTGTGTTCGGGAGTCGAGCGCTTACCGAGGTATCCGGATGGTTGCAGTCAAGGCCGATGTCCTCTGTAGTATCGGCCACTATTTTCGTGTCCCGAAAAATAACTTCCACATTCCTCTGTGCGTCGCGCCGAAGAAGTGCTGAAGGGTTCGTGGTCCTTCTGGATTGAATTCCCACATACAAAGGGGCCGTCGCTAACACGGGAGGACCCGGCGGACTAACATTACTTGAATCACATCGATGAGTTCAATGTTCTTCTCAAGGAGACCCCGGATGCGGCTCTGTAGAGTCTGCACTTCGTCGATTGATCCCCAGTCCAACCCCTTATTGACCCATGATGCGAGCTGAATTGGAGGGCCAGATTGGAAAGCAGGTGTAGCTGCCCACTTGGTACCACGGGGTTCGGTGATGTACTCCCGCTGCCATAAGTCGGAAGATTCTGTGAAGGATCCTTTTGGCCAAGGAGCGTTGATGAGTTTGCTCACTGTAGCACCACCGCACTCCGCTTGTTTCCGATCAACTACCTTCGGCTTCACACTAAAGGTCTTGAGCCACAAGCCTAAGTCTGGGGGAATACGGAGGAAGGCCTCGCACGTGATAATGAATGCCGAGACGTGAAGAAAGGAGTCCGGAGTTAGATCGTGAAAATCTAGCCCATAATAGAACATGAGACCTCGAACAAAGGGGTGGAGAGCGAACCCTAGCCCTCGGGGGAAGTGGGAGATAAACACGACCCTCTCGCTGGATTTGGGAGTAGGAATAACCTGCCCTTGGGCAGGAAGCCTGTGGGGGATCTCCGCGGTCAGGTATCTTGCCACCCGGAGCTTCGCGATATACTCCTCTGTGACAGAGGAAGCCACCCACCGACCTTGAGGGCCGGGTCCGGACATGACTGGGAAGCTCGAAGCAATTAAATTGAACCTTGGGTGCTGGAGCTCGAGGTTGGAGAGGTTGAGGAAAGGGTTGTCGTGAAGAAGCAAGACGGGTCTTAGCCCCTTTATAAAGGCTATGAATATCAAACGCCTCCTCCTAAGCCTTGAAACCTACCTATTATTAAGGAATCATGCCAACCGGACGGTTGGAATACCCACGCCCATGTTGATGAGGATCCCGCAATAAGGGGACATGATCTTTGCTTCGACTAGACGTGCCAATGAAACCGCGTCTCGGAACATGGAGTGACAGGCTAAAAAATGGTTCAATATAATAACCGGGTGGTGACGTGATGTCACGCTACAAAAAGTTGTCAGCGGATTGGACTCGTGAAATATTATACTCTCTGCGGTGGTGTCTGGTCCTTGTTTTGTAGAGCCGCACACGTTCGTTGTGTTCGTAGGTAGTGTTGGAGTATTCGGAGAAGGAACCCGCCTTGCAATGTCGAAGACAATTTGCACGCCAGACACCTCGTCATTGAAGCCTGTTTAGGGGCTACTGAGGGAGTCCTGGATTAAGGGGTCCTCGGGCGTCCGGACTATGATACGTAGGCCGGACTGATGGGCTGTGAAGATACAAGACCGAAGACTCTCTCCCATGTCTGGATGGGACTCTCCTTGGCGTGGAAGGCAAGCTTGGTGCCCTGATATGAAGATTCCTTTCTCTGTAACCGACTTTGTACAACTCTAGTCCCCTCCGGTGTCTATATAAACTGGAGGGCTTAGTCCATAGAGGCAATAATAATCATGGTCATATAGGCTAGACTTTTAGGGTTTTATCCATTACGATCTCGAGGTAGATCAACTCTTGTAATACTCATATTCATCAAGATCAATCAAGCAGGAAGTAGGGTATTACCTCCATAGAGAGGGTCCGAACCTGGGTAAACATCGTGTCCCCCGTATCCTGTTACCATCAACCTTAGACACATAGTTCAGGACCCCCTACCCGAGATCCGCCGGTTTTGACACCTACAGTCCCGACTATCAGGCACTTCCTTTCGTGCGAAGATGTAGCTAGTGGGTCCCAGCAGTCAGGGGGCGAATCATTTTTTTGCCCGTAATATGGACGCACTTCCTTGCATGCGAAGATATAGCTAGTGGGTCCTAGCAGTCAGGGGGGAAACGTTTTTTCGTGAAATATGGTGGCCCATCCAGTGGGTCCCTGCTGTCAGGTGGAGGAATCATTATTTTCTGCGTAATAAGGAGGCACTTCCTTGCCGTGGCCGTCGACCCAGCTGTCAACCTCTCCACGTACAATACTCTTTCGATGGAAGTCGTTCCTTGACCATGTTGACCACGCCGCGCTGAGAGCACCAGGGCGGTGGACGATGGCGAGGCCTAGGAAGGGGACGACGCAGAGCCGGGAAGACGCGGCAGTGGAAGCCCACGCGGACAGGAGTATGAGAGTTCACTGGTTTGGCTGCGGTGTGAGCCTGCCGTCACCGCAGAATAACAGGGGTGTGGGGTAGTAGAGGGATGGCCTGGCCAGCGGCGGGAGTAGTAGGGGGCGGTGAGGCCTCCACGGCAGCACAGCCGGCCACATGAGGCAGGACCAGGCAGCACGACCGGTGCTAGTTTGGCGGCTGGAGCAAGAAGACCAGAGGTTGAAGAAGCACTACGGCCGTTGGATGGACATCATACGGTCACTAGAGCTAGAATCGTTCATATTGACTAAATTGACAAAGCCCTTCGTCCGCGTGAACTTAGTAGGCCCACAAGTCAGCCTCGCATAGGGTGGGTTCCACCTAGTAGGGGGAGTATTCATTTTTGTGCGAAATAATGAAGAACTTCCTTGCGTGCGAAGATATAGCTGGTGGGTCTGAGCTGTCAGCGGTGGGAACGTTTTTTTCGTGAAATACGGTGACCCGTCCGGTGGGTCCCAGATTTCAGGTGAAGGAATCACTATTTTGCGCGTAATGAGGCATTTCCTTGTGTGCGGCCGTGGACCCAGCTGTCAGCCTCTCCACGTACAGTCCACTTCCGATGGATGTCGTTCATTGACCATGTTGACCACGCCGCGTCCAGAGCACTAGGGCACTAGACGACGGCGAGGCCTACGAAGGGAACGACACGGAGCTAGGGAAGACAGGACAGTGGCTGCCCACGCGGTGGGGAGTACGAGGGTTGACTGGTTCCGCTGCCATCGTTGGAAAATAACAGGAGGTGTGATAAGTCTCCAACGTATCTATAATTTTTGATTGTTCCATGCTATTATATTATCTGTTTTGGATGTTTAATGGGCTTTAATATGCTCTTTTATATTATTTTTGGGACTAACCTATTAACCGAAGGCCCAGTGCAAATGGATGTTTTTTGCCTATTTCAGTGTTTCATAGAAAATGAATATCAAACGGAATCCAAACGAAACGAAACCTTCGCAAGGATCTTTCTTGGAACAAACGCAATCCAGGAGACTTGGAGTGGAAGTCAGAGACGCAACGAGGCGGACACGAGGCAGGAGGGCGCGCCCAGGGGGGTAAGCGCGCCCCTCACCCTCGTGGGCCCCTCGTAGCTCCACCGACCTACTTCTTTTGCCTATATATACTCTTATACCCTGAAAACATCCAGAGGAGCCACGAAACCACTTTCCCACCGCCGCAACCTTCTGTACCCATGAGATCCCATCTTGGGGCCTTTTCCGGCAATCTGCCGGAGGGGGATTCGATCACGGAGGGCTTCTACATCAACACCATAGCCTCACCGATGATTTGTGAGTAGTTTACCACAGAACTTCGAGTCCATAGTTATTAGCTAGATGGCTTCTTCTTTCTCTTTGGTTCTCAATACAAAGTTCTCCTCGATGTTCTTGGAGATCTATCCAATGTAATACTCTTTTGCGGTGTGTTTGCCGAGATCCGATGAATTGTGGGTTTATGAATTTGATTATCTATGAATATTATTTGGTTCTTCTCTGAATCTTATATGCATGATTTGATATCTTTGCAAGTCTCTTTGAATTATCGGTTTAGTTTGGCCTACTAGTTTTATCTTTCTTGCAATGGGAGAAGTGCTTAGCTTTGGGTTCAATCTTGCGGTGCTCGATCCCAGTGACAGAAAGGGAACCGACATGTATTGTCTTGTTGCCATCGAAGATAAAAAGATGTGGTTTATATCATATTGCTTGAGTTTACCCCTCTACATCATGTCATCTTGCCTAATGCGTTACTCCGTTCTTATGAACTTAATACTCTAGATGCATGTTGGATAGCGGTCGATGTGTGGAGTAATAGTAGTAGATGCATAATCATTTCGGTCTACTTGACACGGACGTGATGCCTATATTCATGATTATTGCCTTAGATATCATCACAACTATGCGCTTTTCTATCAATTGCTCGGCAGTAATTTGTTCACCCACCGTAACACATGCTATCATGAGAGAAGCCACTAGTGAAACCTATGGCCCTCGGGTCTACTTTACATCATATAAGTTTCCGATCTATAATTCTAGTTTACTATTTATTTTGCAATCTTTATTTTCCAATCTAAACAACAAAATACCAAAAATATTTATCTTATTATCTTTATCAGATCTCACTTTTGCAAGTGGCCGTGAAGGGATTGACAACCCTTTATCGCGTTGGTTGCAAGGTTCTTGATTGTTTGTGTAGATACTAGGCGATTTGCGTTTAGTCTCCTACTAGATTGATACCTTGGTTCTTAAAAACTGAGGGAAATACTTACGCTACTTTGCTGCATCACCCTTTCCTCTTCAAGGGAAAACCAACGCATCCTCAAGAGGTAGCAAGAAGGATTTCTGGTGCCGTTGCAGGGGAGATCTACGCTCAAGTCAAGACATACCAAGTACCCATCACAAACTCTTATCCCTCGCATTACATTATTTGCCATTTGCCTCTCGTTTTCCTCTCCCCCACTTCACCTTTGCCATTTTACTCCTTTTTCGTTCGCCTCTTTTCGCTTGCCTCTTGTGTGTTCGTGTGTTAGATTGTTTATTTCTCCGTCATGGCCAGCCCTTCTATCATTGTCAGTACTCCCGATAATGAAGTTCTCAATTTTAAACAAAGGGGGGGGGGGGGAGAAAATCTAAAAGATGCTTGGTATAGAATTTGCAATGCTCAGAATAGATCTACTAGGAAGCAATCTACTTCCGTTCTTCTTCGCAATTTTTATGTAGGCATCACTCCTTGGAAAAGATATATTCTTGATACCATTACCGGAGGGAATTTCTTGGGTATCCATACTTTTGATTCTTATAATGCTATGATAGATTTGTTAGGCCCACCACCTCTTTTGGTTAATGGAACTATTTTAACTTTGGAACATGTGATGCAAAGGCTTGATATTATTGAAAATAAAATTGCCACTGTAGATTTGATCGTGAATTTGGATACAAAGATCCACAACCAAATTACCCAATATGGATCTAAGGTAGGAGTAACTCTGAATTTTTTTAGAGAAAAGGAACCCATAGTTAATGAAAAGATATATCAAGATTCCACTAGAATTGATAAACTCGAGGATATTATTACCAACTTAGGGCCTGGCTTTTCTGCTGTTAGAAATACCTCGAACCTTCCTCCTACCAAAGTTGCCAAGTTTATGTATGTTCCTAAAAATAAGGGCGAATCTTCTAGTAAGGAGAATGAAGATCTCTAATCAATAAGTGTTCACCCCAACTTTTTTGCTATCATTAAGGAACCTTTTGCTACAAATGAATTTCTTGATTTCTTGCCAAAGAGTTTGATCATCAACAAAAAGAAAGAATTTCCGAAGGGCTATAATTGTTCAATTGAAGAATTGCCTACCAAATATGACAATACCTAGATCTATTCTTGTTTTTATGCATAGCTAGGGGCGTTAAACGATAGCGCTTGTTGGGAGGAAACCCAATTTTATTTTTGTTCCTTGCTTTTTTTCCTGTTTAGTAATAAATAATTCATCTAGCCTCTGTTTAGATGTGGCTTTATGTTTTAATTAGTGTTTGTGCCAAGTAGAACCTTTGGGAAGACTTGGGTGAAGTCTTTGCGATCTTGCTATAAAAAACATAAACTTTTGCGCTCACGAGATTAGATGCCATTTTTTCTGGAGAATGCTTTTAGGTTGATTCTTTTTGAAGATGATTAATAGACAAATTCCTCACGTCCAAAAATTTATTTCAGAATTTTTGGAGTTACAGAAGTATACGTTTGATTCAGATTTCTACAGACTGTTCTGTTTTTGACAGATTCTGTTTTTCGTGTGTTGTTTGCTTATTTTGATGAATCTATGGCTAGTATCGGGGGGTATGAACCATAGAGAAGTTGGAATACATTAGGTTTAACACCAATATAAATAAATAATTAGTTCATTACAGTACCTTAAAGTGGTGATTTGTTTTTTTATACTAACGGAGCTCATGAGATTTTCTGTTTAAGTTTTGTGTTGTGAAGTTTTCAAGTTTTTGGGTAAAGATTTGATGGATTTTGGAATAAGGAGTGGCAAGAGCCTAAGCTTGGGGATTCCCAAGGCACCCCAAGGTAAAATTCAAGGACAACCAAAAGCCTAAGCTTGGGGATGCCCGGAAGGCATCCCCTCTTTCGTCTTCGTCTATCGGTAACTTTACTTGAGGCTATATTTTTATTCACCACATGATATGTGTTTTGCTTGGAGCATCTTGTATGATTTGATTTGCTTTTTAGTTTACCACAATCATCCTTGCTGTACCCACCTTTTGGGAGAGACACACATGAACCGGAATTTATTAGAATACTCTATGTGCTTCACTTATATCTTTTGAGCTAGAAATTTTTTCTCTAGTGCTTCACTTATATCTTTTAGAGCACGGTGGTGGTTTTATTTTATAGAAATAATTTGATCTCTCATGCTTCACTTATATTATTTTGAGAGCATTTTAGAACAGCATGGTAATTTGCTTTGGCTATAAAATTAGTCCTAATATGATAGGCATCCAAGATGGGTATAATAAAAATTTCCATATAGAGTGCATTAAATACTATGAGAAGTTTGAAACTTGATGATTGTTTTGAGATATGAAGATGGTGATATTAGAGTCGTGCTAGTTGAGTAATTGTGAATTTGAGAAATACTTGTGTTGAGGTTTGCAAGTCCCTTAGCATGCACGTATGGTAACCGTTTGTAAAAAATTTGAAGCATGAGGTGTTTCTTTGATTGTCCTCCTTATGAGTGGCGGTCGGGGACGAGCGATGGTCTTTTCCTACCAATCTATCCCCCTAGGAGCATGCGCGTAGTGCTTGGTTTTGATGACTTGTAGATTTTTGCAATAAGCATGTGAGTTCTTTATGACTAATGTTGAGTCCATTGATTATACGCACTCTCACCCTTCTATCATTGCTAGCCTCTTTGGTACCGTGCATTGCCCTTTCTCACCTCGAGAGTTGGTGCAAACTTCGCCAGTGCATCCAAACCCCGTGATATGATATGCTCTATCACACATAAGCCTCCTTATATCTTCCTCAAAACAACCACCATACCTACCTATTATGGCATTTCCATAGCCATTCCGAGATATATTGCCATGCAACTTTCCACCGTTCCGTTTATTATGACACGCTCCATCATTATCATATTGCCTTGCATGATCATGTAGTTGACATCATATTTGTGGCAAGGCCACCATGCATAAATTTTCATACATGTCACTCTTGATTCATTGCCCATCCCGGTACACCGCCGGAGGCACTCATATAGAGTCATATTTTGTTCTAGTATCGAGTTGTAATCCTTGAGTTGTAAATAAACAGAAGTGTGACAATCATCATTATTAGAACATTGTCCCGTGTGAGGAAATAAAAAAAGAAAGGCCAAATAAAAAAAGAGAAGGCCCAAAAAATGAGAGAAAAAGAGAGAAGGGGCAATGTTACTATCCTTTTTCCACACTTGTGATTCAAAGTAGCACCATGATCTTCATGATAGAGAGTCTCTTATTTTGTCACTTTCATATACTAGTGGGAATTTTCATTATAGAACTTGGCTTGTATATTCCAACAATGGGCTTCCTCAAATGCCCTAGGTCTTCGTGAGCAAGCAAGTTGGATGCACACCCACTTAGTTTCTTTTGCTGAGCTTTCATACAATTATAGCTCTAGTGCATCTGTTGCATGGCAATCCCTACTCCTCGCATTGACATCAATTGATGGGCATCTCCATAGCCCGTTGATTAGCCGCGTCAATGTGAGACTTTCTCCTTTTTTGTCTTCTCCACACAACCTCCATCATCATATTCTATTCCACCCATAGTGCTATGTCCATGGCTCGCGCTCATGTATTGCGTGAAAGTTGAAAAAGTTTGAGAATACTAAAGTATGAAACAATTGCTTGGCTTTTCATCGGGGTTGTGCATGATGAGAGCATTTTGTGTGACGAAAATGAAGCATGGCCAAACTATATGATTTTGTAGGGATGGGCTTTCTTTGGCTATATTATTTTGAGAAGACATAATTGCTTGGTTAGTATGCTTGGAGTATTATTATTTTTATGTCAATATTAAACTTTTGTCTTGAATCTTTCAGGTCTGAACATTCATGCCACAATAAAGAGAATTACATTGAAAATTATGTCAGGTAGCATTCCACATCAAAAATTCTGCTTTATTGTTTACCTACTCGAGGACGAGCAGGAATTAAGCTTGGGGATGCTTGATACGTCTCCAACATATCTATAATTTTTGATTGTTCCATGCTATTATATTATCTATTTTGGATGTTTAATGGGCTTTAATATGCCCTTTTATAGTATTTTTGGGACTAACCTATTAACCGAAGGCCCAGTGCAAAATGTTGTTTCTTGCCTATTTCAGTGTTTTGTAGAAAAGGAATATCAAACGGAATCCAAATGGAACAAAACCTTCGCGGGGATCTTTCTTGGAACAAACGCAATCTAGGAGACTTGGAGTGGAAGTCAGAGACGCAACAAGGCGGCTACGAGGCAGGAGGGCGCGCCCCCGCCCTCGTGGGCCCCTTGTAGCTCCACCGACCTACTTCTTTCGCCTATATATACTCTTATACCCTGAAAACATCCAGGGGAGCCACGAAACCACTTTTCCACCGCCGCAACCTTCTGTACCCATGAGATCCCATCTTGGGGCCTTTTCCGGCAATCTGCTGGAGGGGGATTTCATCACGGAGGGCTTCTACATCAACACCATAGCCTCTCCGATGGAGGGGGATTTCATAACGGATGTGTGAGTAGTTTACCATAGACCTTCGGGTCCATAGTTATTAGCTATATGGCTTCTTCTTTCTCTTTGGTTCTCAATACAAAGTTCTCCTCGAGGTTCTTGGAGGTCTATCCGATGTAATACTCTTTTGCGGTGTGTTTGCCGAGATCCGATGAATTGTGGGTTTATGAATTTGATTATCTATGAACATTATTTGCTTCTTCTCTAAATTGTTATATGCACGATTTGATATCTTTGCAAGTCTCTTCGAATTATCGGTTTAGTTTGGCCTACTAGATTGATCTTTCTTGCAATGGGAGAAGTGCTTAGCTTTGGGTTTAATCTTGTGGTGCTCGATCCCAGTGATAGAAAGGGAACCGACACTTATTGTATTGTTGCCATCGAGGATAAAAAGATGGGGTTATATCATGTCATCTTGCCTAATGCATTACTCCGTTCTTATGAACTTAATACTCTATATGCATGCTGGATAGCGGTCAATGTGTGGAGTAATAGTAGTAGATGCAGAATCGTTTCGGTCTACTTGACATGAACGTGAAGCCTATATTCATGATCATTGCCTTAGATATCATCATAACTACGCGCTTTTCTATCAATTGCTCAGCAGTAATTTGTTCACCCACCGTAATACATGCTATCATGAGAGAAGCCACTAGTGAAACCTTTGGCCCCCGGGTCTACTTCATATCATATAAGTTTCCGATCTATGATTCTAGTTCACTATTTATTTTGGAATCTTTATTTACCAATCTATACAACAAAATACCAAAAATATTTATCTTATTATCTTTACTAGATCTCACTTTTGCAAGTGGCCGTGAAGGGATTGACAACCCCTTTATCGCGTTGGTTGCAAGGTTCTTGATTTTTTGTGCAGGTACTAGGCGATTTGCGTGTAGTCTCCTACTGGATTGATACCTTGGTTCTCAAAAACCGAGAGAAATACTTATGCTACTTTGCTGCATCACCCTTTCCTCTTCAAGGGAAAACCAACGCATGCTCAAGAGGTAGCAAGGTGTGGGTGAGTAGAGGGATATATAGGCCAGGGATGCGAGTATGGTGGGGCCATGAGGCCTGCCCGGCAGCACAACCGGCCACGGGAGGCGGGAGGAGGTGGTTCTGCCGGCGCTGGTTTGGGCGGCTGGAGCAGGAAGATCAAAGAGTGAAGAAGCACAATTGCTGTTAGATTGACATCTAAGGTCTGATGCTGGTAGAGTCGATTGTTGACTAAGTTTCTTTTGAGAAACCTTGTGTACGCATGAACTTAGTAGGCCCACAAGTCAGCCTCCAAATCTGTGGCAGACAACATAGAGCCCATTTGCTATTTTTAAAATAATTTGCAGCCCATTTGCTAATTCTTAACTAATTTATTACAGCCCATTTTCTGCCCAGGACCACGGTCAAAAAGTTCAACCTTATTTTGCATATTTTGGTGGAGTCCGAACTGTTGTAATCCCGAAATGATAAACATTTTTGAAGAACTTATTGATTTGCCAAGAAAAATTGTTTTGATTTTGTAAGAAAATAAGTCGTGGGACAATTGAGTTGGTTTAAGGGAAAACCAGTGGTAAAAGAATCAGTGCTGGGAGGGAAAACAACAACAAAAATAAGGATGTAAATATGAAAAGGGAACTTTATGTATTTTCAATATAGTGATACGTGTATATGAACTAGTAAAACTATAGGTAGAGATTAGAAAATGGAAGTAGGACATGGTGTTTCAAGAGGAAAATAGAACCGGGATGTGTGTTTGATTCAGTAAAAAAACTGCATGCGGATGTTGTAAGACAAAATATAAATAACTCTGGCGGGCCAGAGGCCAGTAGATACCTGCTGGATCTTTGTGCCCCGTTGTTGTCATGGGTTGGGCCTGTTAAAAACAAAACCAAGCCTGGGCAGTCTACAGCCCAGTTGAAACTTGCTTGACCTGAAAAAACAATATACCTGCTCAATAAACGAGAGAATTCTGCAAGTATAGACTGATAACCGGGATGCAGCAGGTATATTGTTTTTTCATCGTGATAATAAGTGCATGCACTTGTTTCAAAAAAATTGGAGAACTGGGAATTCGAACGACAGGTGCTTATGCTACCCATCAAATAAAAATCAGGTGCCCGAAAATTCGTTTCAAAACAAATGATTCAGCTATTATCCACATCGACCCTCGGCATGATGGTTGTAAGAAAATGCCAAGTTCATACCGAAATATCGTTAACAACAATAGCAACTTGCGGACGACAAGGTAGTACAAGTACCAATACCAAACTAACTTATAATTTTTTACTCCTGGCCCTAGTGTTCGTCTGGTAGAAAATCTTGCGGACCAACTCCCGCTCCTTCTCTTGCTCTAGGTCCCCGAGGTGGTACTGGTGCATCACCCAGTTGGTCCTCTGCTGGTCGAAGTTCTTGTTGGTGTGCAGCACCAGAACCTTTTTGCTGCCCGTCTACCGGTCGGTAACCATCACCGGCAAGGTATTGCCGGTCTTGAGCCAGATCGCATGCATGCCGCACTCTGACTGTATCTTGCGACACATCCGCGTGCCCCTTTTGAACGCCCTGGAATTGCGCTCGAAGAAATGCCTGCTTAGGCCACTCAGTGTGATACCTGCAGTATTGTCGAATACAGGTTTTAGTGTACGTAGTTGGCATTTTCATAACATCTTTGGCATGTTGCAGTCACTTGTTTCACTTTTTATTAACTGTCAAATTGTAATTGCTTCACTAGGTCTACGTCTAAAAAGAAAAATAGAGCTATAAACAAAGAAATATGTTTGTGCAAGTAGACGGCCGATCAGTGTCTTATCTGGAAGTTTCTCAGGATGGGCGTAGCATATGCCGTGCTCGCTGTCGATGGTTGGTATGAACAAATCTATGAGAGGGTGAGATCTCACACTGTCAGCACTCACTTTGGCCCCAAGGTGCTCGATCAGCTCCTGATCCGTGGGATCGAACTTGACGCCAGCCGACAGCACCGGCCAATCCTTCTTGGACTTGCATCGGTTAATTCCAGTTATATGGTACTCAATGTATGATCAATCGACTGTTTTAAAGTGAATGATGAAAGATTTCGATAGATAAGTGGTACTCCAAATCTGAAGTCCACAATACCTGAACACGCCGCTGGGATTCTTGTGTCACCTCACGCGTAGCGTGTTGTCACGTCAATTCAATGTGTGGACATGATGAATAATTTGACCGACGTATACTAGTACTGCTACTGTACTACTTACTAGTCATATTTAGTGCCACATTTTAACCTAGGTTTAACTAACAAGTACACACTTGAAGCCTAATTGACACACACACACACACACACACACACACACACACACACACATATATATATATATATATATATATACACACACACATCTGGGCTATTCTGTTACGCGTAACAGAATATTATTCTGTTACCCTTTTTGAACTGACGGTTTCAGGTGGTTGTAATGATGTTTTCGAAGCGGTTGAACCGATACTTTCAGTTGTGTTTAACAGATCGTCTTCTTTAGTTAAAAAACTTTTTGTAATTTTTTGTCGTAACGGGGCGTGTAATATATCGTTGGAAAGCTCTTGACAACTATATTTCAAGTATATTGAACGTTTTTGCAAAATCATTATGGGTTAAGAGCAGTTTTGAAAAAATCGTTTTTTTTTCAAAACCGAAAACGTAAATCGTATTTTGGACTCAATTTTCAAACGGTTTGTCGGAATTCAGCAAATAAGATGGCTTTGGAAAGCTGGTGAAAATCCGCATCTTCCATATATGTATTGTTTTTTCTAATTCTATATGATTTAAAAGTAATTTTTGAAAAACGGTGAAATTCTGGGCAAAACATATTTTCACGATTTTTTGCAAACGGTTTGTCGGATTGATGCAAATGATACGGCATTGGAAAGCTATGGAAAATGCGCAACGTTTTCGTATAGAAATGTTTTTCTAATTCCTTACGGTTTAAAAACGAATTCGAATACGGTCAAATTTGATTTTGAACGCATTTTTTTTAAAGTTTGTCGAAATAAGGCAAATAAAATGCCGTTGGATAGCTATCAAAAATGCGAAACTTAATCATGTTGAACGTTTTCTCTATTTCGCAACCGTTTAAAAGTAATTTTGAATAGGGCATGACAGATCCTGCTGTTTTCGCGTCTGAAAAACAGAGTAGTCGTACTGATATATGTGTATGTTTGTACTGAGCTATTTTTTGTAGAGTAATTTTCAGTGGTTCCGAAAAAGGGTACTTGCACTGATTCTTGCATGGGTTTGTACTAAGCGTGTTTTCACTAACTAGACTTTGCTCTGTTTTTTGGGTAATATTTTTCTCGTAAGTTTTCAACGGTTTACTGTATCGTCGCCCCTATACTTGTATGGTTTGTATCATCGAACTGAATGATATTTTATTCAAAAAGAAAATGTGTTTGTTTTGTTTCTTTTTTTTAACTCAACATTTTTTTGACAACGTTGTTATGAACTTCTCTCATTTTACGACTTGTACTGAGGTACTTACTAAGCAGGATTTTCATGGGGTTTCTTTTTTTGCTTGAACTTTACAATTTGAATTTCTACCATTTTTTAATTCCGAACGGACCACCTTTTTAACTCGTACTGAGGTACTTACTACGCTCGAACTGGGGTGGCTGTCGCGTGTCTCGGCGACGAAGAAGACGAAGCTCGGGGGCGAGGCTGGATTCGGCCGGCGGCTGGTCCGGTCGGTATGATGCTGCGCAAGAAGGGGGGTGAACACATCAGTGGACACATGTACTACACAACAATGTGCATCTGTACTATCCATAACAAAAAACTAATCTAGTACGTTGTGTTGAACTTATAACTTTTTTAGCTGTGAACTTGTTGTATTTTTACAATGCCAAAGCTAGCAAATAGTACAAGATTCACCCAACAAGGGGCTAATTACATAGAGTAGCTGCACTAATACAACGGTCAGATCGGTAACTAGTAGCTAGTAGCAGTGGTTACCAACACACATACACATAAATTGGTGTCACGACCGGTTTTCCAAATAAAATATTTATTGAGAAACCGATCTTTTAATTCCAGTGTGAGGAAAAACCCTCCTTACTGGTAGACAAAACCTTGATACAATAAGCCAGTAGCATTTAATATATTACAGGGTCAAGCTGAGGTTGCTCAACAAATTATTACAAGCATGCCAATAATTATACATAGTGGCGGATATGACATAGAGGAGTGGTGGCATACTACTGACTCGAGGTAAAGTAGTGGAATAACACAGTGGAGCAGATAATATGACTCCTACACTGGCGGCTCATCGAGCGTCGGGGTGAGGCTCGATGAATTTATTTGGGTAGCGGAAGCGGATATAACACAGTGACTAATCTAGGGGTCGCACGAGACTGGCTGGGATTCCTCTAGGCGTCGGACTCACTATCGAACTCTTCATCCATGAGATCGCTTTCACAAGATCCGCCAAATCAACAAGCCAGGTGAGTACTTTGAAATTACTCGCAAGACGGTTCGGACAAAAGATATAACAAATATATGCATGAATGCGTCATGAGTAATTTACTAATGCACATTCAAATCAGTATAACAAGGTAAGTGAAAAGGGAGTCGGCGGTAGTCCGCTCGAAGAACCAATAAAATAAACTAAAAACCGATCGGGTGTCTGAAGCGACACCACGAAGGATGAACAAATAAGTAAGTCATGCCGCAGTCGGGCGTCTAAGCGACACCTCCTAAAGGGCTTATACTGAAATAAAAAACATGCGTGCCACAGTCGGACGTCGGAGCGACATCACAGAAAGGGCTTATATCAAAAGTAAATAAATAATAATGCCACAGTCGGACGTCTGAGCGACATCGCAGAAAGGGCATATATCAAAAGTAAATAATTAACAACGCCACCGTCGGACGTCTGAGAGACATCGCAGAAAGGGCTTATATCAAAAGTAAATAAATAACAATTCCACAGTCGGACGTCTGAGCGACATCGCAGAAAGGGCTCACATCAAAGTAAATGAATAACAATGCCACAGTCGGACGTCTGAGCGACATCGCAGAAAGGGCTTATAATTCACTTTTCATATCGGTTAACTTGCAAGAAATAGTGCTCACAAGAAAATATTCATAACATGATAGTAAACGGGTTAGTCCATCCACAGGAAATAAACATTTAACACTCATGTGGTTCTCAGGAGTTTCTGTCACCGGGACTGACATTTGACAAGATAAGATGAACACAACACTTGGACCTGGATAAGATGATTTCAAGGATTATTGACTCTGCAGAGTTTGTACTAAATTACCCACAACCAACGGATTTCCGTAGTCACGAAGGACTAGTTCCGTTTACGGTATTTCGGAGGAAACACAGTTAACCAGTACACACCCATCCCACCTTATGTTGCCAGGGATCACCCTAGACAGCGTTCAAGAAAAACTTTGAGACGGGGAGATCACAATCTCGAATAGCATGGGATCAAATTTATATACGCGCGCTCTAAGGGGTGCCCCCCTCTCGGTCCCAACCGGAAACACCCATGCCCCCTGACCGGATGATAGGTTTTAATCCAGGGCCATGGAACCCTCATCCCAGCCTCTCGATTTGGTGTGTACCAGAAAGTGGTCTGCAACTTACTAAGTCGTATCCCTTGCGGAAAACATGTGGTAGTACGGAAGGGAAGACGGGCGGGAACTGGACTGATTGATGTTGACACCGGGTCAACGGTCTGGCATAAGACTGGCATGCTACAACACTGGCATCTTACCCATTCTCATGCCAACTCATGGCCATGCAAACTCATTTCCATCAATTCATGGATCATCGAAATTCACTAGCCTCAACTTGCATGTAATATGACATCCATCGGGGTGCTCATGATCATGCCATGCAACTACTTAATACAAACATGCCCAAACACTCATCATATCAAAAGTTCAAACATGCTTGCCTGGTTCGGAGTAGTCGGGGCCTAGCTCGGTGAAGTTCGCGGTTCCGTCACCTCCTTCGGTATCTACGGTATACAAAAATACACGTACTGACGTAAATACCATGGGGTGCACAAAAGTATTCCAAATATTTTTCAAATAAACCTGATAAAAACTAGACAAAATTTTCAAGAGGATAGAAAAAGAATCACTCAAAGATCCTTCTTTGTTTAAAAGTTATAAGAGTTTTGGTCCAAGGACCTCTCTGTAATGAAACAGAAAACTCTCAGGGGTCTAAGCAGAAAAGTCCAGAAAACGATTCAGATTAGAAAGCGTATTTACCAGAATACGCTTTCAGAAACGGTTCGAAAAAAAGAATAGAGAGGCTGACGGGCGGGTCCCACCCGTCAGGTTTGAATATTCAAAAGAGGTGGCAGAGCTCGTCGGCGCCCGAGAGCTGCGGTGGTTGCCGGCGGCGATCCACGGCGAGGCAGGGGGATCGGGGGGTACCTCTATGATCAGCGCACCCTTCCACGTCGGTGGGTGGTGGTGGTGGTCGCCGGCGAGCACCACGTCGACGGCGGCCCTTGCTCCGGCGGACGGTGGTTCGGGAAGTCATGGGCCTCGTCGGAGAGAGTTGCTGGGGTCAAATTGGATTTGGGGTTAGTCTCCTAGAGGTGCCATGAGGCTACGGGCGAGTCTAGGGCGGTGGAGGAGCTCTCACCAGAGAGAACGCTACCGGAGCCCGAAGCGGACGGAGGTGTCCGGAGTTGAGGAAGAAGGGCCACTCGAGGCTCTTCCAGTGGCTGGGCGGGGTCTGGTGAGGTGGTGGAGGTGTGCTGGGTCGAGAGCGAGCTCGGAGGCGCTATTTATAGCCGGCCCGAGGCGGTTGCCGAGAACGGGATAAGTCCGGCAAGCGAATACGGCGGTACTGTGGCTGGACGGTTGGTTTAGGAGCTTGCGCATCGACTAGAAGGAGCACTGATTCCATCCCGGTGCCTAACTCAGCAAGGTAGGGGTGGTTACGGCCTGTCCCCAATGGAACGGCCGTGCGGCACGTCGGCGGCAGAGGGCGCTACTGTGCGTGCTGTGCCACGGCGACGGTGCTGCATGCGTCTTGCTGGCAAGGGAGACGGCCACGCGGAGCTCCCAGTGGCGTGGGCGGTGCCGAACGGCGCAGCCGCAGGGTGCCCCTGTCGGCCGCCACGGAGGTCCCGACGCCGCAGAAGACGCCGGCGCTTGATCGGGCGTGGTGCCACCGACGCCAGAACCAGCCAAGCGCGGCGTCTGGCGCTCTGGGACAGGAGGAAGGGCGTGCGCGCAGAACGCGCCAAAGCGCCAGATTGATGGGGTGACCGATCTCTGACGACCCTGAATCTCTGAATTTATGAACTTCTCTGAAAGTGCAAAGTATCAATGCAGGCCAGGTGTTCGACAGAATGATTTTGGTATGTTGGGATTTTTCCTTGAGCTGATTTTTGGTGGAGTGGCTTCTCATTGCAACTGGAGGTTGCCTGAATTTTGGTTGAATTTTTGGAGAAGAGGAGATATGAATTTCACCAAATTTGGCAAATCTGGTCCAAACTTGCAGAAGCTGAAACTTGAAAATTTTGAAAAGAAGAAGAGTGGATCTTGATGGTTCTAGGTTGTGGGTGCTAGGGACTATCCAGAGAAGTTGATTTGAGATCAAAGTTCAAAGGCATTAAGGTACTTGCTTTGCAAATCACCTAGGCTAAAAAATATGGACATAATTGTTTTGGGCAAAGAAATAAATGAAATAAAAATCCAAAAATGAGTTGTACTTGTTGGGTCAGAATATTTGGATTGTCCCAAAGTGGAAGGAGGGGTTTTGGGAAGATTTACCACAAGAGGCAAGATAAAACCATGGGTGGTTTTAAAATAAGAGAAGAACCAAAACTCCTAGGGTTCTCTTCTAAAAGAAAATAAATCCCAAAAATAAATTTGAGAAGGGGAGAATCAGAGGAAAGGCTTTGAATAACCAAACACCAGAGTTGAAGAAGATGCCAAAATTTAAGCCCTTTGCCAAATGGGAAATTTTTGAGAGAGAGATATTTTTTTGGAAGGGTTTAAATGACCTCCTTCAAAACCAACAAAGTTTTTGTTGAAAACCAAACAAAAATTTTGGAGTGTCACAACACCTACCCCCTTAGGAAAAATCTCGTCCCCGAGATTTCAGCTGATCCTCAAATAAGTGTGGGTGCTCTGTCCGAAGAAAATCCTCTCTTTCCCAAGTGGCTTCACTCTCGGTGTGGTTGCTCCACTGAACTTTGAAGAACTTGATGGTTTTCTGTGTGGGTCCTCCTTTCAGACTCCTCCAAGATTTTTATTGGATGCTCTCGATATGTGAGGTCTGGCTGCACGTCAATGTTTTCATGGGATACCTGCTTCTCTGGGTTGCTCACGCACTTCCTCAATTGCGAGACGTGGAACACGTCGTGGACGTCGGATAAATCTTCGGGTAAGTCTAGCTGGTAGGCTACCGTGCCTCTCCGTGCCACTATGCAGAATGGTCCGATGAATCTTGGTGCCAACTTCCCTTTAATCTTGAATCGATGCAGGCCTCTCATAGGGGATACTCGTAGGTACACAAATTCACCGGGTTCAAAGCTGATTCCCCGATGTTTTTGATCGTAATAACTCTTACATCGACTTTGGGCTGTCTTGAGTCGATCCTAATCACCTTAACTTTATCTTCACCTCCTTGAGCATGTCCGGGCCAAGATATGGCTGTCTCGGTTTCTCCAATTTAGCGGGTACGACATCTCCGCCCGTACAGAGCCTCAAATGGTGCCATTTGTAGGCTGGCTTGATAACTGTTGTTATATGAGAACTCTGCGTATGGTAAGCTCTCTTCCCAACTGGTCCCATAGGTTAGGACACATGCTCTCAAAGATGTGTTCTAGAATCTGGTTTACGCTGTTCAGTTTGTCCATCCGTCAGGGGTGGTATGCATGTAACGCCAGTTGAGTTCCCAGAGCTTGTTGTAAGTGATCCCAAAATCGGGAGACGAATTGAGTGCCTCTGTCCGATATTATTTTCTTTGGGACTCCATGTAAGCAGACGATACGGGAAAGATAAAGCCTAGCAAGCTTCTGAGTGGTGTGGGTTGTCTTCACGGGATGAAGTGTGCTACTTTAGTCGACCTATCGCTGATGACCCAAATGGCATTATTTCCATGCCGTGACCGAGGTAGCCCAACAATAAAATCCATTCCAATCTCGTCCCATTTCCACTCGGGTATTTTATTTGGCTGTAAAAGTCCGGCTGGTTTCTGGTGCTCTGTCAGGACCCCGATTCTAAGTCACACCGATCTAGCCTGTAACACCTCATATCACTTTGCGGCCTCACGCACGGTATTCCCACGGGTGTTGCCTTACCATGGCCCGGGACCGTTTGTGCCTTTTGGCTCACGTATATGATAGTGTCGCTAGCATCCATATGACAGAGAACCCGGGCCGACATGGCTAGTCATGAACCCAAAGCGGTACTAACCCATGGGAACAGGCATACATGAATCACATCAAGCATGTCGGTCGCCAGCGTGTGAATCCGGCTGTAGCACTAAGTTAACAGACTCAGGGAACCCGGCTGTAGCAGGTTAGGCGGGACTCGGATGTCACCGCATGACATTTCCCAAGGGACAGACACAGAATGAAGTGAAACACATGCCGACCAATCAAGTGTCTAGAGCAGTAGTCTTTGGGCTAGCAGGACTCCGTGAACCGGTCAGAAGCGGACTACTATCGCTCAGAAGCATTAGACTACATTTCCCCATAAGAGAGGCTGCCAAGGATAAACAACTAGATTGTCGGATCCCACACATACCAAGCATTTCAAACATACACACAATATGCTCAATATGTGTAAATACAACATGGCATCACAACATAACTCTACAACTCAAAGTATTTATTCATTAGGCTCCGAGGAGCGAGATATTACAAACATGGGTCTCATGACCCAACATTCAGAGCATACAAGTCAAAACACAAAAGGAAGCTTAACATGTCTGAGTACAGACATCTACAAATGAAAAAGGCTGAGAAGCCTGACTATCTACCAGATCCTGCCGAGGGAACAAGATCGTAGCTGAGGTAACAAGCTAAACGTCGAAGTCCACGCAGAACTACTAGCGAGACTGACGTCTCTCTGCAAAACATAAAATAAGCAAACGTAAGTACAAATGTACTCAGCAAGACTTACACCAGAACTAACTACATATGCATCATTATCAACAAAGGGGGTGGTGGAGTTTAACTGGAGCAAGCCAGCTTTGACTCGGGTGGCTATCCTGAACTACGACTGCAATTAACTCTTTTGAGGTGGCGCACACGAGTCCACATATTCACCATATCAATACACCACTATGGATCCGCTCCCGTCTCCCTACGAGAACGCCATCCATAGCACTCACGCTTATCTTGCGCATTTTAGAGTATCCACTTTCACTTGTCTATGAACTGTTATAGGCAACCCGAAGTCCTTTACCATGACACGGCTATTTGAATAGATCATATTAACCCCTGCAGGGTGTACTTCTTCACACACGCCTCGCCACTTACCGCCATGTACACCTCGTGTATCTCGGCAACCTTCAAGCGGAAACCTGGCGAGGGAGTTGGCCACGACCTGACTAACCACACAAGTCTCTAGTCCAGGTTTATCGCCTATTCGGGTTCCATCCGCAAGGAGATCCGGCCGGGGTGTCGCTCACTGTAACATCCCAAATTTTCAATTTGGAATGTTATACATTAGGTCATCATGCATATCATATTTTCTCACATTTTTCCGATCCTAGAAAATTTCACGCAACTCAAGGACCCTCGGAGAGAGTTGGAAGTTTCATTATTTTCATATTTGGGATTTCTCAAATTTTGAAAATAGGATCATTTGGATTTATTTAAATTATCTTCATAAAGTTTTTCCTATAAAAATATTTTGAGAGGGAATAATATGACTTTCCCAACATTTAGGAAAAATGAAGATATTGTAAATAAATCAAAATTTGGTTTTGGAAGATTTATTTTGCTTAGGCAAAAATGAGCATTTTAAAAATTTATGCATGTTTGCCGTTTTTAAAGTTCATTTTGTTCGACTCATTTTTAGGAGTCGGGGAAAATTTGTTTTATTTAAATTGGAGTTCATTTGGTATTTTTTTTAATTCGTTTGGTTTAAATTTTAATTTAAAAAAACGCTGCAGGCCCAGGCCAAGGCCCACTGCCCAGCCAGCCAGGCCAGTCCAGTGCCCGCCTCCCCTCTCCCTCGCACGACGCCGCCGCCCATGGTGCCCGCCACAGACGCCTCCCGAGTCCGGCTCCGACCAGCCGCCTTGCCCCCTCCCAAGCGCCGTCTCCCCCCCTCCCATAAATAGCCGCCCCCCCCCCCTCACCTCACCTTGCCGCCTCCCCAAGCCGACCCCCGCCCGCCGAGGAAGCCGCCCGCCGCCGTTTCGCCGCCGAGCCCGCCGCCCTCGCCGCCCCCCTCCCGACCCGCCCCCCCCCGCCCCGTCGCCCCGGGCCCGCGGACCCCTTGGCGATCACCGGAGGTAGCCGCCGCCCCGCCCCGCCCGATCCGGTTTTCCCTAAAAACCGATCCGGTTTTTTAAAAAGAGATGTTCGGTTTTTTTTAAACCCTAGATTGGTTTTATTTCTTTTTCGGTTTTCTTATTTAACGAACGTTCACCGACCCGTTCGTTTCAATGAACGTGTTCGTTGGATTAGTTCTGTTAACGAACGTCCGTTATTTAAACCGATCGTCGTTTTCTTTTAATCGGATTTAATCCGTTATTTTTCTGATTCGATTTCAGATCCGATTTTCAAATCTATTTTATTTCTCGCTCGTTTATCGGAATCAGGTGATTCAAGCGCCTGGAGTTTCGTAACGAAACCGCCGTTCCGACTAACCTACTTTCACAGAGTTTTGCTACTGTGAAATTTTGACCTAGTTTCAGATTTGCAAAACCGAGTCGTTCTCTCTCGAGTTTCGACTTTCGATGTTTATTTTGATTCGAATTTTTTTGCAACCAGGGTTCTTAAGTTGAACTTTCTGGTTAGATCTTTTATTCGAGATTTCCCCGTGCATTAGATGAGTACTTATTGTATGCTTGTTGTTTGTCTGCGTTAGATCACCCGGAGTGCGCCGCTTGTTACTTCGAATCTCTAGGTCTCGCGGATCATCAGCAAGGCAAGTAACACTTTGATCATACTCTTCTCATACCCAGTTTTATGCATTAGATCTATTCCTCAAACACTTGCATGTTTAGGATCTAATTAAATTGTGGGATGGGAAGTAGATTGAGTAGTACCTATTACCTGTTTTACTTATGAAACCTTGGGAGTTACTTCTACGTTTGCTTATTATGCCATGCTATGCTAGTAGACGTGGATTGGGTGAGTGAATATCCATGACAGATGTGAGATTGTTAATTAATGGTTTATCTAAGGTGGCAACCTAAACACACATCTGGGTGGATTGAGGCACCTGGTTTCTATCAGACTTCCTGTATTTCTTGGACCGCCACCTGTGCTCTAAGGGATCATAAGATTATTCAAACTGGAAACTTCCGTGTGCAGCCACAAGCCAATTATGGGCTCTGGCGTAGTTGACTAAGTTGTGCGAACTCTTACGGGTAGGCTAGCTGATGTAGGGGATGTAGGTTGGTACGGTCTACCCACATGTAAGGTGCTAGCGCTTCTGAAAGACTATGTCTCGGTCATCCGTTTCTCAAACACCATGTAGTGCGAGAACCAAGCGGAGGCGATCGAGTCTTGTGGGGAAAAGTGTGCAAACCTCTGCAGAGTGTATAAACTAATCATGATTAGCCGTGTCCCCGGTTATGGACGTTTGAGTATCCGTAATTGAATATCATGTGAATCTCAACATGTTACCTCAAATAAAAGTTGTGGGTTTTGATGAGTACTTTTAATTGGGATTGAGGATGTGTCAACCATTCTCAATGTTTAACAACCACCATGATAGTTAAATAAAACTATTCCTTTGATGTAGGGAAAATCAGCTTTATGCAAATGTAACAGAGAGCCTTACCACCAGCCATATATGCATGTAGTATAGGCTTATTCCTTCATTGCTCTTATGTGTTACATTGCCAAGATATTCCATGTCTTGACCCGTTTTGGGCTGCAACTTTCACGTTATGAGACTTTTCGCACGATTTAGTAAGGTGTTAGGTCGTGGTTCTATACTCAGTGATGCCGTTGGAGTTGATGGACTCGCTTATCTTCCAAGCCTTCGCTGTTATTATTAGATGGCCTTAAGCCATATTATTGTAATAAGTTCCCTTGTGGACAACGATGTAATAAGTGTGTGATTGCTACTCGCAATAAATCCTTGAAATCTTGTGTGGTGTCGGCATTCTTGATCCAGGATGACACCGAGCATAGAGACTGGATCCATTCGGTCTGGTCGCTCTGAGAATGGTATCGAGCACACGCCTGATCGTAGGACACGACCACTAAGTTAAAGCCATAGATCACTACTCTCTTCCCATTTTCTAACTCCTCATCTTTTCTACTCTCTTTAGGATGATTTGACGCGAAGATCAAGTACACCCAACCGGATGAAGGCACACCTTTTGGATTTCACTTGAAGGAAGTTACTAAGTACACGAACATTGGACTACCAAGCTTCACGGGACTTTCAACGCCACTCGCACGAAGAGGAGTATTTGGAAGATTCATGCTCACGTTCGGGAAGGACATTCTCCCCAATCACCAAGCCTATAGATAGTGTTTTGATTGCACCAACTTGAGTGCAGGGAAGGAGCATGGCAGCTCACATCACCATGGGACGATTGGGGAAGTTTATCAAGAAGACCTCAAGGATACCATCTACCAGATTTGCGGACGCCGAGATGACAAGCTGGGACGTCGTCAGCACAAAGAAGGATAGATCCATTTCAGCATTCATCCAGAGTTAAATCAGCACATTCGACGCCAGAGAACCAAATGTGCAACGACATGTTGGAGTTGCGAAGACAAAGGAAGGATCATCGAACTGGAAGAAGAACTAAAGACTACACGCAAGGACTACATGGACGAGATCGTAGCTCGGCAAGACACAATAACGATCTTTAGTACGAGATCGAAGAACTCAAGAAGAAGTTGGCGCCGGGAATGAAGACCCAGATGTCGAATACCCAAGCAACTACATTAACATCGACGACACCGATTCGGATCCAAGTGAACCCGACTTTGAAGACGAAGTGGAGCAGACATCATGGAGTCTTCCACGGTTCAAATTAGTAGAAGTCCCCACATATTAGTAGTATTTCCTCCATGTAAACATTATAGTACACGCACTTTTGCGATAGTTAGATCGTTGTAAGCCCTTGTTTGATTGAATGAAGTGATTTTGTGTGTTTTGCTCATGTGCATTTGGGTAGTGATTCCTTAGACCTCATTCTATTCTACATTTCTCTCCTTTTCTAAACCCATCGATGCCTCCAGAAGCGACCCGGATTCGTTTTCCGCCAGAGATCACCCAATTGATCCAGCAGCGAGAATACCCTGATTCAAACATTGGTGCGTAACCAGGCAACAACAACAACAACAACAACAACAACAACAACCCACCACCACCACCACTGCGGATCATCGACTCGCTTCCTTAGACTGAACCGCGGTGTATTCCAAAAACACCGAGCCGATTGTGGCGGATGGTGGCTCCGCAAGATAGGAAGGAGCTGACCACTGCAGGATGCACAGATGGTGAAAGAGTGAAGTTTGCAGACACCAGCTTGAAGGACCCAGCAGCATGGTGGGAGAATTTCACACCACTTACCCGTGAGACACCGCCACATGGGACCAGTTTGACAAGCTTTTCAGACTTGCCCATGTTTCAGCAGGAGCCATGGCCATGAAGAAGCGTGAGTTTCGCAACTTACGCCAAGGAGGAAGGACTGTTGGCAATCGTGGATGATTTTAGCAAATTAGCACGTTATGCCCCGGATGACGTTACTACGGATGCAGCTAAACATGAGAAGTTTCTAGAAGGACTGAATGATGAGTTCAGCATGCCGTTGATGGTAGCAAGTTTCAACAACTACCAGGAGTTAGTAGACCGAGGCCTCATGATTGAAGGAAAGCAGCAGCAAATTGAGAACCGCAAGAGGAAGTATGGACAGGGAAAGTATAACTCTGGAGCTCAGCAGAAGCCTCGTTATACCCCTAAATCAGAATTCAGTTTCAGCATACCCATGGAGGAGGTAATTCAGCATAACCATAATGGCACCAAGAATGGGAGCGGAATGGAGGAAGCAATGGATGAACCGCACCAACCCGTCAACACCATCCAAGGTAGACTGAGTCACATTACTTGCTTTAAGTGCCGCAAGGCGGGCACTATGCAAATGACTGTCTAGAAGGCCGAATGGAAATGGCAATGGAAGCTCGGAAAGAAGCCAAACCCTTTCAACAGGGGACGGGTGAACCACATTGATGTGGAGGAGGTTGAAGATCAGCCCGATCAAGATGTCGGTAAGTTTTTGGTTAAGTCATTTATCGCAGTTGTTCTTTTCGACATTGGTGCATCGCATTCATACATATCAAGGGATTTGTGGATAAGTACAAGTTACCAACCCAAGCCCTTAGGTCACCCATGCTAGTAACCTCACCCGAGCAGTAGTACATGGCTAGTAAATGGTGTGATCGATCGCCACTAAGGATTGGACACTATGTTTTCCCTCGCACCTAATAGTTCGGAATCCCAAGGATTGGATGTGATATTAGGAATGGATTGGTTATCAAAGTATGGAGGAAACATAGATTGTACCACAAGGTCAATTTTGCTCACCACACCGAAGGAAGAAGGATTAAGTATGTATCACGGCACGAGCCGAGGAGAGCACAAGTTAATTGCTTATCGAGTGGTGCGGGAAGAAGTACCAGTGGTGAAGGATTATCTGATGTATTTCCGGAAGAGTTGCGTGAATGCCGCGGATAGAGACATTGAATTTTGATCGAGCTGTTGCGTGAACAGGCCCGATATCGAAGCGACCGTCAGAGGATGCCCGCAAAGGATTTAGCGGAAATCAAGAAGCGATTAAGGAACTATTGGATAAAGGTTTTATTCGCCCAAGTTCTTCACCTTGGGGATCACCCGTATTGTTAGTGGAGAAGAAGGATGGATCGTTGAGAATGGTTGTTGATTACCGTGGATTGAATGAAGTAACAATCAAGAACAAGTACCCACTACCTATGATAAATGATCTGTTTGATCGCTTGCAAGGAGCCAAAGTGTTTTCCAAGATCGACTTGCGATCAGGGTACCATCAGTTGAAGATTCGGGAGCAAGATATACCCAAGACAGCGTTTACCACGAGATATGGACTGTACGAGTATACCGTTATGTCATTTGGACTGACTAACGCCAGCCTATTTCATGAACCACGATGAACAAAGTGTTTATGGAGTTTTGGATAAGTTTGTCGTGGTGTTCATTGATGATATTTTGATTTTCTCGAAGAATGAAGAGGAACACAAGGAACATTTGCGATTGGTTTTGGAGAAACCGAGGAACACCGGTTGTATGCCAAGTTCAGCAAATGTGAGTTTTGGTTAAAGGAAGTTGGATTTCGGACATGTTATATCCGGAGAAGGGATAGCAGTTGACCCCACAAAAGTTGAGACCGTAACCAAATGGGAAGCACCAACGACAGTTGGAGAGATTCGAGTTTCCTTGGACTCGCAGGATACTACCGAAGGTTCATTGAGAATTTCTCAAGAATTGCAAAGCCTATGACAGAATTGTTAAGGAAAACAAATTCATATGGACTGAGGACTGTGAGGCAAGTTTTCAAGAGTTGAAGAAAAGATTGGTTACCTCACCAGTTTTGATATTGCGGATCGACTAAGGATTATGAGGTGTATTGCACGCTTCACGCCGAGGACTTGGAGCCGTGCTTATGCAGGAAGGAAGAGTTGTTTCAGTATGCTTCACGACAACTTAAGCCTCATGAGTTGAATTATGCCACTCATGATTTGGAGTTAGCAGCCGTTGTGCATGCCTTGAAGACGTGGAGACATTTTCTCATTGGAAATCATTGTGAAGTATATACGGATCACAAGAGTTTGAAGTACATCTTCACACGTAAGAATTGAATCTCGAGACAAAGGAGATGGTTAGAGCTAATCAAGGATTATGATATGAGATTGCATTATCACCCGGAAAGGCTAATGTCGAGCTGACGCATTGAGCCGTAAGAGCCACGTCAATACCCTAATGATGGGAGGAATACCCAATGAGTTAGCCGAGGACCTTCGAGAACTATGTTTGGAAATAGTTCCGAGAGGCTATGTAGCAGCATTGGAGATTCAGTCGACACTAATGGACAAAATCAGAGAAGCCCAAAAGGCAGATAAGGAAGTTACCTCTATAAAGGAGAAAATGAGCAAAGGAAAAGCTAAAGGATTTCGTGAGGATGAGCACGACACCCTATGGTTTGAAGACCGTGTTTATGTGCCCAATGACCCAGAGATCAGGAAGTTGATTTTGCAAGAAGCCCATGATTCACCTTATTCGATTCACCCAGGAAATACCAAGATGTATTTGGATTTGAAGAATATTTTCTGGTGGACCGGAATGAAGAAGGATATTGCGGAGTATGTAGCAGTTTGCGACGTATGTCAGAAAGTAAAGGCAGAGCATCAGAAGCCAGCAGGATTGTTACAACCGTTGCCGATACCCGAATGGAAGTGGGATAAACTAGGCATGGATTTCATCACAGGTTTGCCAAAGACCCGTTCAGTATATGACTCGATTTGGGTCATAGTCGATCGTTTGACCAAGGTAGCTCATTTCATTCCAGTCAAGACTACCTATAGCAGTGCTAAGTTGGCAAAGATATACATGACCAGAATTGTGTGTTTACACGGAGTTCCGAGGAGCATTGTATCGGATAGAGGAACCCAGTTTACCTCAAAATTTTGGAACCAGTTGCACGAAACATTGGGAACCCGATTGGAATTCAGTACAGCTTTCCACCCACAGACCGATGGACAGACCGAGAGAGTCAACCAGATTTTGGAGGACATGCTGAGAGCTTGTGCACTAGATTATGGATCTAGTTGGGATGATAATTTTCCGTATGCAGAATTTTCCTACAATAACAGTTACCAAACCAGCTTAAAGATGGCACCTTTCGAGGCTCAGTATGGAAGAAGGTGCAGGACACCGTTGTCATGGGATGAAACCGGAGATCGTCGATTGTTTGGACCAGATTTAATTAAGGAGTGCGAGCAGAAAGTTAAGTTAATTGAGACAGGCTCAAGGTAGCCCAGTCGCATGTAAGAGCTATGCCGATTCAAACGCAGCGATTGAGTATGAAGTTGGAGCAGTATATCTCGAGTATCCCGCTTCGAGGAGTTAAGCGTTTTGGAGTGAAAGGAAAGTTAGCACCCGTTTTGTTGGACCATATAAGATTTTGCAACGCATGGGAGAGTTGCGTATAAGTTGGAATTGCGGAAGGACTGTCAGGAGTTCATGATGTATTCCATGTTTCTCGATTGAAGAAATGTCACCCGAGATAGCAGAGGTACCGTTAAGAGACACAGTGCACACTGGAGGCAATTCAGTTGAAGGATGACTTGACATATGAGGAAAAACTGGTTAAGATTCTCGATTATGCCAGAGAGTTACCCGCAGCAAGGTTATCAAGTTTTGCAAAGTTCATTGGAGCCACCACACCGAGGATGAAGCCACCGGGAAAGAGAGGAAGTTTTGCTTAAGGACCACCTCACCTATTTTCTAGCCAACCCGAATCTCGAGGGCTAGATTCATCTTAAGAGGTAGGTTTGTAACATCCCAAATTTTCAATTTGGAATGTTATACATTAGGTCATCATGCATATCATATTTTCTCACATTTTCCGATCCTAGAAAATTTCACGCAACTCAAGGACCCTCGGAGAGAGTTGGAAGTTTCATTATTTTCATATTTGGGATTTCTCAAATTTTGAAAATAGGATCATTTGATTTATTTAAATTATCTTCATAAAGTTTTTCCTATAAAAATATTTTGAGAGGGAATAATATGACTTTCCCAACATTTAGGAAAATGAAGATATTATAAATAAATCAAAATTTGGTTTTGGAAGATTTATTTTGCTTAGGCAAAATGAGCATTTAAAAATTTATGCATGTTTGCCGCTTTTAAAGTTCATTTTGTTAGACTCATTTTTAGGAGTCGGGAAAATTTGTTTTATTTAAATTGGATTTCATTTGGTATTTTTTTAATTAGTTTGGTTTAAATTTTAATTTAAAAAACGCGCTTCTGGGCCAAGGCCCAGCCCGGCCCAGCCAGCCAGGCCGCCCAGCGCCCGCCTCCCTCTCCCAAGACGCCTTGCCGCCCATGTGAGTGCCCGCCGCAAGACGCCTCCCGAGTCCGGCTCCGACCCGCCGCCCTGCCCCCTCCCAAGCGCGCCCCCCTCCCATAAATAGCCGCCCCCCCCCTCTCACCTCACCCTTGCCGCCTCCCCAAGCCGACCCCTTGCCATGAGAAGCCGCCCGCCGCCGTTTCGCCGTTCGGAGCCCGCCGCCCTCGCCCGCCCTCCCGACCCGCCCCCCCCGTCGCCGAGCCTCACGGACCCGCCGGCGATCACGGAGGTAGCCGCCCGCCCGCCGCCCGATCCGGTTTCCCTAAAACCGATCCGGTTTTTTTAAAAAGAGATGTTGGTTTTTTAAACCCTAGATTAGTTTTATTTTTTTCGGTTTTCTTATTTAACGAACGTTCACCGAACCGTTCGTTTCAATGAACGTGTTCGTTGGATTAGTTCTGTTAATGAGCGTCCGTTATTTAAACCGATCGTCGTTTTCTTTTAATCGGATTTAATCCGTTATTTTTCGATTCGATTTCGATCCGATTTTCAAATCTGTTTTATTTCTCGCTCGTTTATCGGAATCAGGTGATTCAAGCGCCTGGAGTTTCGTAACGAAACCGCCGAACCTACTTTCAAAGAGTTTTGCTACTGTGAAATTTTGACCTAGTTTCAGATTTGCAAAACCGAGTCGTTCTCTCTCGAGTTTCGACTTTCGATGTTTATTTTGATTCGAATTTTTTGCAACCAGGGTTCTTAAGTTGAACTTTCTGGTTAGATCTTTTATTCGAGATTTCCCCGTGCATGAGATGAGTACTTATTGTATGCTTGTTGTTTGTCTGCGTTAGATCACCCGGAGTGCGCCGCTTGTTACTTCGAATCTCTAGGTCTCGTGGATCATCAGCAAGGCAAGTAACACTTTGATCATACTCTTCTCATACCCAGTTTTTATGCATTAGATCTATTCCTCAAACACTTGCATGTTTAGGATCTAATTAAATTGTGGGATGGGAAGTAGATTGAGGTAGTACCTATTACTGTTTTACTTATGAAACCTTGGGAGTTACTTCTCGTTTGCTTATTATGCCATGCTATGCTAGTAGGCGTGGATTGGGTGAGTGAATATCCATGACAGATGTGAGATTGTTAATTAATGGTTTATCTAAGGTGGCAACCTAAACACACATCTGGGTGGATTGAGGCACCTGGTTTCTATCAGGACTACTTTGTATTTCTTCGGACCGCCACCTGTGCTCTAAGGGATCATAAGATTATTCAAACTGGAAACTTCCGTGTGCAGCCACAAGCCAATTATGGGCTCTGGCGTAGTTGACTAAGTTGTGCGAACTCTTACGGGTAGGCTAGCTGATGTAGGGGATGTAGGTTGGTACGGTCTACCCACATGTAAGGTGCTAGCGCTTCTGAAAGACTATGTCTCGGTCATCCGTTTCTCAAACACCATGTAGTGCGAGAACCAAGCGGAGGCGATCGAGTCTTGTGGGGAAAAGTGCGCAAACCTCTGCAGAGTGTATAAACTAATCATGATTAGCCGTGTCCCCGGTTATGGACGTTTTGAGTATCTGGTAATTGAATATCATGTGAATCTCAACATGTTACCTCAAATAAAAGTTGTGGGTTTTGATGAGTACTTTTAATTGGGATTGAGGATGCTGTCAACCATTCTCAATGTTTAACAACCACCATGATAGTTAAATAAAAACTATTCCTTTGATGTAGGGAAAATCAGCTTTATGCAAATGTAATCAGAGAGCCTTACCACCAGCCATATATGCATGTAGTATAGGCTTATTCCTTCATTGCTCTTATGTGTTACATTGCCGGCATATTCCATGTCTTGACCCGTTTTGGCTGCAACTTTCACGTTATGAGACTTTTCGAACGACAGTAAGGTGTTAGGTCGTGGTTCTATACTCGGTGATGCCGTTGGAGTTGATGGACTCGCTTATCTTCCAAGCCTTCCATTGTTATTATTAGATGGCCTTAAGCCATATTATTGTAATAAGTTCCCTTGTGGACAACGATGTAATAAGTGTGTGATTGCTACTCGCAATAAATCCTTCAATCTTGTGTGGTGTCAAAGCATTCTTGATCCAGGATGACACCGAGCACGTAGACTGGATCCATTCGGGTCTGGTCGCTACACTCACGGCCCCAAACGATGTGTGCAGGGTTCCCAAGCCCACCTCAACGGGTGGTTCTACGCTTGGTACACCGTGCCACGGTGCCTAGTCTCATCCCAAGCCCACCTGCATCGGTGCCACTTGGTAGACTACTAACACTACCTACAAACACCAGAAACTAGTTGCAACTCCTGGACAGAGATTAAGTTGATTAATAAGTCGAGAGGGGTCGAGTTACCGGAACCCAATGTGTGGTAGTAACTGTTCATGGTTCACAAACACAGAACTGAGTTCCTGAGGACGGCTGCAATGAGACAACCCACCATGTACTCCTACATGGCCTCTCACCGCTACCTTTACCAAATCATGTTCATACACTTAGCTTACACACAGTAGGACATGTTCACACGTCTCTGATTCATCCCTGATGAATCAGACCTGACTCAACTCTAAGCAGTAGCAGGCATGACAAACAAGCATGGATGAGTAGGCACATCAGGGCTCAAACAACTCCTACTCATGCTAGTGGGTTTCATCTATTTACTGTGGCAATGACAGGTCATGGAAAGGAAAGGGGTTCAACTACCGCAACATGTAACAGTTGAAACGTTGTTGTCCTAATGCAGTAGAAGGGAGAAGGAGCGAGAGAGTGGGATTGTATCGGAATGAACAAGGGGGTTTTGCTTGCCTGGCACTTCTGAAGATAATATAGTTCTTCATCGGTGTCATCGAACTCATCGTCGAACCCACATCTATCGAGAGGGAACAATCACCGACAAACAAAGAAGAAACACAATCAATGCAATGCACAATATGATGCATGAATGTGACATGGCAATATGTTGTTGATTTGAGCTAATGCGTCTAGCTATGATTTAAATGAAGTTGGTTTGAATACATGATTCAAATTCCAACTCCATATATGATTATTTAAATGCCCTTTATTTGTTTTGTCCAAAACAGAGGACAAACATTGTTCAAACATGCATGAATATGGTACAGATGGATTCCTTGAATTTTTCTGATAATTTTTCATATATAAATTATTTCATTTGGAGTTATAGATTAATTTCTATGAATTTTATAAGTTTGGGGTATTTTCTGAAATTTATAAATCATTTCTGATTTATTTTAATTCCAGAAAACTTTACTGCGTCAGCATTAAGTCATGCTGGCGTCAGCTGGTCAACAGGACCGTCCAGGTCAAACCTGACAGGTGTGGCCCACCTGTCATTGACTCAGTACCAACCAGGGTTTAGTTAAATCCTAACTAAAGTAATTAGAAGGGCTGGGGCCCACAGTCAGCGAGTCAGTGGGTTAGCTAAATTTAATTAGCATCTAAACTAAATTAGCAGGGCTCTGGGCCCACTAGCCCGGACCCAGGGGAGGTCAACTGGGTCAACCCGGGTCAAACTCGCCGGAGTTGACCCGGGGCTCGTCACCGGCGAGGCCAGAGACGGTGGAGGGGCTCGGGATTTGACTTCCGACGACCAAATCAACGGCTGAGCCCATCTACGAGGAGATGGGGCTCATGCGCATCGACTGGTGGGGTTAGCTTGGGCCGGGGTGATCTAAGACGACGGCGGTGGCAACGACAGCGGCGGCCGGAGTTCGGCCGAGCTCCGGGACGAGGCTATGGTGGCCGTGGAGTTGCGTGCTTGGCTCCCACGGCACCTACACGGCACGGCGAGCACGTGGGTGAGCTCGGTTGGGGACTACGGTGACCGTGGCCACGGCGGCGAGGAGCTCAGGCGGCGGCGCGATTCGGTCATCGTTGAAACGACGGCTGCGGCGAGAAGCTGAGCATGGGAGCAAGGGAGGAGGTGGAGAAGCTCTGGCCGAGTCCAATGGCCTTGAGCGAGGTCGGGGACGCCCGGTAGCTCCAGAATCGACAGCGAGGATCCACGGTGGCCGGCGAGGGAAACAGCGATGCTGGCGACGTTGCTGGCCTCCCGCGGTCGCGTGCTTTGGCGTGCGGCTCTACGGCGTCGAGGCGGAGCTCGTGGGGGCGCTGGCCGGCGTGGGGATGCTGGTGGCCACGGTAACGATGAGCGGCAGCGACAACGACTCGGGTGAGCCGGAAGAGAGTCGGGGAAGGAGAGAGGTGCAGCGAGTGAGGGAGAGGAGCGAGGGACACGGGCATTCAACGAGCACTGGAGGGGTCGGGGGCGGCTGGGACACGTCGAAGCAGGAGGTGGCGACCGGCGACGCGCGCTCTGCCACGACTTGTCCTCCTGGCGAGGGGTTGAAGACAAACCTGCCCCTCGCTAGGTTGGGCTGGGCCGGCTCTGGTGGACTGGGCTCTTTGGTGGCCTACCTGTAAGGCGGAGTAAGTCTCTCTTTCTCTTTTTTTTTTTCTGATTTCTAATTCTTCTGCAACTGTTGGGCTTTATTAAAAATACTAAAACGTTTCCAAAAATCCTGCAAATAATTGTGGGCTCTGTTGGGATTATTCCTAATAGCCCACACTTAAGTCAGAATTAATTGAGCACTTAAAATAATATATAGCATTTAAATGCCCAATTGCAAATACTAAATGATTTAATTCAGTGACCAAATATGTCATGGAAAATGTGCAACACCTCTGGTTATCGTTTCAGCATTTTCGAGAAAAGATGAACATTTTGAAAGCTATTTGGATTCACCGAGAATATTTTGTTGAACCTAGTGAATTCCTTTAATGCTAGGGTTTAGGCAATCCCATTTCAAGTTTCTTAGGAATTTAAACATGATGACAAGATGAGCAAGCAAAGTCAAGCAAGGCCGATCTGGGCTGTGACAGCTCACCCCACTAAACAAGAATCTCGCCCGAGATTCAAGGCGTGAGGTAAGAAGTCGGAGGGTCACAAGCTAGCACGATCTTCACGATCCAACTGTCCTTCCCAAGATGTTGATTCATTGCTTCATAATGATCTTGACGTCTTTGCTTTCGAGAACTTCATCCAACACGACAACGACAGAGAGGAACTCTGCAGGAATCGATCTTCTTAAAGATCGAGCAACTCAAGATCAACTCACGGAATGAGACATAGCAACATCTCTCGATCTGAGACACGAGGCACACATCCAAAGGGATGGAGTGAAATGGATGACAAAGGTTCACTAGGTAGACAACAATTCCACACTTAAGAAGGTGGTGAACAGTTGTCAACGTAGTGAGGAGTTGAGTTGCCATAATAACATAACAAGACATCTTAGAAGAGGTGACTCGTAGATATATCCCCTTAAGTGGCAAAAAGAATTACCTTGATTCAGAGATCATAGAGACTCTTTATACCAGCCTAAGGCAATCACAAACGATCGCTTGGCGGAGTTCAAAGGAATGACACATCCGGATTCGAATGGATGATGCGGACTACCTTATTGAAGACAACGCAAAGGATGATTTTTGCTTATCATCGGAAATGAATGGGACCTATGGCAGACTGACACAATGACGGGTGCGAGCTGGGAACAAAATCCAAATACTGGAAATGACCCAACCATCATATCTACCTGAGATTCAGATCTGGTTGGTGTCAGGACATTCCAGATTCATCAAATCTAGAAAGAGAAATGAAAGCTTGCAACACAAATCGACGAGATGACGTTGCGAGATTCTCGGGAAATGAACTACGATAGCAAGCTCCAAAGCATGAGCTGGTTCTGCTACAAACCCATGAACACGCTGTCCAAGACAAGCATGACCACGTAGTAGTCTTATAATAAAACATTACCGAGTTCAGGTGGGGAACCATCTTCGAGGATATTGGAATCTTGTGCATGAACTAGTATTCGCACAACAACTCCTTTTCCTCGAACAAACCAATCAGTGGCTTGATGTGCTAGGAAATTCATATGAAATGAAGATGATCAGTCTATCAGACCATAGAATACATCGCACATGCATGACTGACTTGGGATGATTCGGAGGAAACAAAACAAACCTTTCTCAAATTCATGGCGGCAACTTACACCTAAAGCACATGAATTGAGGAAGTCACTTCTTTCATCCAAGCATAAGCTTCATGAGCGGAACACGAAGGCATTGCTTACAAAGTTTCCAACAGTAGGTTGATGTTCAACATGAATCATGGGGAGACAAAATGCTGCTGATGGGCTCAACAACAACTCATCGAATTTCCATATCCTTTGCACTTCCACCATCATGTGAACACGGTGATAGTATTGGTCGACCAAAAGATGTAATGGTGTATGCTCGAGGATCAACCACGAGTAAGACAACATTACGAGCATCGTTAGTACTGATTTGATTTGACGACAGCCGCACTCAAATCAAAGGATTGATAAGACAATAGGTCCAACAACTGATCACGAGGACCAATCGATGGAGATATCGTCTCTCTTCAACACACACACACCCAAGGATATCCCTTAGTGATGAGCTAAGTCGGGCAAGCTTTCATCTTCCAACTCTCCAAGTTGTTGTTTAGCTTAACCAACTAGCTCGGGGTATCAACACAGATTCTTGGAGAAGGGGGTGGTTACAAGGAACCAACTTGATCATGAACTCAACATAGCGGTCAGGTGACAACCTGGTGATACCTCCGAGAAGATATTCAGAAAATCACGAGCCACCGGTATGTTACTAAGCTCGAGAACAATCTTGCTTTTGAGGGCAAGATGATATGATCAAATGAGCGAGGACTTGACAAGATCCTAACTCATCAATCGAAGTGTGCACCAGGAAAATGGACTAGGTAGCACGATCAATCTTAGGATGATGATTTAATAACCAACACACTAAGAATGAGAATATTGTCCATTAACTACCAAGCAACGGAGTTGCTAGCAGTATTGACTTCACACATCATGATTCACTTGTCGGCATTCCGGTTGCGACAACACGGAACCGAGGAATGAATAATGAGGGCGAGAAGTATCACTGTATCAAGAATTCATAGGGTGGTGTGCAATTCCATGATATTCTTGATATAACGATAGTAATACTCCAAGGTAAAACAGAGCAAAAAGATAGATTGGCATTTTGATCTGCGGAATACAACTGTTTTGACCCAATCCTGGATATGGATGAGGTACTGGAGTTTGTTTCTCCTAGTCATTCCGGATTAGAATGGCTTGACGGACCACAAGAGTAGTAGGCATCGATGAACGAACGCACGCATACTCTTGACTAACAATTGATAGACGAAGGTCAGAAGACAAACTAAAGGGGGACAACTCGGAGAATATAAGATTATTTGAGTTGTGGATGCATAGATTAGTATGTCGAAACAAGTTCAACAGGTTTCTTCCGGATAACCCATGCAGAAAGGTAGAAGTGGCAGAATAACAACATAGAATCGAGAACTTGTCAAGAGCACTCTGGTTGTGATCTTTCGGTTCAAGAGAACTTCTGCCAAAATGGTTCATGGTATTGGAAGAACGATATACCACAAACCTCGAGGACTATCGCAAAGTTACTAATAACCTAAAGGTACAAGCAACACTATCAACATGAAGTAAGTAGGGTGAATCTCGGGTCAAGAACCCAGGAGTAGAATACCTACTACTAAATGGCATCACAGGATGCTTTCGAGAATGATGGCCAGAATCATCACACTGGGAACACAAAAACATGGCCATATTACCAGGTGATCCTCTAAGATGCCTAGGGTCATAATACTAGTTCCAACATATATGTCAAGGCAAGGAGTACCTCAACAGACGTTTAGTGTGCTTATCCTGACCAAAAGGACACCGTGAACAGGAAGGAAGAATTTGCAAATGCATCAGATAGTTTAGAAACCTGGGATGACTCGGACAGCATAACGGCTGTAAATGCTCAAAAAGATTTGAGACATCATGCAAAATGGTGGCATAGCCACTCAACAACATCATATCAAGGTTTCGAGATCAACAGTTAACATACGGAATTAGTAGAAACTGAACTGGGGCTTAAATATAACAATCTTGCAAGTCTACAGATTAGTAACACATGATCCTGATAGAAAGATGAGAAGCCTAGTTCTTAATCCCCGTAGAAGAGAAGAGGTTGACTCAGATCAGAAGGCCATGAGGTATAAGGAGTAAAAAGAGCCTTACGTTCCCATCCACAATCAATTCCTTACATAACTAAAGCATTTCTAGTCACAAACCGACCAGTTTGGCTTGGTAATCCTCTGAGCAGTCGGGGCTCGATACCAAAGCTGTCGGGACCCGATTCTAAGTCACACCGATCTAGCCTGTAACACCTCATATCACTTTGCGGCCTCACGCACGGTATTCCCACGGTGTTGCCTTACCATGGCCGGGACCGTTGGCGCCTTTTGGCTCACGTATATGATAGTGTCGCTAGCATCCATATGATGAGAGAACCGGGCCGACATGGCTAGTCATGAACCCAAAGCGGCACTAACCCAAGGAACAGGCATACATGAATCACATCGAGCATGTCGATTGACAGCGTGTGAATCCGGGCTGTAGCATTGGGCTAACAGGACTCAGGAACCCGGGCTGTAGCAGCTAGGAAGGACTCGGATGTCACCGCGTGACATTTCCCGAAGGGATGGAACACGAACGAAGTGAAACACATGCCGGCCAATCAAGTGTCCGAGCGGTAGTCTTTGGGCTAGCAGGGACTCGGTGAACCGGGCTGTAGCGGACTACTATCGCTCAGGAAGCACTAGACTACATTTCCCCATAAGAGAGCTGCCAAGGATAAACAACTAGATTGTCGGATCCCACACATACCAAGCATTTCAAACATACACACAATGTGCTCAATATGTGTAAATACAACATGGCATCACAACATAACTCTACGACTCAAAGTATTTATTCATTAGGCTCTGAGGAGCGAGATATTACAAACATGGGTCTCATGACCCAACATTCAAAGCATACAAGTCAAAACACAAACGGAAGCTTAACATGTTTGAGTACAGACATCTACAAATGAAAAAGGCTGAGAAGCCTGACTATCTACCAGATCCTGCCGAGGGCACAAGATCGTAGCTGAGGTAACAAGCTACACGTCAAGTCCACAGCGGAACTACTAGCTAGGCCAGCGTCTCTCGCAAAACATAAAATAAGCAAACGTGAGTACAAATGTACTCAGCAAGACTTACACCAGAACTAACTACATATGCATCATTATCAACAAAGGGGGTGGTGGAGTTTAACTGCAGCAAGCCAACTTTGACTCGGTGGCTATCCTGAACTACGACTGCAATTAACTCTTTTGAGGTGGCGCACACGAGTCCACATATTCACAATATCAATACACCACTATGGATCCGCTCCCGTCTCCCTACGAGAACGCCATCCATAGCACTCACGCTTATCTTGTGCATTTTAGAGTATCCACTTTCACTTGTCTATGAACTGTTATAGGCAACCCAGAAGTCCTTTACCACGGACACGGCTATTCGAATAGATCATATTAACCCTGCAGGGGTGTACTTCTTCACACACGCTCTCACCACTTACCGCCATGTACACCTCGTTTATCTCGGCAACCTTGAAGCGGAAACCTGGCGAGGGAGTCGGCCACGACCTGACTAACCACACAAGTCTCTAGTCCAGGTTTATCGCCTATTCGGGTTCCATCCGCAAGGAGATCCGGCCGGGGGGTCGCTCACGGCCCCAAACGATGTGTGCAGGGTTCCCAAGCCCACCTCGACGGGTGGTTCTCGCTTGGTACACCGTGCCACAGTGCCTAGTCATCCCAAGCCCACCTGTAGCGGGTAACACTTGGTAGACTACTAACACTACCTACAAACACCGAAACTAGTTGCAACTCCTGGGACAGAGATCAAGTTGATTAATAAGTCGAGAGGGTCGAGTTACGGAACCCAATGTGTGGTAGTAACTGTTCATGGATCACAAACACGAACTCAGTTCACGAGGGCGGCTGCAATGAGACAACCCACCATGTACTCCTACATGGCCTCTCACCGCTACCTTTACCAAATCGTGTTCATACACTTAGCTTACACACAGTAGGACATGTTCACACACCTCTGATTCATCCCCGATGAATCAGACCTGACTCAACTCTAAGCAGCAGCAGGCATGACAAGCAAGCATGGATGAATAGGCACATCAGGGCTCAAACAACTCCTACTAATGCTAGTGGGTTTCATCTATTTACTGTGGCAATGACAGGTCATGCAAAGGAAAGGGGTTCAACTACCGCAGCATGTAACAGTTGAAACATTGTTGTCCTAATGAAGTAGAAGAGAGCAGGAGCGAGAGAGTGGGATTGTATCGGAATGAACAAGGGGGTTTTGCTTGCCTGGCACTTCTGAAGATAATATAGTTCTTCATCGGTGTCATCGAACTCATCGTCGAACCCACGTCTATCGAGAGGGAACAATCACCGACAAACCAAGAAGAAACACAATCAATGCAATGCACAATATGATGCATGAATGTGACATGGCAATATGCTGTTGATTTGAGCTAATGCATCTAGCTATGATTTAAATGAAGTTGGTTTGAATACATGATTCAAATTCCAACTCCATATATGATTATTTAAATGCCCTTTATTTGTTTTGTCCAAAACAGAGGACAAACATTGTTCAAACATGCATGAAAATGGTACAGATGGATTCCTTGAATTTTTCTGATAATTTTTCATATATAAATTATTTCATTTGGAGTTATAGATTAATTTCTATGAATTTTAGAAGTTTGGGGTATTTTCTGAAATTTATAAATCATTTCTGATTTATTTTAATTCCAGAAAACTTTACTGCGTCAGCATTAAGTCATGCTGGCGTCGGCTGGTCAACAGGACCGTCCAGGTCAAACCTGACAGTGTGGCCCACATGTCATTGACTCGATACCAACCAGGGTTTAGTTAAATCCTAACTAAAGTAATTAGAAGGGCTGGGGCCCACAGTCAGTGAGTCAATGGGTTAGCTAAATTTAATTAGCATCTAAACTAAATTAGCAGGGCTCTGGGCCCACTAGCCCGGACCAGGAGGTCAATGGGTCAACCAGGTCAAACTCACGGAGTTGACCGGGGCTCGTCGCCAGCGAGGCCGAGAGGCAGTGGAGGGCTCGGGATTTGACTTTCGGCGACCAAATCGTGGTGAGCCCATCTACGAGGAGGCTCACGACATCGACTGAGTGGGGTTAGCTTGGGTGGGGTGGTCTATCTGGGCGGTGGCAACGGCAGCGGCGGCAGGAGTTCGGCCGAGCTCGGGGACGAGGCTATGGTGGCCGTGGAGTTGCGTGCTTGGCTCCCACGGCACCTACACGGCACGGCGAGCACGTGGGTGAGCTCGGTTGGGGACTACGGTGACCGTGGCCGTGGCGGCGAGGAGCTCAGGCGGCGGCGTGATTCGGTCATCGTTGAAACGATGGCTGCGGCGAGAAGCTGAGCACGGGAGCAAGGGGAGGAGGTGGAGAAGCTCACATCGAGTCCAATGAGCGCGAGAGTGAGGTCGGGGACGCCCGGTAGCTCCCGAATCGACGGCGAGGATCCACGGTGGCCGGCGAGGGAAACAGCGATGCTGGCGACGTTGCTGGCCTCCCGGGGTCGCGTGCTTTGGCGTGCGGATCTACAGCGTCGAGGCGGAGCTCGTGGGGGCGCTGGCCGGCGTGGGGATGCTGGTGGCCACGGTAACGACGAGTGGCGGCGACGACGACTCTCAGGTGAGCTCGGAAAGAGAGTCAGGGGAGGGAGAGAGGGTGCAGCGAGTGAGGGAGAGGAGCAAGGGGACACGGGGCGTTCCAACGAAGCGCTGGAGGGGTCGGGGGCGGCTGGGACACGTCGAAGCAGGAGGTGGCGACCGGCGACGCGCGCTCTGCCATGACTTGTCCTCCTGGCGAGGGGTTGAAGACAAACCTGCCCCTCGCTAGGTTGGGCTGGGCCGGCTCTGGTGGACTGGGCTGCTGGTGGCCTACCAGGTAAGGCCTGGTAAGTCTCTCTTTCTCTCTTTTATTTCTGTTTTCTAATTCTTCTGCAACTGTTGGGCTTTATTAAAAATACTAAAACGTTTCCAAAAATCCTGCAAATAATTGTGGGCTCTGTTGGGATTATTCCTAATAGCCCACTTAAAGTCAGAATTAATTGAGCACTTAAAATAATATATAGCATTTAAATGCCCAATTGCAAATACTAAATGATTTAATTCAGTGACCAAATATGTCATGGAAAAATGTGCAACACCTCTGGTTATCGCTTCCAGCATTTTCCAGAAAAGATGAACATTTTTGAAAGCCATTTGGATTCACTGAGAATATTTTGGTTGAACCTAGTGAATTCCTTTAATGCTAGGGTTTAGGCAATCCCCATTTCAAGTTTCTTAGGAATTTAAACATGATGACAAGATGAGCAAGCAAAGTCAAGCAAGGCCGATCTGGGGCTGTGACATGCTCGGCCTTGATGCGTTGACAAGAGTCACAACATGCGATGAACGTGGCTATGTCCCTTTTTAGACCGTGCCACCAATATTTTTCCTAAATATCCTTGTACATTTTTGTCTCTCCGGGATGTATCGAATACGGGGCGGTGTGGCCTTCAGCTAAGATCTGCTGTGTAAGGTCCTTGATATTTGGTACGCAAAGTCTATCACCGTACCACAATATTCCCTGCTTATCGATAACAAACTCTGGGGCCTTGCCCAAACTCACTTTCCGTTTAATGCCTTCAATGCTGGGGTGTCCATGCTGAGCCTCTTTAATCGTTTCCATCAGGGTAGGCTGTATTTCTAAATTTGATATGCTGCCTTCGGTGACTAGCAGCAAGTTGAATTTAGCAAACTCCTGCCGAAATTCAGGTCTCAGGTTTGGCAGGCTATCGTCGTTTGGGCTAGGGTTCCGACTTAGAGCGTCTGCCACTACATTTGCTTTTCCTGGATGGTCGTGGATTAAAACGTCATAATCCTTCACTAGTTCCAACCAGCGTCGTTGCCGTAAATTCAGTTCCGGTTGTGTGAAAATATACTTGAGGCTCTTATGGTCCGTGTATATCTCACAATGATTTCCAAGTAGAAAGTGTCTCCATTCTTTGAGTGCATGAATAACTGCTGCTAACTCCAGGTCATGGGTAGGATAATTTTCCTCATGCTTGCGAAGTTGTCTGGAGACATATGCGACTACCTTGCCTTCTTGCATCAACAAGCATCCGAGGCCTTTCCGGGATGCGTCACAATACACCTCAAAATTCTTGTGTATATACGGCACAATTAATCTTGGTCTTGTCGTTAATTTCCTTTTTAATTCTTGGAAACTTTTCTATAAGCTTCCGTCCATTCAAACTTCTTGTCTTTCTTGAGTAGCTGCGTCATTGGCTTTGCTATGGTGGAGAATCCTTTAATAAATCTTGGTAGTATCCTGCCATTCCCAAGAAACTTCAGACGTCCGTTCTATTTGGCTGGTGGCTTCCACCAAGCACGACCTTGACTTTCCGGTATCGGCAATACCTTCTTGGGTCAGTACGTGGCCCAGAATACCTACTTGCCTTAGCCAAAATTCACATTTGCTGAATTTAGCGTACAATTGATGTTCCCTGAGTTCCCCTAGTACAATTCGGAGATGTTCAGCGTGCTCTTACGGTGTCTTGGGTATACCAGAATATCATCGATAAATACCACAACAAACTTGTCCATAAACTTCATAAATACTTTGTTCATGAGGTGAACAAAATATGCGGGGGCGTTCATTAGTCCGAATGGCATTACGGTGAACTCATACAATCCGTATCTGGAGGTGAAAGCCGTCTTGGGAATATCTTCTGTTCGCACCTTTAATTGATGGTATCCCGACCTCAAGTCAATTTTTGAGAATACCTTGGCCTGGCGAGCTGATCAAATAAATCATTTATCCGTGGCATCGGATATTTGTTCTTGATTGTGACCATGTTAAGCGCTCGATAGTCTATGCACAATCTCAGTGTTCCATCCTTCTTTTTGGCAAATAAAATTGGTGAACCCCAGGGTGAGGAGGTGGCTCGTATATAACCTTTGTCCAGTAATTCTCTTATTTGCTTCTTCAGTTCTACCAATTCGGATGGTGCCATTCTGTATGGTTTCTTGTATATGGGGCGGTTCCGGTGCTAGCTCAATGCTGAATTCTATCTCTCGGTGCAGTGGCATGCTGGTAGTTCTTGAAATACGTGCCGAAATTCACACACTCTGGAACCTTGCTTAATTCAGAAATATCCACCTTGTTCAATCTTGGTTGCCGGGATATTTTTCTTTCTTTGGCTGAAACTTTTATTGTCTTCCCGTTGTGGTGGGTGAGAATCACGGTCCGGTTGAAGCAGTCAATAAAACCTTTGTTGGTGGTTAACCAATCCATCCCTAAGATGACATCCAGTCCTTTATTTTCCAACATGATAAGATTGGCGTGAAACTTCAACCCTTCAAACTCAATAATCACCTTGGCAGTAACTCTGGGTAACTTGCTTAATCCCAGGGGACTTGACGATCATAGATTTTTCCAAGGGAAGCATCGAAACATTATTTTGCAAGGCAAAACTTTTGAAATAAATGAGTGAAGCTCGAGAATCAAACAAAACCATGGCAAGTATTGTGTTGACGTGAAGCGTGCGAATCGATATCGGGGCATTCTGTGCTTCCTCTTTGGTCAGGTGGTTCAGATGACCCTTCCTGTGGTTGTTATTTGGGTTGAAATTGTTGCGCTTTGGCGCCGAATTATTTCCTCCGTTGTTCGGCTTTGCGGTCGAGTTTCTTGGCTTGGGGCACTGCTTGGCATAGTTCCCTTCTTCTCCACAAGCGTAGCAAGTAACGCCTGGGCGGTATGTGAACTCCTTGTCCCTTGCATGGACATTCTTGATTGGACGTGAGACGTTTGTCATGGGTTTGGGTGTCCAACCTTTCTGAACGTCTGTCTTGCGGTGGTTGCGAGCATGATTAGACTGGTCCCTTTTTCGCTTGCGGAAATCTTCCAAGTTGCGTCTCTCATTTTCCAAAGTAATGGCCTTATCCACCAGCGTCTTAAAATCCGGGAAGGTGTGCACAACCAACTGGCATTTAAGCGCGGGCGTCGAACAAATCTAGGAATTTTTCCATCTTCTTGCTTTCGAGACATCGCTCCTCGTTGGCGTGAAGCGAGACAACAGAGTAAACTGACTGTTGTATTCTGACACCGTCATTGTCCTTTGCTTGAGGTCATCAAATTCTCACTTTTTGATCTTCATAAGACTCTTAGGAATATGTGGCCCACGAAAACCTTCTTTGAACTCCTCCCAGGTTATATTATTTTCGTTGGGGTGCATGTGTAGGAAATTTTCCCACCACGATGCGGCTGCTCCAGTGAGATAGTGCGGTGCATATAGTACTTTCTCAAGATCTGAACACTGGGCAATAATTAACTTCCTTTCCATGTCTCGAAGCCAGTCCTCGGCTTCAAGAGGTTTGTCAGTGTGAGAAAATGTTTGAGGACGCGTCTTCTGTAGCTCAGATAACTTTGATTGCTGTTGATACTGTCCACGGTGATTTCCCATATTGATGACTTGGTTCATCATCTCCTGATGTTGTTGCTGACTCTGCTCATAAAGACGGCGCATTTGGGAAAGTGCTGTTTCACTGTCCTGTTGACTTGACTGCCCCTGTGTGAAATTGTTGCTGGGTTGTGTGCCATAATTTTGCTCTGGCGGAGTTGGCATGGAGCGCGTCCAAGGACGAGACATTGTTCACTCTGGGGATATATTTTGTAAAACTCATAAGAAAAGAAATTGAGTCGCAAAGTCAATAAATTCATGAAGACGGAAAAAGTCTCAAATGCTCCAAGATTTTTCAAGAGACTAAACGTTTGCGCACGGAGAAGGACTGCTCATTACATATCTTACACGCAAGCAGTAATTATACAATACATCACTCAGGATATGCGTACATATTCCTGACATGTTATTTAGACTAGTGCACTTCTCCAGTTCCTACATGATGCGCAAACAAGCTACTTCTCACAGCCTATCTACATATAAACATATCGCACAAGTCGGTACATCGCATGGCGGCTAAGCGTACTTAGTCGGAGATGGTAAGGATTTCCCTTGGCCTGCCGAGGGTGAGGCGGAGTGAGGCCGGGGACTCAACCTCCTCTTCGGTAATAGGCTCCAGACGTGAAGTGCTGCGCTGAGTTGGTGGAGCAGGCGCCCTATGCGGGACAACACGAACATGAGCGGGCGCAAGGGGTGGTGCAGAACGAACTAGAGTAGGCGCAATGACATGATTGAACTCCTCAGTGGTAGGCAGGCGACGAGTAGTGGCGAGAGCAATAGGAGCAAAAGATGTTGATGACGAGACGAAAGTCAGTGGCGGTGCGGTGCGCAGGAGCTCCCTCCTGTTGGCGGCACAGCCATGGACTGAGTCCATGCGGGCAGCCACAAATTCGTCCACCGGGTTGTCGAAGGCTGCCTCCAAAGCCCGGAGATACTCGATAAGCATCTCAAAATCCTCATCTCGTTCTCCTCTGGGGCAAGAGAACGCGTAGTGGCAGGTGTATGTCACGTGACATGGAAGGTAGCGGTAACGACGAGTCTTCATCGAAGGAAGGATATCCCTGAGACGAGCTATCGCCTCACGGGCTGCCATCTCCGTAGGCATGGCTCTCCCCAAGAACCGGAAACGCTCAACTCGCCCTCCCTTGAATTGCACCGCGGCCTGGTGCATGGTTAGACGGTCATTGACCTTGTGCTGAGATAGTGAGAAGGCTGGGACTTACAGATGGCCCCATCGCGACTTGGACGATGAAGGAGAGAAGCAGCGAACCCATCGGGCATGTTGGCAAACATCTGTGACTCATGATCGTTGCTAGCCATCTACAAAAGTAGGCAAAAATTCTGAGTGGTCAAATCATAAATTTATGCTGACTGTCAGAAATTGACTACATTTGAAAAAAAGAATTAGCTCTAATATGCTAATAACCGATTAGCAATCGCACCTAGAGGCTTCCTACAGTCAGTCTGGCTCTGGTACCAAGCTTGTCACGACCGGTTTTCCAAATAAAATATTTATTGAGAAACCGATCTTTTAATTCCAGTGTGAGGGAAAACCCTCCTTACTGGTAGACAAAACCTTGATACAATAAGCCAGTAGCATTTAATATCAGCTCAACAAATTATTACAAGCACGCCAATAATTATACATAGTGGCGGATATGACACAAAGGAATGGTGGCATACTACTGACTCGAGGTAAAGTAGTGGAATAACACAGTGGAGTGGATAATATGACTCCTACACTGGCGGCTCATCAAGCGTCGGGGTGAGGCTCGATGAATTTATTTGGGTAGCGAAGCGGATATAACATGATGACTAATCCGAGGTCGACGAGATATTTGGGATTCCTCTAGGCGTCGGACTCGCTATCGAACTCTTCATCCATGAGACCGCCTTCGTCAGCATCTGGCCAAATCAACAAGCCAGGTGAGTACTTTGAAAGTACTCGCAAAACGGTTCGGACAAAAGATATAACAAATGTATGCATGAATGCATCATGAGTAATTTATTAATGCACATTCAAATCAGTATAACAAGGTAACTGAAAAGGGAGTCGGCGGTAGTCCGCTCGAAGACCCAATAAAATAAACTAAAAACCGACCGGGTGTCTGAAGCGACACCACGAAGGATGAACAAATAAGTAAGGCATGCCGAAGTCGGGCGTCTAAGCGACACCTCCTAAAGGGCTTATACTGAAAGAAAAAACATGCGTGCCACAGTCGGACGTCGGAGCGACATCACAGAAAGGGCTTATATCAAAAGTAAATAAATAACAATGCCACAGTCGGATGTCTGAGCGACATCGCAGAAAGCGCTTATATCAAAAGTAAATAATTAACAACGCCACAGTCGGACGTCTGAGCGACATCGCAGAAAGGGCTTATATCAAAAGTAAATAAATAACAATGTCACAGTCGAACGTCTGAGCAACATCGCAGAAAGGGCTTACATCGAAGTAAATGAATAACAATGCCACAGTCGGACGTCTGAGCGACATCGCAGAAAGGGCTTATAATTCACTTTTCATATCGGTTAACTTGCAAGAAATAGTGCTCACAGGAAAATATTCATCACATGATAGTAAACGGGTTAGTCCATCCACAGGAAATAAACATTTAACACTCATGTGGTTCTCAGGAGTTTCTGTCACCGGGACTGACATTTGACAAGATAAGATGAACACATCACTTGGACCTGGATAAGATGATTTCAAGGATTATTGACTTTGCAGAGTTTGTACTAAATTACCCACAGCCAACGGATTTCCGTAGTCACGAAGGACTAGTTCCGTTTACGGTATTTCGGAGGAAACACAGCTAACCAGTACACACCCATCCCACCTTACGTTGCCAGGGATCACCCTAGACAGCGTTCAAGAAAAACTTTGAGACGGGGAGATCACAATCTCGAATAGCATGGGATCAAATTTGTATACGCACGCTCTAAGGGGTGCCCCCCTCTCGGTCCCAACGAGAAACACCCATGCCCCCTGACCGGATGATAGGCTTTAATCCAGGGCCATGGAACCCTCATCCCGGCCTCTCGATTTGGTGTGTACTAGAAAGTGGTCTGCAACTTACTAAGCCGTATCCCTTGAGGAAAACATGTGGTAGTACGGAAGGGAAGACAGACGGGAACTGGACTGATTCATGTTGACACTGGGTCAACGGTCTGGCATAAGATTGGCATGCTACAACACTGCCATCTTACCCATTCTCATGCCAACTCATGGTCATGCAAACTCATTTCCATCAACTCATGGATCATCGAAATTCACTAGCCTCAACTTGCATGTAATATGACATCCATCGGGGTGCTCATGATCATGCCATGCAACTACTTAATGCAAACATGCCCAAACACTCATCATATCAAAAGTTCAAACATGCTTGCCTGGTTCGGAGTAGTCGGGGCCTAGCTCGGTGAAGTTCGCGGTTCCGTCACCTCCTTTGGTATCTACGGTATACAAAAATACACGTACTAACGTAAATACCATGGGGTGCACAAAAGTATTCCAAATATTTTTCAAGTAAATCTGATAAAAAACTAGACAAAATTTTGAAGAGGATAGAAAAAGAATCACTCAAAATCCTTTTCTGTTTAAGCGTTATAAGAGTTTTGGTCCAAGGACCTCTCGTAATGAAACAGAAAACTCTCGGGTCTAAGCAGAAAAGTCCGAAAACGATTCAGATTAGAAATCGTATTTGCCGAATACGCTTTGAAACAGTTCGAAAAAAGAATAGAGAGGCTGGCGGGTCCCACCGTCAGGTTTCAATATTCAAAAGAGGCGGCAGAGCTCGTCGGCGCCGAGAGCTGCGGTGGTCGCCCGGCGATCCACAGTGAGGCGGGGATCGGGGTACCTCGTGATCAGCGCACCCTTCAGCGTCGGTGGGTGGTGTTGGTGGTCGCCGGCGAGCACCACGTCGACGACGGCCCTTGCTCCGTGGACGGTGGTTCGGGAAGTCATGGGCCTCGTCGGAGAGAGTTCTTTGAGGTCAAATTGGAGTGGGGTTAGTCTCCTAGAGGTGCCATGAGGCTACAGGCGAGTCTAGGGCGGTGGAGGAGCTCTCACGAGAGAACGCTGCCGGAGCTCAAGCGGACGGAGGTGGCCGGAGTTGAGGAAGAAGGGCCCCTCGAGGCTCTTCCAGTAGCTGGGCGGGGTCTGGTGAGGTGGTGGAGGTGTGCGGGGTCGAGAGCGAGCTCGGGCGCTATTATAGCCGCCCGAGGCGGTTGCCGAAACAGGATAAGTCCGCGAGTGATTCTGGCGGTGCTGTGGCTGGACGGTTGGTTTAGGAGCTTGCACATCGACTAGGCGGATAATCGATTCCATCCGGTGCCTAACTCAGCAAGGTAGGGGTGGTTACGGCCTGTCCAACGGAACGGCCGTGCGGCGGCGTCGGCGGCAGAGGGCGCGCTGTGCGTGCCGTGCCAGCAGACGGTGCTGCATGGGTCTTGGCAAGGAGGCGGCCACGCGGAGCTCCCAGTGGCGTGGGCGGTGCGAACGGCGTTGTGCCGCAGGGTGCCCCTCGCCGCCGCCACGGGAGGTCCCGACGCTTGCGCAGAAGACGCCCGCAGATCGGGCGAGGTGCCACCGACGCCAGAACCAGCCAAGTCGCGCGCTGCGGCGCTGGACAGGAGGAAGGGCCGTGCGAGCGCGCGAGCGCCTGATTGACAGGTGACCGATCTCGGCGACCACAGAATCTCTGAATTTCTGAACTTCTCGAAAGTGCAAAATGTGATCACGAGGCCGGTGTTGACGTAATGATGATTTTGGTATGTGGGGATTTTTCCTTGAGCTGATTTTTGGTGGAGTGGCTTCTCATTGCAACTGGAGGTTGCCTGAATTTTGGTGGAATTTTTGAAGAAGAGGAGATATGAATTTCACCAAATTTGGCAAATCTGGTCCAAACTTGCAGAAGCTGAAACTTGAAAATTTTGAAAAGAAGAAAAGTGGATCTTGATGGTTCTAGGTTGTGGGTGCTAGGGACTATCTAGAGAAGTTGATTTGAGATCAAAGTTCAAAGGCATTAAGGTACTTGCTTTGCAAATCACCTAGGCTCGAAAATATGGACATAATTGTTTTGGGCAAAGAAATAAATGAAATAAAAATCCAAAAATGAGTTGGACTTGTTGGGTCAGAATATTTGGATTGTACCAAAGTGGAAGGAGGGGTTTTGGGAAGATTTACCACAAGAGGCAAGATAAAACCATGGGTGGTTTTAAAATAAGAGAAGAACCAAAACTCCTAGGGTTCTCTTCTAAAAGAAAATAAATCCCAAAAATAAATTTGAGAAGGGGAGAATCAGAGGAAAGGCTTTTAATAACCAAACACCAGAGTTGAAGAAGATGCCAAAATTTAAACCCTTTGCCAAAGGGGAAATTTTTGAGAGAGAGAGATTTTTTTGGAAGGGTTTAAATGACCTCCTTCAAAACCAACAAAGTTTTCGTTGAAAACCAAACAAAAATTTTGGAGTGTCACAATTGGTAACAAGGTAATGTACAAGTTCATGTACAGTAACGCTACAAGTTCAAAAAGAAACCTGAGATAATCCTCACATATTAGTTTTTCTGTAAACAAAGAAAAACCGATTAGACATACGGGCAATGAGTAATTTTAAATTGTGCTGAAGGCACACAATAAAGAGTCGTCATTCTGTACATCCTGACATAATCAAATAGACTGCAGAATTTCCCAAGCGAACTTCCACATGTTTTTGTGAATTGAACCTTATTCATATTTTACATAGAAGAATTTGCAGTAGCATTTTTTGTGTGGATGGAATCTGCTACATAGAGAAATGGCAACCAAAATTATGTCACTTGCCGGCTAGCATCCACGAAAACTGAGACAAAATTGAGTCTTGTAGAAGATCAAAGTAATAAAACACTTGCTGCATCCATCAACAATTATGCATGACCAAGCAATGTGCAAAGCAAAGGCGCTGGTGTTCTCCCTATGTGTGTGCTCGACTTGGACGGATGTGCAGCACTTGGTGAAGTTGGTGGCCGCGACCAGTGATTCTACTCGTACTGTTTTCAACGCTCCACTTGGACGGCTGCCAGCACCCCTGCTGGACGAGCTCGTGCCCAAGTCCTAACAAGCACCTACATAACATCAAAATTTTCAACTAGAGAAACATGATTTTTTAAGCCTTCTATGCACCACAAGACATCAAAAGCAACATTTATATATAGCCTTCTATAGCCTGCTGGACAAGCACCTACATATAGGGGAGTCAGCAATATAATGACAGGTTAAAGGTTCAAAGACTGGTGATTTTACAAGGCCTCTCAAGTCTGAACTGATATGAACTCCTTTTTGCTGAGCTACTGATTTTTTTATATATAGCCAGCTATCTTTTTGAACACACACATTGAACCATTTGTGGGGTTCTTAACGAGCTGATGATAAAAAACATGTTGAACTAAACTTTAGGTTTCAAGAAGTACCGAATGCTTTTGGGTTCTTTTATGTACCTTTTTGTTATCTTATTTCTGAACTCCAAATCACAATTAAAATCACAATACACACATGTACTACAGAAAAATGTGCATTTGTACTGTCCATAACAACGAATCAACCAAAAACAAATAATTTATGAAGGAAACAACTTTTGAACTTGGTAATTCAGTTTGAGCTTTGTTTCTTCAGATTTTTGAACTTGTGCAGCAGATATACCTGAACTTGTGTGAATGACAAAAATGAGATATGGTTTTTTTATGCTTTTTTAAGATGAATTGAAAAAAACATAAAATGGTGAACCTCCAGGGAACCTCTCGACGAATTGAAGCTCATGCATACCTGGAGGGAGGACGAGGAGCTGATGGAGCATCTTGAAGACATGGTGCAGCCGGAGTTGCGCCATCCAGAGGGCGCTCGGTGACGCGTTGGTGGAGGGGGCCGGCGGTGGCGCACTGGGAGAGGTGGACGGCGGCGGCGCACTGGGGTAGATGGCGCACAAAGTAAAGTAACATCCGTTTTTGAAATGGATGGTTATAGTTCTAGACAGAAGTTAAGTTTCAGCAATGCCCTTGCGGCAAAGCAAACTAAAATGTATCATTTTGCCTCAGGATTATGCACATTTTAAAGTATAATGCACTGAAAATAACACACAAGTTGAACTGTAAATCAAAATAAAAGTTGGGGTAGCATGCCTATGAGGAAGGAGGTCGAGGGCAGCAGGGCGCACAGTGGGCAAAGGACGCACAAGGAAGATGAGTTACCTCGTCACTAGGCTGCGAGATGACCTCCATCATGGAGGTGCTCGGGTTGGAGTGCATCAGCAACGAGTGGTGGGGCTGCGACAGGGGACAGGTTGGAGGAGCGGTGGCCCTGTAGAGATAATGATGGCATGAGGTGTTGCAGCTTGGAGCAGCAACAAGACAAATCAGAGGAACCGCTAACATGTTGCTGGCGAGGTTGCACCTGAGGTTGGAAAACATAGTTAATTAATTAAGTCATCTAATGTAATCATCCAAGAGTTCTAGTCCTGGGTATGTATAACACTGATTTTTTTCCTTTGAACATTTTAGCTCTCAGAGTCCAAACTGTTTTGTAAACCTTTTTTTGTTGAACTGCCACAACATCCCCATGCATCAATTATCACATAACATAAACCGATAAATCAAACGGTTTCAATAACAAACATCGATCTTTTTCCGTGATTGTTTATGAACTGATCATAAAATTCATAGTAAACTGTTACACCTAGCGTATATTTTCTTTTGTACAAGGCATGATCAGAAGTAGTACTAAGTAAGCAGTGTGAGGATTAGAAGAGTAAGCAGTGTGAGGAGTTTGACTACACCGGACATTTTTTCTGCACTAGATATGTGTGTAGACATGCTGCCCAGGTCTCACATATGGTTTGCTAGAACAAGTTGAACTGGATATATTTTTCGTTTTGAAAACTGAAAGAATCTACAACTTCTGTTGCCCAAATGTGTACAAAATTTTAAGTTTCCAAGAACATACCTTCTGTTCTTGTTTGTTGACGGGCACGCCGCCCCTACTCCTGTGGACTGAGGCACCAGCAGGGATCACGAGTGGTGGGTGGGTGCGCTGGAATTTGGCCGTTGTAGGGAATCCCAGCTACTGCCAAGTCATCCCCGAGGAGCTTGTAGAGGCGGGGCAGTTGGTCACCTGCCAGCCGGTGTATGTTTGAACTACCGGGTGTGCCGGGATTTGGTCGCTGTAGAGAAGCAAGTCAGAACAATCATGAATTATATAGGTTACGGATTCTACCTTCTATAATGATGTGCTTCCTGGACAGTCCAAAAGCAGTAGCGGCACAAGTTCAGTACCTGATCAATACGCACACCTACTCGACGGGAATTTACACAAACTATTGGGAATATACACAATCTTTTAAAAGATGAACTCGGTGGTCCAAAACTTATTGTTTGAACTGTTTCGATATATTAAAATTTGCAACATAAAGAAACCTTTTTTGGCTTCTCTGAATCAAAACTGTCGCAGAACATTGACATAACTGATTTCCTATGTTGTTTTTTTACTATCCAAGTTTTAATTTTTGAACCACCTCGGTAGGTATACATGAACCTTTTTCATGTCCCAATTATTGTAGTCGTTTTTTTCTCAGGACATAAAATAGAACACATGCCCAACACACTGTACACACACCTAACACACAAAAATCAGCGCTCGAGCATGGATGCTTCAGGATCAACAATTGGTGCAAAATTCAGGGATCTGCTACATAACAAAATTCGTGAGATGAAGAACAAATGTGCAGAAGTAGATGAAAATGAACCAGAGAGAGTTCTAGGGCGGTGCCCACCGCCGTAGGAGGATACCTCGTTGGCGACCACGCGGGAATGGGGGAATGAGGCACGGCCTGCAGCAGCAGGAGCGCGGGGATCTGCAGAAGGAAGAGACAGCGACCTGACAACAGAAGAGGCTGCGACCTGACAGCGGACAGACATGGTGGTCGCCGGGACGGCGGAACAGGCCCAGCCGCGCATGGCGGAGCTCAGGAGGCGGACGCGCATGGAGGAGCTCAGGAGAGAGAGAGCATAGTCCTAGCAATCATACTGCTGCTTCGCTGCTAGAGTCACAGAACTGATGGCGATCGGTGTAAGTGGCAATCTGATCTCTTCATGCTGCTGGAGTGCTGGGTCGATCTGATCCAGCCACCATATGTTGTCACTCACGAGTACTAGTATTCAGTAACAACATGTGCAGGTCCTAGAACCCCACATCTAATTCAGTATCCAACGAATGTGCTCGCCTAAAGACTTGTTTATCATCACTGACACTGAGCCGGACAAATCTCACTGATCCATCTATGACGGCCTATGAGAGAGAGGTTCTGCCTTTCTTCCCTGAATCAAGAGGGCTCGTAATTCAATTCAAAATAAAATGGCAGTTCAAACGGAGGCAAGGAGAGCTTTACATTCGGGAGCTGGAGAGGAGAAATTTTGAGCAGGGTGTACCTCACGATGGCTTGGAAAGGGGCACTGCACAGTGAACGGCCTCGGGTGGCGGGGTTGGACCGCTGGACGCAGCGTTGATGGACCTCCATCTAGGGACGAGGCGGAGTGGCGACTGGGAGCGTCGTCGAGGGCAGCCAGAAGGAGGCAGAGGGACGATGCCCGAACTGACTGGAAGCGGGAGGTGGCCGGTTGGCGGAAGGGAGGCGACTGTCGAGTGGGGGGCGAGGCACCGGCGGGAGCCGCCGAGGAGGTGGGGGGCGAGGCGACGGCGGGAGTCGGGGAGGAGGTGGGGGTTAGGTGCCGACGGGAGCCGGGGAGGAGGTGGGGGTGAGGTGCCGGTGGGAGCCGCGGAGAAGGTGGGGCCGAGGCACCGACGGGAGTCGCGGAGAAGGTGAGGGGCGAGGTTCCAACGGGAGTCGCGGAGAAGGTGGGGGCGGCGGCCATGGAAGGTAGTCGGGTAGGGGACAATGTGCTCAGGGAGTTGGGCTGGGATGCATCGTTCTTCTTTTCATTCGATGCAGGACGACGGTAATAGAATATTATACATTACTAATATAGAATAATATATATATATATATATATATATATATATATATATATATATATATATATATATATATATATATATATATATATATATATATATATATGGTTTCTGCACAACATCTCCATCATCATTATCAGTACATCCTACGCAGGTGAATTAGGATGCACTTGATCTCAGAAAGGTATCTATCCTTCAAACCAGAGGAGTGCATCAAACTAACAACAGTACATAATATCCAACAAAAGAGGGTTGTGCTACAGTAGCAGGATACATGGCTCAGTCTAGATATCAGTACGAATCAAGTTGTGCATATTTGCTGTTGGCATGAACCACATCGCGGCATGTCGGGTTTGCAAAAGCCATCCATCGCATGGAAGCTTGATGCCTTTCACACAGTGAAGATTACCTGGCAACAAGCTGTGTTGACGAATCTCTGGATATGGTGATTCATGAAACCCATGTTATGATGTGTAAGCACAGTTCCCCCTGGCGAATGGAAGTTGCATAGCACGGTAATCATCGTCGGTGATATGATCGATGATTGGTTGGATGATCGGATAATTGAGCCCGAGGAACATGGAGTGGTTGTCGAGGCTGTAAACCCGCCTCCAGTTGAATACGCCTGGCCCAGCGGAGCTGGGATCTTTCTCGAACACGAAGCAGCCATAGCCATCAATGTTAGGAATGCCCCAGGCATTGTACTGTATGTGGTTTGATGTAATGGTTTGGTCAATTTGGTAGATGCGTATGAGCATCAAATGATCGCCGTCAGTTGAACGAGCGATAAACCACCACCCATTGGCTGGTATGATTCCAGGTCCTGGAATCATGAACGCCAGCGCATTTGCGTCTGCTGCAAAAATTCAAATTGGAGACCAAAAGGACAAAAAATAAACAATCATGTTCACAGTATGTGTGGCATTAAGATTATTATAGCAGTGACACATATCGTAGACAGAGAATTGCAATGCCGTGGTCATAATCATACCCCAAGTTAAAAAAGTAAGCCAATGGCTTTCATATTCTAGCAATATGTGATGGTTCAAACATCATGTAACAATGAGAGGAAAACAGCTATGACAGGGCCTACTCATATTCTACCATAGCACTTACTACTGTTCTCATATCAACTCTAAGCAATAACATGCATTGTTATAAAAATCTTGGAAATGAGAGTAACATATAGAAATCATGAGGTTATGCTCATAATATCTATTCTAACAATCATTAGATGCCAATTGTTCTCATATCAACTCTAACAATAACATGTGTGGTCATAAAAATCTAGTAAATGAGAGGAACATATAGCAATGATGTGGTTATAGACATACTATCTATTCTAAATTTGTAACAATGAACAGGCAGTCGTATTCATAAGGCAAAGATGAGATGAGATAGAACAATTACACGATGATAGATTCCACCAGTATAGGCAGCCAATATGTGCATCGACGGCGTAAACGATGACATCATGCACTATAGCATCAGACAGAAATGTTGCCTCAACAGGATTTATGATGAGCCATAACCATGTATGGCGAGGGGATTCCAGATACACTAATCCCATGTTGAACAAGGCAATGAGCTTGTAATCCATGTAGTCTTCTGATAGCGTGGGCACTTCGCAGATTACAACTTTCAGCAAACAGAGGTCGAGCCAAAAGCTCGATGCGTCTCGTGCGTAGTAGGCAGGAGTGTCTGGCGGGCCGCGAGGCTCGATGGCGGCAATATCCAACGTTGGAAGGGTGACCTCTCGCTGGGTGTAGATATCGACGAGACGCCACAGAGTACCGGATTGTTGGATGAGGACGATCCAGTTGGCCTTCATGCCCGCCCAGTAGTGGCCGCGCATGAACGAGATGTGGATGGGTAGTGGTAGCATGTCGAGGGGCACCAGGGCAACCTTCGTAGGATCGTCAAGTCGGTGTCTGGGCCACCTGCGAGGATCGGGCATCAGCAAGCAGGGTGTCTTGAAAAGAGCCGGCTGGTTGCATACAAGTAGATGGTACAAAGACACCGAGCATGCGGCCAGATGGACGGTGCTGAGGAGGTCCATACGATTATAGATATGCTCCAAGAGAACATCGGGGAGGGAATTCCAATCGCGGCTCTGTGTGTCAGCCGATTCTGCAATAGGGTTTTTTGGGGTGCTGAGTGATTGGTGTTTTCGGTGCCTGCGAGCCAGCGGGGAAGTGGATTCAGCGGGCGAGCGAAGAAGATGGCGTGTGTGGCCGAGTAGTGAGCGGGGGATATGGTACGCGTGAGCTACCAAGGAAGATGGCGCGGGCGGGCGAGCAGTGAGGGGGGGGGGGTGTGCAGCCGACGATGGGGAAGAGAGGAGGAAGAAGAGTGAAAGACAGGGAAGAAAGTGCATTAGATCTCAATTCTTCTACTACTACTACCAGGATATACCGTCCTTCGGGTTTAAATAGTTATGCTGATGACATGTGGGTCTACCTCAAGTGGGCTGATAACCCACAAGTATAGGGGATCGCAATAGTTTTCGAGGGTAGAGTATTCAACCCAAATTTATTGATTCGACAGGGGAGCCAAAGAATATTCTCAAGTATTAGCAGTTGAGTTGTCAATTCAACCACACCTGGATAACTTAATATCTGCAGCAAAGTATTTAGTAGCAAAGTAGTATGGAAGCAATGAAGCTTGTAGCAAAAGTAATATTTTTGGGTTTTGTAGTGATTGTAACAGTAGCAACGGAAAAGTAAATAAGCTAAGAACAATATGTGAAAAGCTCGTAGGCATTGGATCGATGATGGAGAATTATGCCGGATGCGGTTCATCATGTAACAGTCATAACATAGGGTGACACAGAACTAGCTCCAGTTCATCAATGTAATGTAGGCATGTATTCCGAATATAATCATACATGCATATGGAAAAGAACTTGCATGACATCTTTTGTCTTACCCTCCCGTGGCAGCGGGGTCCTAGCGGAAACTAAGGGATATTAAGGCCTCCTTTTATTGGAGTACCGGACCAAAGCATTAACACATAGTGAATACGTGAACTCCTCAAACTATGGTCATCACCGGGGGTGGTCCCGATTATTGTCACTTCGGGGTTGCCAGATCATAACACATAGTAGGTGACTATAGACTTGCAAGATAGGATCAAGAACTCACATATATTCATGAAAACATAATAGGTTCAGATCTGAAATCATGGCACTCGGGCCCTATTGACAAGCATTAAGCATAGTAAAGTCATAGCAACATCAATCTCAGAACATAGTGGATACTAGGGATCAAACCCTAACAAAACTAACTCGGTTACATGATAAATCTCATCCAACCCATCACCGTCCAGCAAGCCTAAGATGGAATTACTCACGCACGGCGGTGAGCATCACGAAATTAGTGATGGAGGATGGTTGATGATGACGACGGCGATGGATTCCCCTCTCCGGAGCCCTGAAAAGACTCCAGATCAGCCCTCCCGAGAGAGTTTAGGGCTTGGCGGTGGCTCCGTATCGTAAAACGCGATGAATCTTTCTCTCTGATTTTTTTCTCCCCGAACATGAATATATGGAGTTGGAGTTGAGGTCGGTGGAGCTCCAGGGGGCCCATGAGGCAGTGGGGCGCGCCCAGGGGGCAGGCATGCCCCCCACCCTCGTGGAAAGAGTGTGGGCCCCCTGGCCTTGATTCTTTCGCCAGTATTTTTTATTATTTCCAAAAATAATCTCCGTGAAGTTTCAGGCCATTCCGAGAACTTTTGTTTCTGCACATAAATAACACCATGGCAATTCTGCTGAAAACAGCGTCAGTCTGGGTTAGTTCCATTCAAATCATGCAAGTTAGAGTCCAAAACAAGGGAAAAAGTGTTTGGAAAAGTAGATACGACGGAGACTTATCAACTCCCCCAAGATTAAACCTTTGCTTGTCCTCAAGGAATTCAGTTGACAAACTGAAAGTGATAAATAAAAACTTTTACAAACTATGTTTGCTCTTGTTGTTGTATATATGTAAAGCCAACATTCAAGTTTTCAACAAATATTATGAACTAACCATATTCACAATAACTCTTAGGTCTCATGTTTACTCATATCAATGGCATAATCAACTAGCGAGCAATAATAATAAATCTTGGATGACAACACTTTCTCAGAACAATCATGATATGATATAACAAGATGGTATCTCGCTAGCCCTTTCTGAGACTGTCGGGGATATACCCCGCGGTATGACCCGGCTGGAGTTGTAAACCGGCCGGGGCTTGGTAAACCGGCAGATGGTAAACCGGCGGAGAGTTAATACATAGTCAAGACAGATGGCTAAGACAGACGATAAACCGGCGAGTGTTAAACCGGCAGAGTTAAGACAGATGGTAGCACCGGCAGGTGTTAGACAACCATAACCCGGCAGACCATGTTAAACCGGCAGACAATGTTAAACCAGCAGACAATGTTAAACCGGTAGACAATGTTAAACTGGCAGACGTTAAGAAGCCCAGGAAAGGAAGTCAAAATAGTTTAAGTCTTAGTCCGAGATGGACTCTACATGTAACCCGCCCCTTCAACTTATATAAGGAGGGGCAGGGCTCCCCAAAGAGGGACAAGCAAGAAACAATCTCTAGGGCTAGACACAACTAGAGGAGAGCCGGTTTACGGCGACTCCCCGGATGAGCATAACGAGATCTGGCCTCAAACAACATGTAGGGTTTTTACCGGATGATGTTTCCCGGGGCCCGAAGCTATCTAAACCCTTGTCTTGTGTTGCGTCTCTTGATTCCACTCAACCCCTCTCAAGCTACCACATAGATGCGTTGGCCTCGCGACTAAGTCCTCACACTAAGGACATCTGACGTGTTAATTCCACGACAGAGACCGCAAAACATAAATGCAGAGCACCTTTAAAGATCAAGGACTGACTAGACATTGTAATTTGTGGTAAAAGAGATCCAGTCATAGTCATACCCAATATAAATTAATAGTAATGGATGCAAATGACAGCGGTGCTCTCCAGCTGGTGCTTTTTAATAAGAGGGTGATGACTCAACATAAAAGTAAATAGATAGGCCCTTCGCAGAGGGAAGGAGGGATTTGTAGAGGTGCCAGAGCTCGATTTTGAAATAGAGATAAATAATATTTTGAGCGGCATACTTTCATTGTCAACATAACAACCAAGAGATGGCGATATCTTCCATGCTACACACATTATATGCGGTTCCCAAACAGAATGGTAAATTTTATACTCCCCCTCCACCAACAAGCATCAATCCATGACTTGCTCGAAACAACGAGTGCCTCCAACTAACAACAGTCCCGGGGGAGTTTTGTTCGTAACTATTTTGATTTGATTTGCATAAATTATGGGACTGGGCATCCCGGTGACCAGCCATTTTCTCGTGAGTGAGGAGCGGAGTCCACACCTCTTGAGAATAACCCGCCTAGCATGGAAGATACATACAGCCCTAGTTGATACATGAGCTATTCGAGCATACAAAACAACATTTCATTTGAAGGTTTAGAGTTTGGCACATACAAATTTACTTGGAACGGCAGGTAGATACCGCATATAGGAAGGTATAGTGGACTCATATGGAATAACTTTGGGGTTTAAGGGATTGGATGCACAGGCAGTATTCCCGCTTAGTACAAGTGAAGGCTAGCAAAAGACTGGGAAGCGACCAACTAGAGAGCGACTACAGTCATGAACATGCATTAAAATTAATAAACATTGAGTGCAAGCATGAGTAGGATATAATTCACCATGAACATAAATATCGTGACGGCTATGTTGATTTGTTTCAACTAAATGTGTAAACATGTGCCAAGTCAAGTCACTTGAATCATTCAAAGGAGGATACCACCCTATCATACCACATCACAACCATTTTAATAGCATGTTGGCACGCAAGGTAAACCATTATAAACTCCTAGCTAATTAAGCATGGCATAAGCAACTATAATCTCTAATTGTCATTGCAAACATGTTTATTCATAATAGGCTGAATCAGGAACGATGAACTAATCATATTTACAAAAACAAGAGAGGTCGAGTTCATACCAGCTTCTCTTATCTCAGTCAGTCCATCATATTTCGTCATTATTGCCTTTCACTTGCATGACCGAACGATGTGAATAATAATAATAGTCCACGTACATTGGACTAAGCTGGAATCTGCAAGCATTCAATAAACAGGAGAATACAAGGCAATATGGGCTCTTGGTTAAATCAACAATAATGCATATAAGAGCCACTTCAACAATTTCATTTTGGTCTTCTCCTATCGACCCCCAAAGAGAAGAAAATAAATAAAACTATTTACACGGGAAAGCTCCCAACAAGCAAAAGAAGAATAGGAAATATTTTTGGTTTTCTTTTAATTATTACTACTACAGCAAGAAAATAAACTAGCTAAAAGCTATTACAATTTTTTTTGGTTTTCTTAAGGTTTTTCAACAGACAAGAAGAAAGCAAGAAAAATAAAATAAACTAGCATGGATATTACAGTGAAAAAGTATGAGCACCGACATCTAGCAATGAGTGTGTAAACATGAATGTAATGTCGGTGAGAAATACGTACTCCCCCAAGCTTAGGCTTTTGGCCTAAGTTGGTTTATTGCCACAGATGGCTTGGCGGATATCCAAAGTTATAGTTGGGGTCGTACTGAGATGCGGCGGTTATCGCATCGCGGGATGCAGCTTGGAGGCGAGCTATCTCAGCCCTCCTCTTATACTCTTCCGCCTCCTCTCTGGTTATAAGATATCTGCCTTTTGCCTGAAAGTCAAAGAAAGTAGAAGCAGGGAGAGCGACGTAATAGGTGCGTCGTCTGTCAAAGATTAGTCGGTACTGGAGGAACTGATCGTTACTCTCAACAAACTTATGACGAACCATAGCCTCATAATCTAAATAAGCAGGAGGCAACTCAATACCATCCTCCCGTATGGTTACACCAAGAAAATTAGCTAAACGGGTTGCATAAATTCCACCAAAGAAATCTCCATTAAATCTATTATTATGCAACCTACGTGCAACAATGGCTCCCAAATTATAATGTTTATCTCCTAACACAGCACTCCTGAGAACGTTGAGGTCAGGGACACACATGTGACATGCTTCATCCTTACCATTTATGCACCTACCTATGAAGAGAGCAAAATAATGTATAGCAGGAAAATGAATGCTCCCTATGGTAGCTTGTGCTATGTCTCTAGATTCCCCCACAGTTATACTAGCAAGAAAATCTCTAAATTTAGATTTGCGAGGTTCACTAGTACTACCACATTGTGGAAGTTTGCAAGCAGTGGTAAAATCCTCTAAGTCCATAGTATAAGAAATTTCATAAAGATCAAACAAGACAGCTTGAGAATTGCGTGAAGATGAAAATTCAAACCTCCTCACAAAGGAACTAGCGAGATAGTGGTACTGACGGCACTTATCTGCCTCGAAGCTCACAAGATCAGCGTTACGCATATATGCGTTAAATTCTTCCTTGATTCCTGCTTGATCCATAAAGTCCTTGGAAGGCCATTCACAAGCCCGCACTGGAGCGTCCCTTGGTGGTTCATCATCGGCATCGCGCATTGCGAGCCTGGGTCCTTGCTTCCTTGAAGGGCCACCTTGGCACGTTTTCCTAAACATATTTCTTCCTCCGAAAAATTTCTGAAAATTTTAGTAACTTCAAATAAAAGTGAACCAAGCTCAACAAAATTGATTGCAACTACTCCCACAAGTGCCTAGATACTATATCATGCATTAGAACTACTTGGGCCAAACAAATTTGACATGCAAGCTCAAGAACATGGTCACCTAGGCAGCACAAATTTGCAATGAATAAAGCACTAGAACAAAAACTAATTGGACCATTGGAGGAGTCACATACCAAGGAACAATCCCCCAAAGCAGTTTTGTGAGAGGTGCTTTGAGCAAGGAGATCAAAAATCGCAGCAAAATGAGCTAGAACTCGTGCTTGAGCTGGTTGGTGATTTTTTTGGGAGGAAGAAGAAGTGTGTGGGTGCAGGAATAAGTGGAGGGGAGCCACCGTGGGCCCACGAGGCAGGGGGCGCACCCGGGGGGTGGGTGTGCCCTGGACCCTCGTGCCCAGGTGCTTGCTCCCCCTGCTGTGTTCTCAGTGCCAGATATTCTCAAATATTCTAGAAAAAAATCATATTTCAATTTCAGGGAATTTGGTGAACTTTTATTTTCGGGATATTTTTATATTGCATGGATAATTCAGAAAACAGACAAAAAATACTAATTTTACTTTATTTCAACTAAATAACAAAAAGTAAAAGGAGGGTACAGAAGGTTGTGCTTTCTAACTTCATCCGTCTCATGCTCATCAAAAGGAATCCACTAACAAGGTTGATCAAGTCTTGTTAAAAAACTCATTCCGAATAACATGGAACCGGAGAAATTTCAAATAACACTAGGTTACCTCAACGGGCATATGCACATCCCCAATAATAAGAATATCATATCTCTTTCTGACAGTAGGTAGAGGAAATTCAAAATCTCCAAAAATAATCGATGGAATTTTTCCAATAGAGTTGATACTATGAACTTGAGGTTGTTTCCTCGGAAAGTGTACCGTATGCTCATTGCCATTAACATGAAAAGTGACATTGCCTTTGTTGCAATCAATAACAGCCCCTGCAGTATTCAAAAAAGGTCTACCAAGAATAATAGACATACTATCATCCTCGGGAATATCAAGAATAACAAAGTCCGTTAAAATAGTAATGTTTGCAACCAGAACAGGCACATCCTCACAAATACCGACAGGTATAGCAGTTGATTTGTCGTCCATTTGCAAAGATATTTCAGTAGGTGTCAACTTATTCAAATCAAGTCTATGATATAAAGAGAGGGGCATAACACTAATACTGGCTCCAAGATCACATAAAGCAGTTTTAACATAATTTCTTTTAATGGAGCATGGTATAGTGGGTACTCCTGGATCTCCAAGTTTCTTTGTTATTCCACCCTTAAAAGTATAATTAGCAAGCATGGTGGAAATTTCAGCTTCCGGTATCTTTCTTTTATTAGTAACAATTTCTTTCATATACTTAGCATAAGGATTCATTTTGAGCATATCAGTTAATCGCATACGCAAGAAGATAGGTCTAATCATTTCAGCAAAGCGCTCAAAATCCTCGTCATCCTTTTTCTTGGATGGTTTGGGAGGAAAAGGCATGGGTTTTTGAACCCATGGCTCTCTTTCTTTACCGTGCTTCCTAGCAACAAAGTCTTTCTTATCATAACGTTGATTCTTTGATTGTGGGTTATCAAGATGAACAGTAGGTTCAATTTCTACATCATTATCATTACTAGGTTGAGCATCAACATGAACATCATCATTATCATTATCACTAGGTTCATGTTCATTACCAGATTGTGTTTCAGCATCAAAAATAGAAATATCATTGGGATTCTCAGGTGTGTCAACAACAGGTTCACTAGAAGCATGCAAAGTCCTATTATTTTTCTTTTTCTTCCTCTTAGAAGGACTAGGTGCATCTACATTGGTTCTCTGAGAATCCTGCTCAATTCTCTTAGGGTGGCCCTCAGGATACAAGGGTTCCTAACTCACTTTACCCCCTCTAGTTGCAACTCTAACAGCAAAGTCATTATTCTTACTATTTAATTCACTGAGAAAATCATTCTGAGCTTTAAGTACTTGTTCTACTTGAGTGGTAACCATAGAAGCATTTTTACTAATGAGTTTAAGTTCACCTTTAACTCTAGACATATAATCACCCAAGTGTTCAATCATATAAGCATTGTTTTTTAATTGTCTACCAACATAAGCATTGAAGTTGTCTTGTTTAACAATAAAATTGTCAAAATCATCTAAGCATTGTCTAGCAGACTTATAATGAGGAATATCACCTTCATCAAATCTATAGAGAGAATTTACCTTTACTACCTATGTCGAGTTATCAAGACCATGAGTTTCTTCAATAGGTAATGGAGCAAGATCATGTATTTCTTCAACAGGCGGTAAATTAAGACCATGTATTTCTTCAATAGGTGGTAAATTCTTAACATCTTTAGCTTTTATACCATTTTCTTTCATAGATTTCTTTGCCTCTTGCATATCTTCAGGACTGAGAAATAGAACACCCCTTTTCTTCGGAGTTGGCTTAGGAGTTGGCTCAGGAAGTGTCCAATTATTTTCATTGGTCAACATATTATTCAATAGAATTTCAGCTTCATCTGGTGTTCTTTCCCTGAAAACAGAACCAGCACAACTATCTAGGTGGTCTCTAGAAGCATCGGTTAGTCAATTATAAAAGATATCAAGTATTTCATTTTTCTTAAGAGGATGATCAGGCAAAGCATTAAGTATTTGGAGAAGCCTCCCCCAAGCTTGTGGGAGACTCTCTTCTTCAATTTGCACAAAATTATATATTTCCCTTAAAGCAGCTTGTTTCTTATGACCAAGGAAATATTTAGCAGAGAAGTAATAAATCATATCATGGGGACTACGCACACAACCAGGATCAAGAGAATTAAACCATATCTTAGCATCACCCTTTAATGAGAACGGAAATATTTTAAGGATATAAAAGCAGCGAGTTTTCTCATCATTAGTGAACAGGGTGGCTATATCATTTAATTTAGTAAGATGTGCCACAACAGTTTCAGATTCATAGCCATAAAAAGGATCAGATTCATCCAAAGTAATTATATCAGGATCAATAGAGAATTCATAATCCTTGTCTGTAACAAAGATAGGTGAAGTAGCATAAGCAGGATCATATTTCATTCTAGCTTTCACAGTTTTTGTTTCAGCTTAGCTAATAATTTCTTAAGATCACTTCTATCATTGCAGGCAAGAAAGTCTCTAGTAGTTTCTTCATCCATAACATAGCCCTCAGACACAACAGGCAATTCATATTTATTGGGGGAGTCTTCATCATCACTTTCATCAATATTATCAGTTTCAATAATTTCATTCTCTCTAGCCCTAGCAAGTTGTTCATCAAGAAATTCACCAAGTGGCACAGTAGTATCAAGCATAGAAGTAGTTTCATCATAAGTATCATGCATAGCAGAAGTAGCATCATCAATAACATGCGACATATCAGAATTAATAGCAGAAGCAGGTTTAGGTGCCGCAAGCTTACTTAAAACAGAAGGTGAATCAAGTGCAGAGCTAGATGGCAGTTCCTTACCTCCCCTCGTAGTTGAGGGATAAATATTTGTTTTCGTGTCTTTCAAGTTCTTCATAGTGACCAGCAGATATAAATCCCAAGTGACTCAAAGAATAGAGCTATGCTCCCCGGCAACAGCGCCAGAAAATAGTCTTGATAACCCACAAGTATAGGGGATCACAATAGTTTTAGAGGGTAGAGTATTCAACCCGAATTTATTGATTCGACACAAGGGGAGCCAAAGAATATTCTCAAGTATTAGCAGTTGAGTTGTCAATTCAACCACACCTGGATAACGGTATGGAAGCAACAGTAACGGTAGCAAAAGTAATATTTTTGGGTTTTGTAGTGATTGTAACAGTAGCAACGGAAAAGTAAATAAGCTAAGAACAATATGTGAAAAGCTCGTAGGCATTGGATCGGTGATGGAGAATTATGCCGGATGCGGTTCATCATGACAGTCATAGCATAGGGTGACACAGAACTAGCTCCAATTCATCAATGTAATGTAGGCATGTATTCCGAATATAGTCATACGTGCTTATGGAAAAGAACTTGCATGACATCTTTTGTCCTACCCTCCCATGGCAGCGGGGTCCTAGCGGAAACTAAGGGATATTAAGGCCTCCTTTTAATAGAGTACCGGACAAAAGCATTAACACACAGTGAATACATGAACTCCTCAAACTATGGTCATCACCGGGAGTGGTCCCGATTATTGTCACTTCGGGGTTGCCGGATCATAACACATAGTAGGTGACTATAGACTTGCAAGATAGGATCAAGAACTCACATATATTCATGAAAACATAATAGGTTCAGATCTGAAATCATGGCACTCGGGCCCTAGTGACAAGTATTAAGCATAGCAAAGTCATAGCAACATCAATCTCGAACATAGTGGATACTAGGATCAAACCTAACAAAACTATTTACCTTTACTACCTATGTGAGTTATCAAGACCATGAGTTTCTTCAATAGGTAATGGATTAAGATCATGTATTTCTTCAACAGTGATAAAAAAGACCATGTATTTCTTCAATAGGTGGTAAATTCTTAACATCTTCAGCTTTAATACCATTTTCTTTCATAGATTTCTTTGCCTCTTGCATATCTTGAGGACGAAATAGAACACCCCTTTTCTTGGAGTTGGCTTAGGGTTGGTTCGGGAAGTGTCCAATTATTTTCATTGGTCAACATATTATTCAATAGAATTTCAGCTTCATCTGGTGTTCTTTCCTGAAAACAGAACCACACAACTATCTAGGTGGTCTCTAGAAGCATCGGTTAGTCCATTATAAAAGATATCAAGTATTTCATTTTTCTTAAGAGGATGATCGAGCCAAGCATTAAGTAATTGGAGAAGCCTCCCCAAGCTTGTGGAGACTCTCTTCTTCAATTTGCACAAAATTATATATTTCCTTAAAGCAGCTTGTTTCTTATGAGCAAGGAAATATTTAGCGGAAAGTAATAAATCATATCATGGGGACTACGCACACAACCGGATCAAGAGAATTAAACCATATCTTAGCATCACCCTTTAATGAGAGCGGAAATATTTTAAGGATATAAAAGTAGCAGTTTTCTCATCATTAGTGAACAGGGTGGCTATATCATTTAATTTAGTAAGATGTGCCACAACAGTTTCAGATTCATAGCCATAAAAAGGATCAGATTCAACCAAAGTAATTATATCGGGATCAATAGAGAATTCATAATCCTTATCAGTAACAAAGATAGGTGAAGTAGCATAAGCTGGATCATATTTCATTCTAGCATTCAGAGTTTTTGTTTCAGCTTAGCTAATAATTTCTTAAGATCACTTCTATCATTGCAAGCAAGAAAGTCTCTAGCAGTTTCTTCATCCATAACATAGCCCTCAGACACAACAGGCAATTCATATTTATTGGGGGAGTCTTCATCATCACTTTCATCAATATTATCAGTTTCAATAATTTCATTCTCTCTAGCCCTAGCAAGTTGTTCATCAAGAAATTCACCAAGTGGCACAGTAGTATCAAGCATAGAAGTAGTTTCATCATAAGTATCATGCATAGCAGAAGTAGCATCATCAATAACATGCGACATATCAGAATTAATAGCGAAGCAGGTTTAGGTGTGTAAGCTTACTTAAAAACAGAAGGTGAATCAAGTGCGAGCTAGATGGCAGTTCCTTACCTCCCCTCGTAGTTGAGGGATAAATATTTGTTTTCGTGTCTTTCAAGTTCTTCATAGTGACCAGCAGATATAAATCCCAAGTGACTCAAAGAATAGAGCTATGCTCCCAAACATTGGCCTTGAAAAATAGTCTTGATAACCCACAAGTATAGGGGATCACAATAGTTTTAGAGGGTAGAGTATTCAACCCAAATTTATTGATTCGACACAAGGGAGCCAAAGAATATTCTCAAGTATTAGCAGTTGAGTTGTCAATTCAACCACACAGATAACGGTATGGGAAGCTTAGTTGATATGAGTAGCAAAAGTAATATTTTTGGGTTTTTATAGTGATTATAATGATGTAGCAAGGAAAAAGTAAATAAGCTAAGAACAATATGTGAAAAGCTCGTAGGCATTGGATCGGTGATGGAGAATTATGCGGATCACGGTTCATCATGTAGATCATAACATAGGGTGACCAGAACTAGCTCCAATTCATCAATGTAATGTAGGCATGTATTCGAATATAGTCATACGTGCTTATGGAAAAGAACTTGCATGACATCTTTTGTCCTACCCTCCATGGCAGCGGGGTCCTAAGCGGAAACTAAGGGATATTAAGGCCTCCTTTTAATAGAGTACGGACAAAAGCATTAACACACGTGAATACATGAACTCCTCAAACTATGGTCATCACCGGAGTGGTCCCGATTATTGTCACTTAGAGGTTGCGGATCATAACACATAGTAGGTGACTATAGACTTGCAAGATAGGATCAAGAACTCACATATATTCATGAAAACATAATAGGTTCAGATCTGAAATCATGGCACTCGGGCCCTAGTGACAAGCATTAAGCATAGCAAAGTCATAGCAACATCAATCTCGAACATAGTGGATACTAGGGATCAAACCCTAACAAAACTAACTCGATTACATGATAAATCTCATCCAACCCATCACCGTCCAGCAAGCCTCACGATGGAATTACTCACGCACGGCGGTGAGCATCATGAAATGGTGATGGAGGATGGTTGATGATGATGGCGTGACGGATTCCCCTCTCGGGAGCCCCGAGCGGACACGAGATCAGCCCTCCAGAGAGAGTTTAGGGCTTGGCGGCGGCTCCATGTCGTAAAACGTGATGAATCTTTCTCTAATTTTTTTCTCCCAAACATGAATATATGGAGTTGGAGTTGAGGTGGGGTGGAGCTCCGGGGGCCCACCGATGCGAAGCGCGCCCCACCCTCGTGGAAAAGGTTATGCGCCCCGGATTGAATCGCTTGGTATCTGCGGTTATTCTTCGTCGTTGCCATGTTATGTGCTTCGTGTTGCACTTTGCCATCTCATCATCTGCATTTCATATCATGTCATCATGTGCATTTCATTTTGCATGCATGTTCATCTCATGCATCCGAGCATTTTCCCGTTGTCCGGTTTGCAATCGGCACTCCTATGTCTCCGGCGCCCCCTTTTGCCTCTTTTAGGTATGCGGGTGTTTAACGGTCTCGGAGCGGACCGAGGTTTGCCAGCGGCCTTAGTATAGCACCGTAGACACTTTGTCAAGTTTCGTGTCATTTGAGGTCGTTTGGTACTCTAGCAGTTAAGCGGGTAACCCAAAGCCTCCTTCTCTTTGCAGCCCAACACCTTTCAAAGTGGCCCCAACCCATCTAACTCCCTCCATGCTCTCGGTCGTTCGATCACGATCGCGTGGCGAAACCGCTCCTCATTTGGACTCTCCTAACTCCCTCTACCTATAAATTAACCCCTCCCCGAAATTCGCGGATGAATCCCCGAAACCTAACCCGTCCTCTTCCCATGACCGGACATGTCCGCCGCCGCTCCCGCCTATCGAGCCGCCATGTGGCCTCGCCGCCGTCTCCGCCCGCGGGGAGCCAGCAGGCCAGATCCGGCCCAGGGGCCCAGCGCCGCCGCCCGCCGCCGCCCATCCGACCGCGCGCCGCCGCCCTTGGCCCGTGCTCGCTCGCCCGGACCCGCTTCGCCGGCGCCATGCAAAACCCGGCGACCCTCATGCCCATGAGCCTCCGCCGCCCTTGTGGGCTCCCGCCTCCGCCGCTTCGGCCTCGCCTGGCCGCCCGGCGACCCCACGCCGCCCGGACCAGCGGCCTTGTCGCCCGCCACATGCCGCCGCCTCCTCTCCCGGTTCCTTCCACGCTGATGGTAGCGCCGACCGTCGCCGTTACGCCAGCGCCTCGCCGGATCCGGCGGGACGGCTCGGCCGCGTCCCGACCCTCCAGCAGCCATCTCGCGATGCCCGGCCATCCTCCGGGATCCGTGCCCGAATCTGGAAGAAGAGGTTGACTTTTCCCCCTCCAAAATTCTGCTAAGTCCCCGATATTTGCACATAATCATGCCATGTTCATAGCATTGTATCTCTGCATCCGTAGCTCCGTTTCGTGCGTGTAATATGTCAAATTGTTCGTCTCGACGATTACATCATTTCATCTCATTGCATAATTTTCATTTGAGCTCATATTGATGCCCGAAATGCTGTTAGAAGAGGGCTATGTGATGTTAGTTTCAGATTCTTATCAGAACATGCACTTTTGTCATTTTTGCCATGATTGATGTGTGCACCCTATGAACTTGAGTCCTACATGTGTTTTGTAATATGCCATGCCATCTTTACAAGGGTGTATGCCATGTATTTTTGTGATCTCTATGGTGACTAGCACAAGCATGCAAACTAGGCTTCATGATGTTCTGATTTCAGCCCTGTTTTCTTGATATTTTTATGCCATGTTAACTTGATGCTACCGAGAGATCCATGCTTATTTTGAGTTACTTCAGTAAGGATGTTTTGAACATATGGTTATTCTCTATCCATCCATGCCCTTGTTTGCAATTATGGAGTGCCATAGCTTGGGTCAATCGAGCTCTACTTTTGCTATAAAATGTTTCCTGGCAGGTTGTTTACATGTTATTCAATTTTGCCAAGGTTGTTATAGTTGATCCGTGTATGCTATGATGTTGTTGTTGCCATGTATAGCTTCTATGCTATGTCTTCTTACTGTGAGTTGCCTTGCCATGCAATGTATTGCTCTGTGGTGAGTGGTTCAAGCTCATCAATATGCCTACTTATTGTTGTTCCTGCCATGTATGAATTTGTAATATAACTTGCCATGTTTACATGGGTGCCATCATGTCTTCTGGTCCTTTTTGGCTCATGGTCACTAAAGGACTTTTGTTCTATGCAATTAGTAGATTCATGACATGCCTTTTTTTGCCATGATAAATTCCTGTAAAATGTTGTTTCATAGCTCTAAACATTGCAACTTTGATGTTATTTCACCCCAATACTTTAAATCGTTATTATTTGCAATCTTGCCATGTCATTTTGAGCATGTTCTAGTTGTTTCTGGAGATAGCTCAGTTTTCATGTTTTGTCATGCTTTACCTGTACATCATGCCCATGCCTTTTGTTATTATTTTGAGGTCCTGTAGCATGTTGTTTTGATGCTTGCCATATGCCTAGTTGCTGTTTTGGACAGCTTGTCCTTTAAACTTGTATAGAGTGTATGTGTTGCACCGTTGCTCCGTTTTGAGTGTTCTCTATATGAAACTTGCTTGATTTTGCATGTAGCTTAATATTATCATGTTGCATCCTTGTTTTGAGGTGTTTTCTTGATGTTTGTATGCATTTTGCATCAATGTCATGTTTAACTTGTTTTGCTCATATCTTCTAGGCCGTAGCTCCGAATTAAATGAACTTTATATGTAACTTGACTAGAATTTCATGTAGATCATCTTGGTGCATCTTAACTTGCTGTTTAACAACTTGAACTTAAGGTTTATTCAGATCTGGACCAATTTTGAAATTTGCATATGAGGACTTACCGGGATTGTTATGTGTTGTTCCCGGCCTCATTTAAACTTGCTTTGATGTGTTGCTCTTGTTTGCATCATCTCTTGCCATGAGTAGATTCATGTAGCCTTGTCATGCATCATGCTTGTTGTGCATCATGCCTTGTTCATGTGTGGTGTGTTTACTATGTTGTGTGCTTCTTCTTGTTAGTTCCTGTTTCGTTGCGATCTTGAGGATTCGTTCGTCTACGCTTGGTTCGGCTTCATCTGTTCATCTTCTTCATGGACTCGCTCTTCTTCCTTGCGGGATTTCACGCAAGATGACCGCTACCCTAGATCTCACTACTATCATTGCTATGCTAGTTGCTTCGTTCTATCGCTATGCTGCGCTACCTATCACTTGTTCCTCAAGCCTCCCAAATTGCCATGAACCCCTAACCTTTGACACCTTTCCTATGCAAACCGTTGTTTGGCTATGTTACCGCTTTGCTCAGCCCCTCTTATAGCATTGTTAGTTGCAGGTGAAGATGAAGTTTGTTCCTTGTTGGAACATGGAGATGTCGTTCCTTGTTGGAACATGTTTACTTGTTGGGATATCACAATATATCTTATTTAATTAATGCATCTATATACTTGGTAAAGGGTGGAAGGCTCGGCCTTATGCCTGGTGTTTTGTTCACTCTTGCCGCCCAGTTTCCGTCATATCGGTATTATGTTCCCGTTTTGCGTCCCTAGCAGTTGGGTGATTTATGGGACCCCTTGACATTCGCTTTGAATAAGACTTTTCGGCAAGGCCCAACATTGGTTTTACCATTTGCCTCACCTACCCCCTTTTTCCCTTGGGTTTAGGGCCCAAGGGTCATCTTTATTTTAGCCCCCGGGCGGTGCTCCTTCAGTGTTGGTCCGCAGAGCAGGACTGCAGGGACCTGCAGGGCAACTCGAGGGCTGGTTTTACTCGTGAGGCTGACCTATCCGGTGTGCCTGAGAGCGAGATATGTGCAGCTCCTATCGGATTTGTCGGCACATCGGTGGCTTCTTTGGTCTTGTTTTATTCTTGTCGAAATGTCTTGTAGCAGATTCCGAGACTGATCGGGTCTTCCGGGAGAAGGAATATCCTCCGTTGATCGCGAGAGCTATCATGGGCTAAGTTGGGACACCCTGCAGGGTTTGAACTTTGAAAGCCGTGCAGCGGTTATGTGGCGAGATGGGAATTTGTTAATATCGGTTGTAGTAAACTTGAAGCAAACTCTTCTAAAATACACCAATCGTGTGCGTAACAGTGAGTGTCTCTTTTCGGGGTTGATCGAGAGGAGAACACGGTTTACGGGTTATGTCGGCGTAAGTAGGAGTTTAGGATCACTTCTTGATCATTACTAGTTGACGACCGTTCCTTTGTTTCTCTTCTCGCTCTCATTTGCGTATGTTAGCCACCATATCATGCTTAGTCATTCTTGCAACCTCACCACCTTACCTCTTCCTTACCCATTAAGCTTTGCTAGTCTTGATACCCATGGTAATGGGATTGCTGAGTCCTCGTGGCTCCTTGATTACTACACCACCGTTTGCAGGTACAGGTTGTGCGATGATCATGATGTGAGGCGATGTTTGCTTGTGTTGGAGTTCTTACTGCTTCTTCTTGATCGAGGGATAGGTTCGGTCAGTGCTTTGGCTAGCGAGGTGGATGTCGTTTGAGCTTCTGTTTATGTTTCATCCGTTGTCGGGATGTTGATCTTGTATATGTTGTTGTTGTATTCTTGTGGCATTTGTGCCTTATGTATGTATCCCCATCTATTATGTAATGTTGATGTAATGATATCCACCTTGCAAAAGCGTTTCAATATGCGGGTCTATCCTTGGTGGGACCGTTGAGTTCCTTTTGGATAGGGTCGCATATTGGGCATGACAGGGTGTGGCCCCCTGGCCTTGATTCTTTTGCCAGTATTTTTTATTATTTCCAAAAATAATCTCCGTGAAGTTTCAGGTCATTCTGAGAACTTTTGTTTCTGCACATAAATAACACCATGGCAATTCTCTTTGAAAAACAGCGTCGGTCCGGGTTAGTTCCATTCAAATCATGCAAGTTAGAGTCCAAAACAAGGGCAAAAGTGTTTGGAAAAGTAGATACGACGGAGACGTATCATGGGCCCATATGTCAGTTAATGGAGGAGAGAGGTATGTAAGCGTATTTGCAGGAGCGTGCTCCACTAGCAAACATGATGACGGTACTGGGTAAGGAAGAGTTAGTAACACCAACGTCTTTGGTTAAACATTAATTAAGTGTCCCATCTGCTGCGGCGTGTATTGTCACTTCATTGTGAAGACTAGTTGAACAGTTCTCTCGACCGAGATAGCTCGTGAATACATCCTATCTCTGATATCACAGCCGGGTTTTGGTGCGACATATGCCAGCGGGTGGCTTGTCATGGTGGGGGATAGTAAGGCGTCGCCCGATGCGAGGAAGCGGGATAAGGCGTGAACACGTCACGTGACGCGAACTTTACCAACCGGGGCTCTCCTAGGAGATAACACCCCTAGTCCTACTCTGCGGGTCTCCGCATGATCACTATCTCAACAGTGGCTACAAGTTGCTCCTTGAGCTGTTTGCTAGAGGAGGAAGAAGGGCGAGGCTAGCTCTCTCCTCTCTCTATGTGTGTGGTGGTGTAATCTAAGGGTGCGAGACGTTTGCATGGGTGCCTGAGGGGTTTATATAGGCATACCCCGAGTACAATAGTAATGGCCGGCGGGTGTAGGCCCAGGCCGTGGATGTCTCGTGTGGCGGCTTCTCCATTGGGCTGCTTTGGCACCACCGGCCGGTGGGCCCTGCCGGCCTGATGAGCCTGCCGACTGGTGAGCCTGCTCTTTCTTATCTTTGGGCGACAGGCAGCATGCCCGCCGCTGCAGGTCTTGCGGATGCTCAATCACTTGTTGTCATGCTTCTAATGACTCTTGCTTTGTCGGGGATTGCGTGGCTCTGGTCCATTTTGCTGGCGGGCATTCACTGTAGCCATTCCCCATCTCTTCTGGTTAATGGCGCACAAACTCCTAGGAAGGGGGAGGGCCGTCTTCTGGGTACCGACCTCCCCCTTGGCTGATTGGCCGAGGCTAGCCGCCTTCAGGCTTCTCACGGGCATGGTCCCTTCCGACTTGGGTGATGTCACGGGGGAGGGGCCACGTGTCGCATCATGCAGGAGATCTCCGGTTGGTACGACGCACTGTGGCCACGACCCGCCCAGGATTCGAGGGTGGCAGGCTTCGCTGTAGCCACGCCCCGTCCCGTCATGCTTAAGAGGGCACAGACCTTGAGGGTGCCTAGGGCCGTGTCACATCCCTAGCTCCTGGCATTGCTCTAGGCTAGCTTCATGTGTGCATCATGTTCTAAATTTTGCCTAAACTTGAAATGGGGATTGCCTAAACCCTAGCACCAAATGAATTCAACTAGGTTCAAATAAAATCATTTTCAAAGAACCCAAAATGCCTTTAAAAATGTCCATGATTTCTGATAAAGGTGAAAACCTCTGCCAACAATGATGGACATATTTTTAGGTCATTTTGGATTTTTGAGTTAATTCATAAGTATTTGAATTTGGACATTTAATCTTATAAATATTTCTAAATGTCCAAATAATCCTGGAAGTACTTGGTGGCTGTTGGAAATAATTCAAACAGTGCCTATAAATTTATTTCAGGATTTTATGAAGTGATTTAGTATTTTACTAAATCCGAAACAAAATAGCGAGAATAAGAAGAGAAGAAAATTAGAAAGAAGGAAACCTACCTAACACCTCTGTAGGCCCACTGGCGGCCCAAGTGGCCAGCCCAGCCCTCAATGCCCTTGTCATCTTCCTCCTCTGCCGGAGGACAACCCGAGTCTTGGCAGCGCCTGACGCAGCCTCACAGCCACCTCTGCTTCCTCCGTGCCTTCTAGCGATTCCACAGAGAGCGCCCCATGTCCTCCTCGCCCCTCCCCTTTCATGCACCCTCTCCCTCCCTGGATCTCTCCTTGAGCTCACCCGGCAGCTTGCCCCATCGACGAGCAGCCTTCATGGCCAGCAGCCATCCCCAAGCCTCTCCGACATGCCCCAGAGCTCCGCCGTTCGCCCTCATCCTCCTCGTCGTTTCGCCTTGACAGAGAAACAACAGCAGCGTCGATCCCCTTCTTCCTCCTTTAGCCCACGGAGATCGCGGTGACTTTCCGCCGTCACCGAGCCTTGAAAGCACGCTAGGATCACCGGCGACCTCACCGTGAGCTCCTCTACCCAACCCCTCTCTCCCCACCGTCGATTTCCTCCTCTAACCCCACTAACCACCACGGCCGAAGCTCGTCGCCGCCGTGCCTCATCGTCGTCGTGGCTAGGGCCACTGTGACCCGAAGCCAAGCACACCGCTATGCTCGCCGCAGCTCCAGGAGGCCGTAGCGGCCACAAACTCCTCCTCCCATTCACCGATGCGAACACATCGTTGCGAGAACTCCGGCCGCCTTGATGAGCTTGTTTCGGCGAGATCCGGTCACCCCGCGACGATGCGCGCGCCCTCTGCTTTGGATCTTGTGGCGCAAAGGGCTATGCCTGTACCCTCGACAAGCCAAACCGCCGCCGTAGCATGTTTCGAGCAGCGCGCCGTCATTTTGGTCGCCACAGCGAGTTCGATGATCTTGGCGTGGCGCCGTCATTAGGGGCCAATGACCCAACTAATTAACCCTCTCACAGCTGACAATGGGTCCACTTCCTAACTAAACACGGTTTATTTTTTGTTAAAGTTTAACTAACCCTAGTGGGCCTGCGTCAGCTTTGACCAAGCCGCGTGACCGTTCAGCCTGAGCCCCTGCGTAAACAGTCTAGCCAGACATCGTGACAACGACCGGTGGGACCCATGGTGGAGTTTGACCCGAGCGACCTGTTGACTTCTTTGAGGTCAGCATGACCTAATCTTGACATAGTAAACATTTCTGGAATTAAAATAAATCAGAAATGATTTATAAATTTTGAAGAAAATCTAAACTCTAAAATTCATAGTAATTCAACCGTAACTCCAAACAGAAATAAGTTGTATATGAAAAATGATCGAGAAAAATCCAATCTATCCATCTGTACCATTTTCATGCATGTTAGAACAACTTATGGCTGCTGTTTAGGCCCAAGTCATATAAAGGGCATTTAAACCAATCACATATGGAGTTTAAATTTGAATCTTAGATTCAAACCAACTCCATTAACCTGCTACTAATTGCATTAGCTCAAACCAACATATTGCCATGTCATGATCATGCATCATATTGTGCATTGCATTGATTGTATTCTTCCTTGTGTGTCGGTGTTTGTTCCTCTCGATGGGCGTAATCGATGATGAGATCGATGACACCGATGAAGAGCTATACTATCTTCAGAAGTGCCAGGCAAGCAAAACCCCCTTGTTCATTCTGATACAATCCCACTCTCTCGCTCCTACTCTTTTTTACTGCATTAGGACAACAACGATTCAACTATTACATGTTGTGGTAGTTGAACCCCTTTCCTCTGCATGACCTGTCATTGCCATAGTAAATAGATGAAACCCACTAGCATGAGTAGGAGTTGTTTGAGCCCTGATGTGCCTACTCATTCATGCTTGTTTGTCAAGCCTGCTATTGCTTAGAGTTGTGTCAGGTCTGATTCACCGGGGATGAATTGGAAAGTTGTGAACATGTCCTACTGTTGAGAGCTAAGTGTGTGAACACGATTTGGTAAAGGTAGCGGTGAGAGGCCATGTAGGAGTACATGGTGGGTTGTCTCATTGCAGCCGTCCTCAGGAACCGAGTTCTCTATTTTTGATCCATGAACAGTTACTACCACGCATTGGAATGCTTAAGTGCCCCTGTCGACTTATTAACCAACCCGATCTTTGTCCAGGAGGTGCAACTAGTTTATGGTGTTTGTAGGTAGTGTTAGTAGTCTACCAAGTGGCACCCGGTACAGGTGGGCTTGGGACAGACTAGGCACCGTGGCGGGTATGCCAAGCGCCGCCCGTTTGGTGGGCTTGGAACCTGTACACACATCGTTTGGGGCCGTGGCGACACCCGACGGATCACCTTGCGGATGGAACCGAATAAGCGATAAACCTAGACTAGAGACTTGTGTGGTTAGTCGGTCGTGGCCGACTCCTCGCCCGGGCTTCCGCGAAGGTTGCCGAGATACATGGCGTGTACATGGCGGTAAGTGGTGAGGCGTGTGTGAAGAAGTACACCCTGCAGGATTAATATGATCTATTGAATAGCCGTATATGCGGTTAAGGACTTATGGGTTGCTGTCGGTACATAGACAAGTGAAAATGGATACTCTAAAATCGCAAGATAAGCGTGAGTGCTATGGATGGTGTTCTCGTGGGGGATAGGAGGCGGATCCATAGTGGTGTATTGATATGGTGAATATGTGGACTGCGTGCGCCACCTCAAAGAGTTACTTACGATGCGTGGTCACGGGATAACATTTGAGGTCAAAGGCTGGCTTGCTGCAGTTACACCCCACCATCCCCTTTGTTGATAATGATAGTTAGATCTGATGTAAGTCTTGCTGGGTACATTTGTACTCACGTTTGCCTATTTTATGTTTTTGCAGAGACTTCCATCTCACTAGTAGTTCCGCATGGACTTCGACGTTTAGCTTGTTACCTCAGCTACGATCTTGTGCCCTCGGCAGGGTCTTGTAGATAGTCAGGCTTCTCAGCCTTATTCATTTGTAGTTGTCTGTACTCCGACAAGTTAAGCTTCCGCATGTGCTTGTTCTTTGTATGCTCTGTATGTTGGGGTCATGAGACCCATGTTTGTAATGTCTTGGATCCTCGGGCCTAATGATTAAATACTTGAGTCATAGAGTTATGTTGTGATGCCATGTTGTATTTACACATATCAGGCAGATTGTGTGCATGATTGAAATGCTTGGTATGTGTGGGATCCGACAACCTAGTTGTTTATCCTTGGTAGCCTCTCTTATGGGGAAATGTAGTGCGTGCTTCCATGAGCCATAGTAGTCCGCTTCAGACCGGTTCACAGAGTCTGCTAATGACACCTCTGCTTGAGAATACTTGACGGGCGGCATGTGATTCACTCGTTCACTGTATGCATCGCCGGAAATATCACGCGGTGACATCCGAGTCTGCCTAGCTTGCTTCAGCACAGGTTCTCGAGTCCTGTTAGCCATTGCTACAACCCGATTCACGCAGTTGGCCGACATGCTCGATGTTGATTCATGTATGCATGTCCCCGTAAGTTAGTGCCACTTTGGGTTCACGACTAGTCATGTCGGCCTGGTTCTCTGTCATATGGATGCTAGCGACACTATCATATCGTGAGCCAAAAGAAGCAAACGGTCTCGGGCCATGGTAAGGCGACACCATTAGAATATACCGTGCGTGAGGCAGCCGAAGTGATATGAGGTGTTACCAGCTAGATCGATGTGACTTGGAATCGGAGTCCCTAACGGCGAGGCGTGTGTGAAAGTATACACCTGCGAAGTTAATATGATCTATTGAATAGCCGTGTCCGTGGTAAAGGACTTACGGGTTTACTGTATAGTACATAGACAAGTGAAATGGATACTCTAAAATCGCAAGATAAGCGTGGAGTGCTATGGATGGGCGTTCTCGTGGGGGCGGAGTGGATCCATAGTGGTGTATTGATATGGTGAATATGTGGACTCGGTATGCATCACCTCAAAAGAGTTACTTGCGATCGTGGTACAGGGATAGCCACTGAGTCAAAGCTGGCTTCTGCAGATTCGCCCCACCATCCTTTGTTGATAATGATGCATATGTAGTTAAATCTGTCGGTGTTGCAGGAGCGGTGGTCCCAGACTTGCCTGCTGCGCCTGTGGCGTGGCTCAAGGGGGGCCCATCACGGCCTATCTTCATCAACATGAGCTCAAGACCCTCGCGGGCCCAAGCCTCATGAGGGTGGAGACAGGGAGCTTCTCGAGCCTGCAGCTTCATCAGTGGCTCGCGAGGAGGCGGAGAGATCAAGGCGGGGTACCTCACGAGGTGCCCATGATGCAAGCCATGACGACCAGGGCGCCCGACCAGCAGATGTCCTCCTTTCCCCTTTGGTGCAAAGGGCAAGCGAAGCGCGAGGAGCATCAAGCAAAAGGCGTCCATTTGATTGCTTGAGACCAAGACCAGTCCAGCGGCGGGATGTAAGTCATTGTGGAGCCCAAGCCGGCGTCACCACTAGAGCCTTTGTGACGAGGACCAACTTTGGTCGAGGATAAGTGTACCATATGTTCCCCTTCAAAATGGCCAATTTTTGGCGCCCTTCCGCTCAATATTTGGGAAGGGCCCATGGCCTCTGCCTATAAATAGGACTAGCCACCCACAGTGAGGGCATATCCGGGAATAACAAGAGAGAACAAGCGAGAGAAAAGATGAGAGCGATTGAGGCTCCCCTAGCAGTTCCTTCGCACCAGCCAGAACAGACCCTCGCGAGGCTGTTCTTCCTTGTATTATTCATCACCATCAGCCCAAGGCAATCCACCACACCACAAACTAGAGTGAGGTATTACACCACAATGGTGGCCCGAACTAGTATAAACCTATGTCTCTTGTCTGTTCCTTTATTGTTTAGATCCTAGCGTTGGCGGCGGGGTGCAGAGTAGGTAGAGAGATTCCGTGCGCGCAGTGTTCGAACCTCAAGGGTCTGCCGGAACCCTAAATCCGACATTTGGCGCGCCAGGTAGAGGTGCGCCGTGATTCATCTTCCGTCGCCCTGTTCTCCGCCGACCACCGCATCCATGTCCGACGCTTGCCGGGCCCGTGCCAGCGCCGAGCCGCTCTCGCTTCTACGTCGCCCAGGCAGCTCCCGTCGGCCAGGCGCCCTCGTCGTTCCCGTCGCTTTGCCGTCGCGCCGCCACCGGCGGCGAAGAAACGAGCAACAGCATGTCGTCAGCATCCCTCGCGTGAGCAAGGCGGCCGCCTAGCTACCCCTCGCTTCGCCATGCTGGTTCTTAATCTCGCGCGTTCCGCGCACCTGGAAAACTCGAGCTGCGCTCATCGCGACAAGCGAGCTCCTGCGCTACCGTCCGTCGGCGACATCTCGAAGAGTGGCTCGACGCGTCATCGGAGCTTCGTCCGCGCCGCAAAGAACTCCACCGCGCCGTCATCGCTGCCCGAACCCCGTCCTGCCACTGGCGATGAACTCCGGGGTGCCTCGGCCGCCTCCCCGAAAAGCGCCCTGCCCCCAAAGCGAGTGGTCACTGGGCGGAACCCGCTCCGTCGGCGCCAGGCGCGACAAGCGAGCTGTCGAGGAGGTCCCTCGCGCGAAGCTGCCAGTGCTCCCGCTCGGTCATCGTCGCGACCACGCTCCTGCTCCGGCGTCGTCAGACCCCACGCTGCTCCCGGTATGGCGCCACGAGGACCCATAAGACCAAGCTCTTCGTCATCCAAGGCCTCCCATGGCCACAGCAGCTGCCGAGCCTTCACCCTCAAGGCTGCGCGAGCATTCGTGGCCCGGCAAGTTCAAGCGGACCTCCTCCTCGCTATAGCCAGACGGCCGACCCGCAGATTCCTCCAGCTCTCTGAGGCTGGGCATCCAGCCATCAAGGAGGCAGAGAAGGTCATGGCGAACTGGTTTCCCATAGGCGCTCAAAGCCGGGCCCTTTTGGCTCGTGAACACTGGCCCGACACGATCTCCTCACAGGACAAGATGCGTACCCGCTTCGCCGCCAACTTCTAAATTACTACGCGACCGGCCACCAGCAGTGGCGACATCGCCGCATCAAGCAGCAACCAGGAAGACCTGCGAGAGTACATCGGTAGCTTCAACAACTGCGCCTCAAGATTCCCAAGGTGACCGAGGAGGCCATCATCTCCGCCTTCTCCGGCGGTGTGCGTGGCGTCAAGATGAAGGAAGGGCTGGCGATGCATGAACATACATGCACTTCCTTGGAGCTGTTCAACTTGGCGACCAAGTGCGCCCGAAGCGAGGAAGGCGTCTCTCCTCTCCTCGAGCTGCCAGCGCAGAACCTAGAAAGAAAAACCCAAAATAAGGGCGTGCGTGAAGCGCAAGGGGCTGCCGTGCTCGCGGAGAACCGGACACCAAGCGGGGCGAGATCAGCCGAATCTTCCAAGGCGGCGGTGCTGCGTGTACCACGACCTCCACACCCAACACAGCGAATGTCAAGAACTCCAGAGCGTGCGAGAAGGGAGGATCGGACGACGTCGACGCACCTACTACAGGGGCTACGGCGAGGAGGAAAAAGCGCAGGGCGCTGCGAAGATCGCGGCCCTACGCCAGGATCGGCGCGACCAACCTCGCGAGGATCGCTGCGCAAGACCCGCCTCGCGAGGCTGGAGGATCAGCCTCGCGAGGATCGCCCATAAGCATGACACGAGCCTCCATACTCTGCCACCGCAGCCAAGGAGAAATGAAGACCATCATCGGGGCGAGGGGCTGGGGGCTTCCAGGAGCATGCGTCGCTGCATCTGGGGCGGAGCTCAAGCCCCAGCCTCTCAACGCATCTTCAAGCAGTTACCTAAGTGAAGTGAATGCAGTCCTCTGGCTCAAAGCCTGCGCCCCCTCGGGTGGTGGCGTGCACCATCATGTTCAGCTCGGCGGATCAGCTCAAGTGTCGGCCTACGAGAATCCTCCGGCCTCTGTTCCCAATCATGACAACGTGCTAGTCACCAAGACCCTCATTGATGGCGGGGCAGGGCTCAGCGTCCTGTCCGTGGACACGTTCAACAATCTTCAAGTGCCTTACAATCAGCTCCGGCCGACCAAGCGCTTTCTCTGGGGTCACCGGCGGCTCCACGGTCCCGATCGGGCAGGTTCGCCTCCTGTCACCTTCGGCTCCGCAGCAAAACTCGCGCAAGGCTCATCGACTTCGGCGTCGCCCATTCTCCTGCCGCCTAGCGCCATCCTCGGGTACCGCCAGGCCAGGTTCATGGCCGTAACCCACCATGGCTACAATGTCCTCAAGATGCGAGAAGTGGCGGAGTCATCGGTGCCTGCGAAGAGAAAGATGCGATGTGCTCCTGGGCGAGCCTTCGAACCGCATCCTTGAGGACGGATCGCGAGGCGGGGAGGCTTCGAGGCCGCTCCCAAGAAAGAAGACATGTCCGTCAGCCCGACCCTCGGGCGAGCCTTGGTCAGTGCCTGCTCAAGGGGACCTCCGTTTGCTCGCATAAGCGGCGCCTCCCTCGAGGCGGGGCTGGGAGCTCCTCCCTTGAGGCCACCGACCTTCTTTGAGGTCATGAGGGGCGCTTGGGCACCACTTGGGCGTGTTTGAAGCACGTTCCCTCAGAAGGAGCAAGGCAAGGAGGGCCAAACCCTCGGGAGTTAAATCGGACAAGATCGTTCAAGGAGCTGCAAGAGTCAAGAGTCAAATGAGTGGCAGCCTCCGCTTACTGTGGCTCCCATCCAGGCCGAGGATGGTGGGGTCTTGTCTGCATCGACATACCAGGGCTCAAGCAGGCCGCCGCCTCTCGAGGCGCCTCTGGCCCTCTCGGCGTGGGGCGCAGCTGAAGGTCCACCCCACAGCTCACGTTCGCATGCCTTATGGCTTGACAGCAGGCTGCTCACGCCAAGCGCCTCATGAGGAGCATCCGGGGAGCTCAAGAGGCAGGCGCTCCATGCCAGGCTGAGATGGAGATGGTCACGAGGCCACCAGCGCCTCGGGGCCTCCCGAGGCCCTGGGCACAGGGGCTCGTGAGGATCGCTCCGCATGCCACTAAGTCTGCTGCTGCAACAACCTTTCGTCTTCAAAGGCTACCGGTGACATTGTTCAAGTTTCATTTCCAGTGGGAGGCGCCCCCGAGCTGCATTATTCCCGGGCAGCGTGGGTCAAAACCTGCGGCGTGTATCCTTTACTTCCTGTTCCTAGCTTAACTTATCGAGGCGCCCTCGGCTGCATCATCCCAAGTAGCTCGGGTCCGACCGGCGATGTTTGTCTTCCTTGCGCTTATCTAAATGGACTTTGCTCGCCGTGATTAACATGCTTGACCTGAGTTGCCGCGCTCGACTAACACCAACAGATGGAGCTGCTCCTAGCACGGCAGCACTTGCGTGGGTCAGTCCCATAGCGCCGACAAACACTGAATGCATTTGAGCTCTGGCGCGTCGGCCCATAAGCGCTACCTCGTCACCCTTCGGGGCAACCAACGGTAGTAGCGGTATTAACGGTGAACTTTCGTTTTTCTATGATGAGCCCATAGGATTTCTTCAAGGAGCAGCGTCGAGCGAGGCCCCCACGGTGTCTCCTTCACTCTCACCAGCGAACCGCTTGCGTTAAAGGGTGCGTGCATCGAGCATCAAACGGGGCTCCTGGCTCTCCGGCCCTCACCCTCAGGCCTTGCCCCGCGGCATCGACGCTGACATACCGGCAGGTGAGACTCACTCGAGGGCGGGACCGAGGGCGTAGAAGCAGAAAGGGAGCAAAGCGCGAGGAGAGGACGCGTGAGACCTGTAGCGACCCCTACTTTGCCGATGCAAGACGAAGCAACGCGCGAGAGCGACTCGATTCTCAAGATGTTATTCAATTTTGCCAAGGTTGTTATAGTTGATCCGTGTATGCTATGATGTTGTTGTTGCCATGTATAGCTTCTATGCTATGTCTTCTTACTGTGAGTTGCCTTGCCATGCAATGTATTGCTCTGTGGTGAGTGGTTCAAGCTCATCAATATGCCTACTTATTGTTGTTCTGCCATGTATGAATTTGTAATATAACACCATGTTTACATGGGTGCCATCATATCTTGGTCCTTTTTGGCTCATGGTCACTAAAGGACTTTTGTTCTATGCAATTAGTAGATTCATGACATGCCTTTTTTGCCATGATAAATTCCTGTAAAATGTTGTTTCATAGCTCTAAACATTGCAACTTTGATGTTATTTACGCCAATGCACAAGCTGTTATTATTTGCAATCTTGCCATGTCATTTTGAGCATGTTCTAGTTGTTTACGGAGATAGCTCAGTTTTCATGTTTTGTCATGCTTTACCTGTACATCATGCCCATGCCTTTTGTTATTATTTTGAGGTCCTGTAGCATGTTGTTTTGATGCTTACCATATGCCTAGTTGCTGTTTTGGACAGACTTGTCCTTTAAACTTGTATAGAGTGTATGTGTTGCACCGTTGCTCCGTTTGAGTGTTCTCTATATGAAACTTGCTTGATTTTGCATGTAGCTTAATATTATCATGTTGCATCCTTGTTTTGAGGTGTTTTCTTGATGTTTGTATGCATTTGCATCAATGTCATGTTTAACTTGTTTTGCTCATATCTTCTAGGCGTAGCTCGAATTAAATGAACTTTATATGTAACTTGACTAGAATTTCATGTAGATCATCTTGGTGCATCTTAACTTGCTGTTTAACAACTTGAACTTAAGGTTTATTCAGATCTGGACCAATTTTGAAATTTGCATATGAGGACTTACGGGATTGTTATGTGTTGTTCCGGCCTCATTTAAACTTGCTTTGATGTGTTGCTCTTGTTTGCATCATCTCTTGCCATGAGTAGATTCATGTAGCCTTGTCATGCATCATGCTTGTTGTGCATCATGCCTTGTTCATGTGTGGTGTGTTTACTATGTTGTGTGCTTCTTCTTGTTAGTTCTGTTTTCGTTGCGATCTTGAGGATTAGTTCGTCTCGCTTGGTTCGGCTTCATCTGTTCATCTTCTTCATGGACTCGCTCTTCTTCCTTGCGGGATTTCACGCAAGATGACCGCTCCTAGATCTCACTACTATCATTGCTATGCTAGTTGCCCGTTCTATCGCTATGCTTCGCTACCTATCACTTGTTCCTCAAGCCTCCCAAATTGCCATGAACCCTAACCTTTGACACCTTTCCTATGCAAACCGTTGTTTGGCTATGTTACCGCTTTGCTCAGCCCTCTTATAGCATTGTTAGTTGCGGTGAAGATGAAGTTTGTTCCTTGTTGGAACATGGAGATGTCGTTCCTTGTTGGAACATGTTTACTTGTTGGGATATCACAATATATCTTATTTAATTAATGCATCTATATACTTGGTAAAGGGTGGAAGGCTCGGCCTTATGCAGTGTTTTGTTCCACTCTTGCCGCCCGTTTCCGTCATATCGGTATTATGTTCCCGATTTTGCGTCCCTAGCGGTCGGGTGATTTATGGGACCCCTTGACGGTTCGCTTTGAATAAGACTTTTCGGCAAGGCCCAACATTGGTTTTACCATTTGCCTCACCTACCCCCTTTTTTCCCTTGGGTTTCGGAGCCCAAGGGTCATCTTTATTTAGCCCCGGGCGGTGCTCCTTCAGTGTTGGTCAAAGCAGGCGACTAGCTTGGGGCCACCAGGGGCAACTCGAGGCTGGTTTTACTCGTAGGCTGACCTATCCGGTGTGCCTGAGACGAGATATGTGCAGCTCCTATCAGGATTTGTCGGCACATCCGGGCGACTTCTTGGTCTTGTTTTATTCTTTGTCGAAATGTCTTGTGGCAGGGATTCGAGACTGATCGGGTCTTCCGGGAGAAGGAATATCCTTAGTTGATCGCGAGAGCTTATCATGGGCTAAGTTGGGACACCCTGCAGGGTTTGAACTTTGGCCGTGCAGCGGTTATGTGGCGGATGGGAATTTGTTAATATCCGGTTGTAGTAAACTTGAAGCAAACTCTTCTAAAATACACCAATCGTGTGCGTGCGTGAGTGTCTCTTTTGGGGTTGATCGAGAGGAGAACACGGTTTACGGGTTATGTCGGCGTAAGTAGGAGTTTAGGATCACTTCTTGATCATTACTAGTTGTGACCGTTCCTTTGTTTCTCTTCTCGCTCTCATTTGCGTATGTTAGCCACCATATCATGCTTAGTCGCTGCTGCAACCTCACCACCTTACCTCTTCCTTACCCATTAAGCTTTGCTAGTCTTGATACCCATGGTAATGGGATTGCTGAGTCCTCGTGGCTCCTGATTACTACACCACCGATTGCAGTACAGGTTGTGCGATGATCATAGCCGAGGCGATGTTTGCTGTGTTGGAGTTCTTACGCTTCTTCTTGATCGGGGATAGGTTCGGTCGGTAGCACTGGCTAGCGAGGGTGGATGTCGTTTGAGCTTCTGTTTATGTTTAGTCCGTTGTCGGATGTTGATCTTGTATATGTTGTTGTTGTATTCTTGTGGCATTTGTGCCTATGTATATATCCCCATCTATTATGTAATGTTGATGTAATGATATCCACCTTACAAAAGCGTTTCAATATCGGGTCTATCCTTGGTGGGACCGTTGAGTTCCTTTGGATAGGGTCGCATATTGGGCATGACGGTGTGGCCCCTGGCCTTGATTCTTTTTGCGGTATTTTTATTATTTCCAAAAATAATCTCCGTGAAGTTTCAGGTCATTACGAGAACTTTTGTTTACGCACATAAATAACACCATGGCAATTCTGCTTTGAAAACAGCGTCGATCCGGGTTAGTTCCATTCAAATCATGCAAGTTAGAGTCCAAAACAAGGGCAAAAGTGTTTGGAAAAAGTAGATCTGACGGAGGCGTATCATGGGCCATATGTCGAGTTAATGGAGGAGAGAGGTATGTAAGCGTATTTGCGAGAGCGTGCTCCACTAGCAAACATGATGGCAGTCTTGGGTAAGGAAGAGTTAAGTAACACCAACGTCTTTGGTTAAACTTATTAATTAAGTGTCCCATCTGCTGCGTGTATTGTCACTTCATTGTGAAGACTAGTTGAACAGTTCTCTCTGACCGAGATAGCTCGTGAATACATCCTATCTACAGTATCCCTGTCGGGGTTTTGGTGCGACATATGCCAACGGGTGGCTTGTCATGGTGGGGGATAGTAAGACGTCGCCCGATGCCGAGAGCGGGATAAAGGCGTGAACACGTCGTGACGAACTTTACCAACCGGGGCTCTCCTGGGAATAACACCTAGTCCTACTGCGGGGTCTCCGCGCAGATCACTATCTCAACAGGTAGCTACAAGTTGCTCCTTGAGCTGTTTGCTAGAGGAGGAAGAAGGGCAGGGCTAGCTCTCTCCTCTCTCTATGTGTGTGGTGGTGTAATCTAAGGGTCTGAACCGTTTGCATGGGTGCCCTGGGGGGTTTATATAGGCATACCCCGGGGTACAATGGTAAGCGGCGGGTGTAGGCCCGGGCCGTCGGTGTCTCGTGTGGCGGCTTCTCCGGCTGGGCTGCTGGGCACTGCCATTGGTGGGCCCTGCCGGGCAGTGAGCCTGCCCATTGGTGGGCCTACCGGCTTTCTTGTCTTTGGGCCGGCAGGCCGCGCCGCTGGCTGCGGGTCTTGCCGGATGCTCATCACTGTTGTCATGCTTCTAATGACTCTTGCTTTGTCGGGGATTGCGTGGCTACAGTCCCGCTGCCTGGCGGGCATTCACTGTAGCCATTCCCCATCTCTTCTGGTTAATGGCGCACAAACTCCTAGGAAGGGGGAGGGCCGTCTTCTGGGTACCGACCTCCCCCTTGGCTGATTGGCCGAGGCTAGCCGCCTTCAGGCTTCTCACGGGCATGGTCCCTTCCGACTTGGGTGATGTCACGGGGGAGGGGCCACGTGTCGCATCATGCAGGAGATCTCCGGTTGATCTGCAATGCTTTGTGGCCACGACCGCCCGAGTTCGAGGGTGGCGAGCCCAGCTGTACGCCCGTCCGTCATGCTTAGAGGCCACAGACCTTGAGGGTGCCTAGGGCGTGTCACATCCTAGCTCCTGGCATTGCTCTAGGCTAGCTTCATGTGTGCATCATGTTCTAAATTTTGCCTAAACTTGAAATGGGGATTGCCTAAACCCTAGCACCAAATGAATTCAACTAGGTTCAAATAAAATCATTTTCAAAGAACCCAAAATGCCTTTAAAAATGTCCATGATTTCTGATAAAGGTGAAAACCTCTGCCAACAATGATGGACATATTTTTGGTCATTTTTGGATTTTTGAGTTAATTCATAAGTATTTGAATTTGGACATTTAATCTTATAAATATTTCTAAATGTCCAAATAATCCTGGAAGTACTTGGTGGCTGTTGGAAATAATTCAAGCAGTGCCTATAAATTTATTCAGGATTTTATGAAGTGATTTAGTATTTTACTAAATCGAGAAACAAAATAGCGAGAATAAGCAGAAGAAAATTAGAAAGAAAGAAACCTACCTAACACCTCATGGCCCACTGGCGGCCCAAGTAGCCAGCCCACCCTCAGCGCCCCTTGTCATCTTCCTCCTCTGCCGGAGGACAACCCGAGTCTTGGTGGCCGGCCGCCAGCTGCTCACAGCCACCTCCTGCTTCCTCCCCGTGCCTTCTAGCGATTCCACAGAGACGCCCCATGTCCCCTCGCTCCCCCCTCACTCGCTGCACCCTCTCCCCTCCCCTGGATCTCTCCCTTGAGCTCACCCGAGCGCAGCCGTCGCCGCCGACCCGGCTTTCATGTGCAGCCCAGCCATCCCCAAGCCTCTCCGACATGCCCCCGAGCTCCGCCGTTCCGCCCTCATCCTCCTCGTCGTTTCCACTGTGACGAGAAAACCCAACCGCAGCGTCCCGCCCCTTCTTCCTCCTTTGGCCACGGAGATCGCCGGTGACTTTCCGCCGTCACCGAGCCGCCCCCGAGCACGCTAGGATCACCGACGACCTCACCGTGAGCTCCTCTACCCAACCCCTCTCTCCCCACCGTCGATTTCCTCCTCTAACCCCACTAACCACCACGGCGAAGCTTCGTCGCCGCCGTGCCTCATCGTCGTCGTGGCTAGGGCCACTGTGACCCGAAGCCAAACACACGCTATGCTCGCGCAGCTCCGGAGGCCGTGGCGGCCTAAACTCCTCCTCCCATTCACATGATGCGAACACATCGTTGCGAACTCCGGCCGCCCTTGGTGAGCTTGTTTCGGCGAGATCCGGTCACCCAGCGACGTGCGCTGCCCTCTTTGGATCTTGTGGCGCAAAGGCTATGCCACTGGTACCCTCAACAAGCCAAACCGCCGCCCGTAGCATGTTTAGAGCAGCGCCGCCGTCATTTTAGTGCCACCGGCGTGAGTTCGATGATCTTGGCGTGGCGCCGTCATTAGGGGCCAATGACCCAGCTAATTAACCTCTCTCTCATGCAGTGGGTCCACTTCCTAACTAAACACAGTTTATTTTTTGTTAAAGTTTAACTAACCCTAGTGGGCCCACGCGTCAGCTTTGACCAAGTAGCGTGACCGTTCATTGCCCAGGCCCACCGTCGTGATCTAGCTTGACATCGTGACAGCGACCGTGGGACCCAGTGGTCGGAGTTTGACTTCGAGCAACCTGTTGACCTCTTTGAGGTCAGCATGACCTAATCTTGACATAGTAAACATTTTCTGGAATTAAAATAAATCAGAAATGATTTATAAATTTTAGAAAATGATCTAAACTTCTAAAAATTCATAGTAATTCAACCGTAACTCCAAACAGAATAAGTTGTATATGAAAAATGATCAGAAAAATCCAATCTATCCATCTGTACCATTTTCATGCATGTTAGAACAACTTATGGCTGCTGTTTAGGCCAAGTCATATAAAGGGCATTTAAACCATCACATATGGAGTTTAAATTTGAATCTTAGATTCAAACCAACTCCATTTAACCTGCTGCTAATTGCATTAGCTCAAACCACAGCATATTGCCATGTCATGATCATGCATCATATTGTGCATTGCATTGATTGTGTTCTTCCTTGTGTGTCGGTGTTTGTTCCTCTCGATAGGCGTGATCACGATGATGAGATCGATGACACCGATGAAGAGCTATACTATCTTGAAGTGCGGGCAAGCAAAACCCCCTTGTTCATTCTGATACAATCCCACTCTCTCGCTCCTACTCTTTTTTACTGCATTAGGACAACAACGATTCAACTATTACATGTTGTGGTAGTTGAACCCCTTTCCTCTGCATGACCTGTCATTGCCATAGTAAATAGATGAAACCCACTAGCATGAGTAGGAGTTGTTTGAGCCCTGATGTGCCTACTCATTCATGCTTGTTTGTCAAGCCTGCTATTGCTTAGAGTTGTGTCGGTCGATTCACGGGGATGAATTGGAAAGTTGTGAACATGTCCTCTTGTTGAGAGCTAAGTGTGTGAACACGATTTGGTAAAAGTAGCGGTGAGAGGCCATGTAGGAGTACATGGTGGGTTGTCTCATTGCAGTAGTCCTCGGGAACCGAGTTCTCTATTTTGATCCATGAGCGATTACTACCACGCATTGGAATGCTTAAGTGCCCACATCGACTTATTAACCAACCCGATCTTTGTCGGGAGGTGCAACTAGTTTATGGTGTTTGTAGGTAGTGTTAGTAGTCTACCAAGTGGCACCGATGCAGGTGGGCTTAGGACGGACTAAACACCGTGGCGGGTATGCCAAGCGCCGCCCGTTTGGTGGGCTTGGAACCTGTACACATCGTTTGGGGCCGTGGCGACACCGACCGGATCACCTTGCGGATGGAACCGAATAAGCGATAAACCTAGACTAGAGACTTGTGTGGTTAGTCGGTCGTGGCCGACTCCTCGCCGACTTCAGCTTGAAGGTTGCGAGATACATGGCGTGTACATGGCGGTAAGTGGTGAGAGCGTGTGTGAAGAAGTACACCCCTGCAGGATTAATATGATCTATTCGAATAGCCGTGTCTGCGGTAAAGGACTTATGGGTTGCCTGTACAGTACATAGACAAGTGAAAATGGATACTCTAAAATGCGCAAGATAAGCGTGAGTGCTATGGATGGTGTTCTCGTAGGGGGATAGGAGGCGGATCCATAGTGGTGTATTGATATGGTGAATATGTGGACTCGTGTGCCACCTCAAAGAGTTACTTGCGTTCGTGAAGTGCAGGATAACCGGTTGAGTCAAAGGCTGGCTTGCTGCAGTTACACCCACCATCCCCTTTGTTGATAATGATAGTTAGATCGATGTATGTCTTCTTTGGGTACATTTGTACTCACGTTTGCCTATTTTATGTTTTGAGACTTCCATCTCACTAGTAGTTCGCATGGACTTGACGTTTAGCTTGTTACCTCAGCTACGATCTTGTGCCCTCGGCAGGGTCTTGTAGATAGTCAGGCTTCTCAGCCTTATTCATTTGTAGTTGTCTGTACTCCGACAAGTTAAGCTTCCGCATGTGCTTGTTCTTTGTATGCTCTGTATGTTGGGGTCATGAGACCCATGTTTGTAATGCTTGGATCCTCGGAGCCTAATGATTAAATACTTGAGTCATAGAGTTATGTTGTGATGCCATGTTGTATTTACACATATCGAGCAGATTGTGTGCATGATTGAAATGCTTGGTATGTGTGGGATCCGACAACCTAGTTGTTTATCCTTGGTAGCCTCTCTTATGGGGAAATGTAGTCTTGTGCTTCCATGAGCCATAGTAGTCCGCTTCTGGCCAGTTCACGGAGTCTGCTAGCCAGCACTCTGCTTGAGAATACTTGACGGACGGCATGTGATTCACTTCGTTCTGTATACATCCCTTGAGGGAAATATCACGCGGTGACATCGAGTCTGCCTAGCCTGCTACAGCACAGGTTCTCGAGTCCTGTTAGCCGTGCTACAACCCGATTCCCGCTGTTGACCGACATGCTCGATGTTGATTCATGTATGCATGTCCCGTAAGTTAGTGCCACTTTGGGTTCCACGACTAGTCATGTCGGCCTGGGTTCTCTGTCATATGGATGCTAGCGACACTATCATATCGTGAGCCAAAAGAAGCAAAGCGGTCTCGGGCCATGGTAAGCGACACCATTGGGAATACCGTGCGTGAGGCGCAAAGTGATATGAGGTGTTACCAGCTAGATCGATGTGACTTGGAATCGGGGTCCCTAACGGCGAGGCGTGTGTGAAAGTACACCCTGCGGGGTTAATATGATCTATTGAATAGCCGTGTCCGTGGTAAAGGACTTACGGGTTTACTGTATAGTACATAGACAAGTGAAATGGATACTCTAAAATCGCAAGATAAGCGTGAGTGCTATGGATGGCGTTCTCGTGGGGCGGGAGTGGATCCATAGTGGTGTATTGATATGGTGAATATGTGGACTCGTGTGCCACCTCAAAGAGTTACTTGCGATCGTAGTGCAGGATAGCCCTGAGTCAAAGCTGGCTTGCTGCAGTTAAACCCCACCATCCCTTTGTTGATAATGATGCATATGTAGTTAAATCTGCCGGTGTTGCAGGGCGGTGGTCCCCAGACTTGCACTGCTGACTGTGGCGTGGCTCAAGGGGGCCCATCACGGCCCATCTTCATCAACATGAGCTCAAGACCCTCGCGAGGGCAAGCCTCATGAGGTGGGCGACGAGGAGCTTCCTCGAGCACGGCTTCATCGAGTGGCTCGCGAGGCGGCGGAGATCAAGGCGGGGTACCTCACGAGGTGCCCATGATGCAAGCCATGACGACCAAGGCGCCAGCCATGCCTTGATGTCCTCCTTTCCCCTTTGGTGCAAAGGAGCAAAGCGGCGAGAGCATCAAGCAAAGGCGTCCATTTGATTACTGTGAGACCAAGACCAGTCCAACGGCGGGATGTAAGTCATTGTGGAGCCCAAGCCGGCGTCACCACTAGAGCCTTTGACAGGCGGGGACCAACTTTAGTCAGGATAAGTGTACCATATGTTCCCCTTCAAAATGGCCAATTTTTTGGCGCCCTTCCCGCTCAATATTTGGGAAGAGGCCCATGGCCTCTGCCTATAAATAGGACTAGCCACCCACAGGGTAGGGGCATATCCAGGAATAGCAAGAGAACAAACGAGAGAAAGATAGAGAGAGGCGACTGAACTCCCCCTAGCAGTTCATCGCACCAGCCAAACAGAGACCCTCATGAGGCTGTTCTTCCTTGTATATTCATCACCATCAGCCCAGAGGCAATCCACCACACCACAAACTAGAGTAGGGTATTACACCACAATGGTGGCCCGAACTAGTATAAACCACTGTGTCTCTTGTCTGTTCCTTTAAGTAGTTTAGATCCTAGCGGTGGCGGAGGTGCGGTAGGTAGAGGCGAGATTCCGTGCGCGGTGTTCGAACCTCAAGGTGCGGAACCCTAAATCCGACATTTGGCGCGCCCGGTAAAGTGCGCCGTGATTCATCTTCCGTCGCCTGTTCTCCGCCGACCACCGCATCCATGTCGGCGCTTGTCGGGCCCGTGCAGCGCCGAGCCGCTCTCGCTTCTGCGTCGCCCGAGGCGGCTCCCGTCGTAGGCGCCCTCGTCGTTCCCGTCGCTTTGCCGTCAGCGCCGCCACCGGCCCGGCGAAACGAGCAACAACATCGTCCAGCATCCCTCCGTGAGCAAGAAGCGGCGCACAGCTACCCCTCGCTTCGCCCGGCTGGTTCTTCGTCTCGCGCGTTCCGCGCCACATGAAAACTCGAGCTGCGCTCATCGCGACAAGCGAGCTCCTGCGCTACCGTCCGTCGGCGACATCTCGAAGAGTGGCTCGACGCGTCGCCGAGCTTCGTCCGCGCCGCAAAGGGCTCCACCGCGCCGTCTGTCCGCTGCCGAACCCGTCCTGCAGGCGATAAACTCGGGGTGCCTCGGCCGCCTCCCCCAAGCGCCCTGGCCCCAAAGCGAGTGGTCCTGGCGGAACCCGCTCCGTCGGCGCCCGGTAGCGACAAGCGAGCTGTCGGAGGTCCCTCGCGCAGAAGCTGCCAGTGCTCCCGCTCGGATCGTCGCGACCACGCTCCTGCTCGGCACGTCAAGACCCCACGCTGCTCCAGCTATAGCGCCTGCGGGGACCCGCAAGACCAAGCTCTTCGTCATCCAAGGCCTCCCATAGCCTGACAGGCTGCGAGCCTTCACCCTCAAGCTGCGCGGCATTCGTGGCCCGGCAAGTTCAAGCGGACCTCCCTCCTCGCTATAGCCGGGCGGCCGACCCGAAGTTCCTCCAGCTCTCTGAGCTGGGCATCAACCGCCAGCAGGCGAGAAGGTCATGGCGAACTGGTTTCCCATGGCGCTCAAAGCGGGCCCTTTTGGCTCGTGAACTGGCCCCGACACGATCTCCTCTGGGACAAGATCGTACCGCTTCGCCGCCAACTTCTAAGGTACTCGCGACCGGCCACCCGCCGTGGCGACATCGCCGCATCAAGCAGCAACCAGGAGAGACCTGCGAAGTACATCCGGCGCTTCAACAACGCCGCGCCTCAAGATTCCCAAGGTGACCGAGGAGGCCATCATCTCCGCCTTCTCCGGCGGTGTGCGTGGCGTCAAGATGAAGGAGGGCTGGCGATGCATGAACATCTGTGCACTTCCTTGGAGCTGTTCAACTTGGCGACCAAGTGCGCGGGGGCGAGGAAGGCGTCTCTCCTCCTCGAGCTGCCAGCCTTGAGACCTAGAAGAGAAACCCAAGGCCAGGGCGTGAAGCGCAAAGGGGCTGCCGTGCTCATGGCGAACCGGACACCAAGCGGGGCGAGATCAGCCAGAATCTTCCAAGGCGGCGGTGCTGCGTGTACCCGACCTCCACACCCACAACACCAGCGAATGTCAAGAACTCCGAGCCGTGCGAGAAGGGAGGATCGGACGGCGTCCGGCCGCAGCTACCGGGGCTCGGCGAGGAGGAGGAAAAGCGGGGCGCTGCGAAGATCGCGGCCCTCGCCAGGATGGCGCGACCAACCTCGCGAGATCGCTGGCAAGACCCGCCTCGCGAGGCTGGAGGATCACCTCGCGAGATCGCCCATAAGGCAACATGAGCCTCCATACTCTGCCACGCAGCCAAGGAGAAATGAAGACCATCATCGGGGCAGAGGGCTGGGGCTTCCGAGGCAGCGCGTCGCTGCATCTGGGCGGAGCTCAAGCCCCACCTCTCAGCGCATCTTCAAGCAGTTAGCCCGTGAAGTGAATGCAGTCCTCCCCAAGCTCGAAGCCACCGCCCCCTCGGTGGTGGCGTGCACCATCATGTTCAGCTCGCGGATCAGCTCAAGTGTGCGGCCCACAGGAGTCCTCCCGGCGCTCTGTTCCCCAATCGCCGACAGCGTGCTAGTCACCAAGACCCTCATTGATGGCGGGGCAGGGCTCAGCGTCTGTCCGTGGACCGTTCAACAATCTTCAAGTGCCTTACAATCAGCTCCGGCCGACCAAGCCTTTCTCTGGGGTCACCGGCGGCTCCACGGTCCCGATCGGGCAGGTTCGCCTCCTGTCACCTTGGCTCCGCGAGAAACTACGCGCCGAGCTCGCCGACTTGGCGTCGCCCACATTCTCCTGCCGCCTAGCGCCATCCTCGGGTACCCAGCAGCGGCCAAGTTCATGGCCGTAACCCACCATGGCTACAATGTCCTCAAGATGCGGAAGTGGCGGAGTCATCACGGTGCCTGCGAAAGAAAGATCGGTGTGCTCCTGGGCGAGCCTTTGAGCCGCATCCTTGAGAGACCGGATCGCGAGCGAGGAGGCTTCGAGACCGCTCCCAAGAAAAAGAAGACATCGTCCGGCCCGACCCTCGGGGGCAGGCCCTTGGTCAGGCGCTGCTCAGGGAACCTCCGTTTATCGCATAAGCGGCGCCCTCCTCGGCGGGGCTGGGGCTCCTCCCTTGAGGGCCACCGACCTTCTTTGGGGTCATGAGGGCGCTTGGGCACCACTTGGGCGTGTTTGAAGCACGTTCCCTCAGAAGGAGCAAGGCAGGAGGCCAAACCCTCGGGAGTTCGTCGGCAAGATCGTTCGGGGCTGCAAGAGTCAAAGAGCCATGGTGGCAGCCTCAGCTTACCTGCCGTGGCTCCCCATCCAGGCGAGGATGGTGGGGTCTTGCGTCTGCATCGACATACCAGGGCTCAGCAGGCCGCCTCTCGAGGCGCCTCTGGCCCTCTCGCGTGGGGCGCTGCGAAGGTCCACCCACAGCTACGTTCGCATGCCTTATGGCTTGCGAGCAGCGGCTGCTCGTACCAGCGCCTCATGAGGAGCATCCGGGGAAGCTCAAGAGGCCGGCGCTCGCGCAGCCTGGCGGAGATGGAGATGGTCCACGAGGCCACCAGGCGCCTCCGGGCCTCCGAGGCCCTGGGCTGGGGGCTCGTGAGATCGACTCCGCAGCCCACCAAGTCTGCCGCACCAACAACCTTCGTCTTCAAGGCTACCGGTGACATTGTTCAAGTTTCATTTCGGTGGGGGCGCCCCAGGGCTGCATTATTCCCGAGGCAGCGTGGGTCCGTCCTGCGGCGTGTATCCCTTTACTTCTGTTCTAAGCAACTTATCGAGGCGCCCTCGGGCTGCATCATCCCAAGTAGCTCGGGTCCGACCGGCGATGTTTGTCTTCCTTGCGCTTATCTAAATGGACTTGCTCGCCGTGATTAACATGCTTGACCTAGTTGCCCTTTCGACTAACACCAGCAGATGGAGCTGCTCCCTAATGCGCGGCACTTGCGTGGGTCCGTCCCATAGCGCCGACAAACTGAATGGCTGAGCTACGGCGCGTCGGCCCGCGCGCTACCTCGTCACCCTTCCGGGGCAACCAACGGCCGGTAGACGGTCGTAGCGGTGAACTTCGTTTTTCTATGATGAGCCCATAGGATTTCTTCAAGGAGCAGCGTCGGTGAGGCCCCCACGGTGTCTCCTTCACTCTCACCAGCATGAACCGCTTGCGTTAAAGGGGGTGCACGAGCATCGCGACTCGGGGCTCTCTGGCTCTCCAGCCCTCACCCTCAGCCTTGCCTTGCGGCATCGCGACTGGCATACCAGCAGGTGAGACTCACTCGAGGGCGGGACCGGGGCGTAGAAGCGAAAGGGGAGCAAAGGCGAGAGGGAGGGACCGTGAGGACCTGTGGCGACCCCTCGCTGCCGATGCAAGGACCCGACAGCGCGCAGGCGACTCCTGATTCTCAAGATAAGTCACCCTCGGAAGCATTAACTAACACGGCACGTCCCTCACCAAAAGGCAATCCCGAGTTAGCAGCGTCGCTCCCTTTCTCACGAGCGATGGCGGCTTGGGCGCTAAGGGGACCTCCTGAGCATCACGACTCGGGGCTCTTACGAGACCGGGCGCTCACCTCTGGCCTTGACCGCGGCATCGCGACACTGGCATACCAGTGGCGGTGAAGCTTGCCTTGGGGCTGGGACCTGCGGTGCGAGCATCAAGCCCTCGCGAGGTTGAAAGGAGAACTGAGCTAAGGCGGGATGAGCAACTCCGCTGATTCTAGCAGGATCATTTTAACAAGCAGGGCCACAAGCACCTTACAAGCCCCCACAGGCGCTTTTGATTCCTCGCGGGGTAGATCCTAAAGCGCTAACTACGCGCCCCGCAAAAGCGCCATCATCAGCGGTGGACCGTCGGGCACCAGCGCCAACCCCATCGGATCAGGAGGCGGCCGCTGCCGAGCCGCCCTGCTCGAGGCAGCGCAGGCTCGGGGCTCGCAGCTGTCGTCGCTCGTCTCGGTCGCGAAGAGCTCGGCCCGGTCGCTGGATCCTCGGCGCCTCCATCGCTGAGGAGCTGCCGAAGGCGGCCAGCGGGCTGGCCCTCGCCACGGCGGGGCCTCGAACACCTCTCCGGGGCAGCACTCAGCGGCGCTCTTCCGCATCGAAGACCTTGAAGAGCATGACCGAGCGCCGTCGTACTCCGGTGGATCGCGAGATCGCCCCTTTCCTGCGGACCCGGCGATCTCACCCCAACCTCGAGACATGAAGACCTCGCCGGGGCAGCGACCTCAACCTCTGCCCGGTTGCGAGGTGCACGACAGCGTCTTTGCAGCAAAAGCTCGAGGGTCCTCCCGTGGAATCATGAGAGCAAAGAAGGGAGGAAGGCGAATGCAAGACCGAGGAGGCATGGCGGCATGGAGTCTGAACTCCGGGAGGAACCCTCGGCGTGGACTCTAGGAGGAGCAGCGCACCGCCGTGACCGCCGGCGCCCGGCGGCGGCGTCGCGTGGCGTTAGCATCAACCCCTTGAGCCTTGATCAGGCGTACAAAGGCGGGAACCCGGTGGTGGCCGCTTGCACGAACCTCGGCACCACTGGTGGGCACCCTCGTCTGATGGCAAAGGTTAGCCGTTTCTTGGCGGGGCGGGTGAGGACCCTCTCAAGAGCCTTTCCTTCTCTGCCACGGAGAACCGGTGGATCGAGCCATTGTAGCAAGGCGGAGCAGAACCGGGAAGAAGAAGAAGCGAAGCGGACGGAGGGCGCTCATCGTTCCGTGCCAAAGCGGAGAGGCCAACCGCCCGACCTCCACGATCGCGGTAATCATGACCCGCTTGGCATGCAGGGACTTGTCAATTCGATGCGATTGCCGAGGCATCATGGGGAAGTGGAGCGCCCATGTCAATCAACGCCACGGCGCCCAAAACGCAGGCTGTTAGGGCCATGGCGCTTCACACTGCCTTTGCCTCTGCTCGGCCAGTCAGGCGCGCCTTGGGCCGGGGGCTCTTGTCGGCGTGCAGGAGCAGGGTTCCCAGACTTGCACTGCGGCTGTGGCGTGGCTCAAAGGGGGCCCATCACGGCCCATCTTCATCAACACGAGCTCAAGACCCTCACGAGGGCCAAGCCTCATGAGGCGGATGACGAGGAGCTTCTTGAGGCACGGCCTCATCGGTGCAGCTCACGAGGCGGAGAGATCAAGGCGGGGTACCTCACGAGGTGCCCATGGCGCCAAGCCATGGCGACCAAAGGCGCCCGGTGAGCGCCAGCCAGCAGTGTCCTCCTTTCCCCTTTGGTGCAAAGGGAGCAAGCGCGAGCAAGAGCATCAAGCAAAGGCGTCCATTTGATTACCTGAGACCAAGACCAGTCAGCAGCGGGAAGAAGTCATTACGGGCCAGGCAGGCGTCACCACGAGCCTTTGTGAGGCGAGGACCAACTTTAGTTAGGATAAGTGTACCATATGTTCCCCTTCAAAATGGCCAATTGTTGGCGCCCTTCCCGCTCAATATTTGGGAAGAGGCCGAGGGCCTCTGCCTATAAATAGGACTAGCCACCCACGAGGGTAGGGCATATCGAGGAAGATAGCAAGAGAACAAGCGAAAGAAAGATAGAGAGGCGACTAAACTCCCCTAGCAGTTCATCGCACCAGCCAAGAACAGACCCTCGTGAGGCTGTTCTTCCTTGTATTATTCATCACTATCGGCGTTAGGGCAGGGGTCCCAGACTTGCACACTGCGGACTGCTGGCGTGGCTCAAGGAGGCCAGGACAGCCCATCTTCATCAACACAAGCTCAAGACCCTCGTGAGGCCAAGCCTCATGAGGTGGGCGACAAGGAGCTTCCTCGGGCATGGCCTCGTCGGGTTGGCTCATGAGGAGGCGGAGAGTTCAAGGCAGGGTACCTCGCGAGGTGCCCATGGCATAAGCCATGGCGACCAAGGCGCCCGATCGAGGCGCCAGCCAGCATGCGCCTCCTTTCCTCTTTGGTGCAAAGGAGCAAGCGAAGGCAAGAGCATCAAGCAAAGGCATCCGTTTGGTGCAACAAGACCAAGACCAGCCCCAGCGGCTGGAAGGAGTCATCGTGGAGCCCAGCGAGCGTCATCACGAGCCTTTGGCGGCGAGGACCAACTTTGAGTCGGGATAAGTGTACCGCTGTTCCCCTTCAAAATGGCCAATTGTTGGCGCCCTTCTCGCTCAATATTTGGGAAGAGGCCTAGGGCCTTCGTCTATATAAGTAGAGCTAGCCACCATAGTAGAGGGGTGGGCATTTGGAATCCAGAGAGAGAGATAGAGACCCGATCCTCAAGCTAGGCGACGGAACACCACCTAGCAGTTCATCACACCCACCAAGAACAGACCCTCGCGAGGCTGTTCTTCCTGTCTTATTCCTCATCAGCCCAGAGGCAATCCACCACACCCCAAACTAGAGTAGGGTATTACACCTAGCAGTGGCCCGAACTAGTATAAATCTCGTGTCTCTTGTGCTGTTCTTTCTAGTAGTTTAGGTCCCTGCGATTGGCGAGTGCGAGGCGGTGGAGATGGATCTCCTTGCGCGCGAGTTGAACCTTAAGGTGCGGAACCCGAAATCCGACATTTGGCGCGCCCGAGTAAGTGCGCGAGAATCTACCTTCGTCGCCTCGTTCTTCCCGACCACGCAACCATATCGATGCTCGTCGGGCCCGCGCCCGGCGCCGAGCGCCCTCGCCTCCCATATCGCCCAGGCGGCTCCCGTCGTGGCGTCCTCGTCGTTCCCGTCACCTGCCGTCAGCAGCGCCACGGCCAGCGAAACGAGCAACAAGCGTCATCCAGCACCCGTCCATGGCGAGGCAGCCGCCTTGCGCCGCCGCTCACCCCGCTGGTTCTTCATCACGTCGCCCAGCGTATGCGCAGAGCCCGAGCTGCATTCATCGCGACCAGCGAGCTCTGCGCTACCGCCCGTCGGCGACATCTCGAAGAATGGCTCGACCGAGTCGCCCGAGCTTCGTCCGCGCTGCGAAGCGACCCAGCGCCGTGTGTCTCGCTACACCGCACCCGCCCAGCGGTGATGAAACTCCGGGCGCCTCGGCCGCCTCCTCCTCAAGGCGGCGCCTTAGCCCCAAAACACGCAGCCTGGCGGAACCCGTTCCGCCCGAGCGCCCAGCAGCAACAAGCGAGCTGTCAAGAAGTCCCTACGCCCGCAAGAAGCCACCAGCGCTCCCGCTCCAGCACATCAAGACCTGCGCTGCCCCCAGCCACGGTGCGAGGAGGCCCTGAAGCCGAGCCCTCGTCGTCAGGGCCCCAGCGGCCACGGCGGACTGCAGCGCCTTCACCTCCGAGCTGCGCAGCGTCGCGTAGCCCGCCAAGTTCAAGCCAGACCTGCCTCCACGCTATGGCGGCATGGCTGACCCTCTGAGTTCCTCCAGCTCTGAGCTGGGCATCGAGCTACTGCAGGGGATGAAAAGGTCATGGCGAACTGGTTTCCCATGGCGCTCAGGGCAGGGCCCTTTGGCTCCTGAACCTGGCCCGAGCACGATCTCTTCTGGGCGAGATCGTACCCGCTTCATCGCCAACTTCCGGGTACTCGCGACCGACCACCGCCGTGGCGACATGCGCCCGAATCAAGCAGCAGCGAGAAACCACGCAAAGTACATCCGGTGCTTCAACAGCAGCGCCTCAAGATCCCGGGGTAGCGGAGGAGGCCATCATCTCTGCCTTCTCCGGCGGCGTGCTAGCGTCAAGATGAAGGAGAGCTGGCGATGCATGAAGATCTGTGCACCTCCACAGGGCTGTTCAACTTGGCGACCAAGTGCGCCCGGGGCGAGGCAGGCGCCTCTCCCTCCTCGAGCTGCTGCCGCGGATCGAAGAAGAAGTCAAGGCCAGGGCGTGAAGCGCAAAGGGCTACCGTGCTCGCGGCGAACCAGACACCAGTGAAGCGAGATCAACCGAGTCCTCCAAGGGCAGCGATGCTGCGTGTACCAAGACCTCCACACCCACAACACCAATGAATGTCAAGAGCTCCGGGCCGTGCGGGAAGGTCGGCGGATGCCCGGCGCGGCGACGGTTACTTCTGACGAGGAGGAGGAAGGAATGCGGGGCCTGGGAAGACCGCGGCCAGCGCCAAGGTGGCGCGACCAACCTCGCGAGGACCGGCGGCAAGACCCACCTCGTGAGGGGGCTGGAGGATCAGCCTCGTGAGTACCGCCCATAAGAGCGCGAGCCTCCCTCCGCTGCCACCGCCACCAAGGAAAATCGAAGACCGTCATCGGGGCCGAGGGCTGGGGGCTTCGAGGAAGCGTGCGATCGCTGTATCTGGGCGGAGCTCAAGCCCGACCTCTCGGCGCATCTTCAAGCAGTTCGCCCGAAGTGAATGCAGTCCTCCCCAAGCTCGAGTCCAGCGCCCTCTCGGGTGGTGGCGTGCGCCATCACGTTCAGCTCAGCGGATCAGCTCAAGTCGCAACCACAGCGGAGTTCTCCGATGCTTTGTTCCCCAATCGCCGACAGCGTCTGGTCACCAAGACCCTCATCGGCGGCGGAGGCGGGGCTCAACGTCTGTCCGTGGAGACATTCAACAATCTTCAAGTGCCTTACAGCCAGCTTCAGCCAACCAAGCCTTTCTCCGGGTCACAAGCGTCTCCACGGTCCCGATCGGGCAGGTCCGCCTTCTGTCACCTTGGGGCTCGCGACAACTTCTACACGAGCTCGCCGACTTTGATGTACGCCCACATTACTTTGCCGTACAGCGCCATCCTCGGGTACCGGCGTTGGCCAAATTCATGGCTGTAACCCACCATGGCTACAAGCGTCCTCAAGATGCCGAGCGGCGGAGTCATCACGGTGCCTGTGAAGAGAGACCGATGTGCTCCACAGGCGAGCCTTCGAGCCGCATCATTTGGAAGACCGAGACCACAGCAGCATGAGGGCCTCCGAGGCGCGCCCAAGAAGAAGAAGACATCAACCGACCCGGCTCTTCAAGAGCAGGCCCTCGGGGTCCACATCGGGCGAGGGGCCTCCTTCCATCGTATAGGAAGCGCGCCCGGCGCCCTCCTCGGCGGGGCTGGAGGCTCTCCCTGGAGGGCCGCCGACCTCGCCAAGATCTCGAGGCGCTTGGGCACCACGTGGGCGTGTTTGAGCACGTTTCCATAGCGGGAGCAAAACCGGAAGGCAGAACCCTCAAGAGTTCGTCGGCAAGGCCATTCAAGAGCTCAGGAGTCAAGGGTCATGAGGGGCAGCCGCCGCCTACCAGCTGTGGCCCCCATCCAGGCGAGGATGGTGGGCTGCGCGTCTGCATCAACATCAGGGGCTCAGCAGGCCGCATCTCAAGCGCCTCTAGCCCTCGCGAGTGGGGCGTTCGAGTCCGCCCCACAGCTACGTGCGCATGCCTTACGGCCTGCCAAATGTGGCTGATGCGCACCAGCGTCTCATGAGGACCATCATGGAGGTTCAAGAGGTCAAGCACGCCGCAGCCCTGGCGAGATGGAGATGGCCCTTGAGGAGCCGCCAGCGCCTCGGGCCTCCAGGCCCCCAGGCACTGGGGGCTCGTGAGATCGCTCCGCAGCCCACGAGTCTGCTACACCAACACCTTCATCCCCAACATCACGGGTGACATCTTTAAGTTGTATTTCATTTGGGGGCGCCTTGAGGGCTGCATTATTCCCAGGCCGCGTGGGTCCTTCCTTGCGGCATGTATCCCTTTTTACTTCAAGTCATTAGCTTATCCTGCTGTGGGCGCCCTCGGGCTGCATCATCCCCAAGCCGCTCGGGCAGATCCGGTGGCATGTATCCTCTGCTTCTTCCTCGGGATTATGCTCTCGCTCCACCATGCTTGTTATTTGGTGCCTTTTCACGGGTGGCGAAATCTTGCGCGTTAAAGGGGTGCACGAGCATCGCGACTCGGGGCTCCTACCGGCTCTCCGGCCCTCACCCTCTGGTCTTGTCCATGGCATCGCGACACGGCTTGCCGGCGGCAGTGAGACCAGCCGAGCTGGGACCGGGGCGTGGAGTTTAGCCATCTAACCCAACTTAGCAGCGTTAAAGGGGTGCACGAGCATCACGACTCGGGGCTCCTACCGGCTCTCCGGCCCTCACCCTCTGGTCTTGTCCATGGCATCGCGACTGGCTTGCGGCGATGGCTGAGACCAACCGAGCCGGGACCGGGGCGTAGAGTTCTGCGTCGACCCGGCTTGCGCGTTAAAGGGGGTGCACGAGCATCGCGACTCAGGGCTCCTACCGGCTCTCCGGCCCTCACCCTCTGGTCTTGTCCATGGCATCGCGACCTGGCTTGCGGCGATGGCTGAGACCAACCGAAGCGGGACTCGAGGGCGTAGAGTTGCTGCGTCGACCCGGCTTGCGCGTTAAAGGGGGTGCACGAGCATCGCGACTCGGGGCTCCTACCGGCTCTCCGGCCCTCACCCTCGATCTTGTCCATGGCATCGTGACTGGCTTGCGGCGGCAATTTGAGACCAGCCGAGCGGGACCGGGGCGTGAGTTGCATCATCTAATCCAGCTTGCGCGTTAAAGGGGTGCACGAGCATCGTGACTCGGGGCTCCTACGGCTCTCGGCCCTCACCCTCTGGTCTTGTCCATGGCATCGCGACACGGCTTGCCGGTGACGGCTGAAGCAGCCGAGCCAGGACCGAAGGCGTGAAACACCGACATCTGGCCAAATTGCGAGGAACACACTCGAAGATAAGGCCCGAGCCAGGCCCAACCCGCCTTGAGGTAGGGCCTCGTGAGTCCCAGCTGGCTCACGGGTGCCCAGATACACCTCGTCGAGCACTGTGAAGTTCATCTTTTGGAAAGGCCACTGAGCACATGAAGAAGGCAAATGCTGTGAAGCTCACCTCTGGGAAAAGGCCAGAGCACATGAAGAAGGCAAATGCATGAAGCTCACCTCACAGGAAAGGCAAAAGAGCACATGAAGAAAAGCGAGCAGCACTGTGAAGCTGTCGCGTTTGGAAGGCCGGAGCACTGTGAAGAGGGCAAACACCCGTGGTGCTTCCCGGAAGAAAGGCCGGAGCACTGTGAAGAAAGCGAGCGCTGTGAAGCTTCGCCGCCCGTGACACTCTCACGTAATAATGAGTTGGGGTTGTACCGCCCGGAGTCTCGAGTGCGGTCTCGAGGCCACAGGGCTCCCTCCCACGCCAGTGGCAGCACTTAGCTCCTTGTTGGTGAGAAAGGCGTCGAAGACTAGACTAGAGTGCAGACGCGGCTTTTTCATTGCTTCTGCAGTTGGTGGTTATTCTCATTTGGAGTGTTTATCGAAACTATCGCCCTTTTTTGGTGCTGTGGTTCTTGATCTTTTTAGCCCTCCTGCCTCGATTTATCTTGCGAGGGACTCGTGGCGGAAGCCTCGGGAGCCCATGGCGTCCCCCCTATCGCTCAAGTTTTCCGGCCTGCAGTGCAGTGGAGCACCCTCGACCATGCCTCACAGGCGGCTGCGCCTGAACAGGGGCGGTCGGTCGCCCCAGCCCGCGGCGCGGTTCACTGTGAATGGGCGCCTGACGAAGGAACCGTGTCAGGATAACAAAAGTAGTACAATAATTAGCGGTGTTGCCCTAAGCGCCCCCACAGGGCCCACATTGTTCCCTTTTACGCGGGAGAAAAGGAAGGAAAAGACGAAGCAGGTGAAGCACGCCCGTGCGGCTCTCTTGGAAGGCCAGCCGCCTCCGGGACTCGGTCGGACTCCATCTCGCGCTTCACGGGCGTGGCGTGGCGGACCGCTGCCACCCCCAAGCGGCCTTGACGGCGTGGGGGCTGGCGCGGCCGCTCTTTGGAAGAATCGCCACCCGAAGAAGAGCTGGTGAAGCATGAGGTCGCGGGCATCGCCCGGCCGCCAGCAGCTGCCCTCTCCGCCCGCGCGGGGTGAGTCCTCGGCATGATCGTCGTCTTGAGGCAGCACTCCATGCGTGGCCGTCTTCCCGAACACCCTCACGTAGAGGTGGCGTCGCCATCATACTTGAAGTGCGGGGAGCACCGGCAGGCGGAGACCCCAGCAGCGAGCGTCTGCCGGCCGCGGGCGAGGCAGGTTCCTGCAGCGAGACCTCGGAGAAGCCTGGCTCGGCTGCGGCAGCCATGCACTGGGCAGAGGCCACTCGAGGCGCCATCTGGGAGCTCACCCGGGAGGAAGCCTGGGGGCTGAAGCCGGACGCGGACGGCTCCTCCGCCCTCACCATGAACTCGGCGGTGCTTGGCGGCATGGAGGTGCGGCCTCGGGGACAGCGGCTGGGGCACGCCCTCCGACCACGGCCAACTGCTCGTCACCATGCTGAGAGCCTCCCCACGACCCATGGGGGACCGTCGTGGAGGCCACGGGGTGCTGCGAGGCGACCTCGACCACGCTTAGGCGGAGGAGAGGAAGATTGACTGGCGGCCCTTCCCTTCTCTGCGGCCGAGAACTTCCTTGGTGGAGCCATGGAGAAGAAGGAGAGACAAGAAAGGATAGGCTGGAAGAGGCGCGCGCCGTTCCGTACTTATTTGGCGAAGGCCAACCGTCGGCCTCCACGATCACGGTAATCATGACCAACTCCGCATGCGAGGGACTTGTCGAATCGGGAGGTTACCGAGGCATCGTGGGGAAGCGATCTTGCCTACGTCAATCAACCGCCAGCGTCGCCCAAAGGCCCTTGAGCTGTTAGGGCCATGACAACCGCACTTGCCCTTTGCCTCCTGCTCGGCCAAGTTGGGCGCGCCGTGGGCCAGGGGCTCTGTCGGCGTTCTAGGAATGGGGTCCCAGACTTGCTGCATGCGGCTGCGGCGTGGCTCAAGGAGGCCAGGACAGCCCATCTTCATCAACACAAGCTCAAGACCCTCGCGAGGCCAAGCCTCATGAGGCGGGACGACAAGGGCTTCCTCGAGCGCGGCCTCGTCGGGTTGGCTCATGAGGAGGCGGAGAGTTCAAGGAAGGGTACCTCGCGAGGTGCCCATGGCATATAACCATGACGACCAAGGCGCCCGATCGAGGCGCCAGCCCGCGCGGCGTCCTCCTTTCCTCTTTGGTGCAAAGGAGCAAGCGCGAGCAAGAGCATCAAGCAAAGGCATCCGTTTGATTGCAACAAGACCAAGACCAGCTAGCGGCTGGAAGGAGTCATCGTGGAGCCCAAGCAGGCGTCATCACGAGCCTTTGGCGGCGAGGACCAACTTTAGTCGGGATAAGTGTACCCGTTGTTCTCCTTCAAAATGACCAATTGTTGGCGCCCTTCCGCTCAATATTTGGGAAGAGGCCCAGGGCCTTCGTCTATATAAGTAGAGCTAGCCACCATAGTAGAGGGGTGGGCATTTGGAATCGAGAGAGAGAGATAGAGACCCGATCCTCAAGCTAGGCGGCGGAACACCACCTAGCAGTTCATCACACCCACCAGAACAGACCCTCGGGAGGCTGTTCTTCCTATCTTATTCCTCATCAGCCCAAGAGGCAATCCACCACACCCCAAACTAGAGTAGGGTATTACACCTAGCGGTGGCCCGAACTAGTATAAATCTCGTGTCTCTTGTGCTGTTCTTTCTAGTAGTTTAGGTCCCTGCGATTGGCCAGTGCGAGGCGGTGGAGGATTGGATCTCCTGCGCACCCGGAGTTCAAACCTTAAGGGTCTGCGGAAGCGAAATCCGACAATCACCATCAGCCCAGAGGCAATCCACCACACCACAAACTAGAGTAGGGTATTACACCACAATGTTGGCCCGAACTAGTATAAACCTGTCTCTTGTTACGTCCTTTAGTAGTTTAGATCCTAGCGGTGGCGGGGTGCGGTAGGTATAGGGCAAGATTCGTGCGCACCCGGTGTTGAACCTCAAGGGTCTGCGGAACCGAAATCCGACAAGATCGATGTAAGTCTTCTTTGGGTACATTTGTATTCACGTTTTCCTATTTTATGTTTTTGCAGAGACTTCCATCTCACTAGTAGTTCCGCATGGACTTCGACGGTTAGCTTGTTACCTCAGCTACGATCTTGTGCCCTTGGCAGGGTCTTGTAGATAGTCAGGCTTCTCAGCCTTCTTCATTTGTAGTTATCTATACTCAGACAAGTTAAGCTTCCGCATGTGCTTGTAGTTTGTATGCTCTGTATGTTGGGGTCATGAGACCCATGTTTGTAATGCTTGGCTCCTCGGAGCCTAATGATTAAATACTTGAGTCATAGAGTTATGTTGTGATGCCATGTTGTATTTACACATATCGAGCATATTGTGTGTATGATTGAAATGCTTGGTATGTGTGGGATCCGACAACCTAGTTGTTTATCCTTGGTAGCCTCTCTTATGGGAAATGTAGTCTGTGCTTCCATGAGCCATAGTAGTCCGCTACAGCCAGTTCACGAGTCCTGCTAGCCCAGCCTCTTGCTTGAGAATACTTGGCTGGCGGCATGTGATTCCTGCGTTCTGTGTTTGTCCTTGAAATGTCACTTGGTGACATCAGAGTCCTGCCTAGACTGCTACAGCCGGGTTCCCGAGTCATGTTAGCCAGTGCTACAACACTGGATTCGCCTGCGCTGGCGGTGACATGCTCGATGTTGATTCATGTATGCTGTCCCGTAAGTTAGTGCCGCCGGGTTCATGACTAGTCATGTCGGCCGGGTTCTCTGTCATATGGATGCTAGCGACACTATCATATCGTGAGCCAAAAGGCATAAGCGGTCCGGGCCATGGTAAGGCGACACCGTTAGAATACGTGCGTGAGGCGCAAAGTGATATGAGGTGTTACCGGCTGGATCGATGTGACTTGGAATCGGGGTCTGACAGCGAGCGTGTGTGAAGAAGTACAACCCTGTAGGGTTAATATGATCTATTGAATAGCCGTGTCATGATAAAGGACTTACGGGTTTCTGTGCGATTACATAGACAAGTGAAAATGGAAACTCTAAAATGCGCAAGATAAGCATGAGTGCTATGGATGGCGTTCTTGTAGGGGGGCGGGAGCGGATCCACAGTGGTGTATTGATATGGTGAATATGTGGACTCGGGTGCGCCACCTCAAAAGAGTTACTTGCAGTCGTAGTACAGGATAGCCACTGAGTCAAAGCTGGCTTGTTGCAGTTAAACCCCACCATCCCCTTTGTTGATAATGATGCATATGTAGTTAGATCTGATGTAAGTCTTGTTGGGTACATTTGTACTCACGTTTGCCTATTTTATGATTTTGCAGAGACTTCCATCTCACTAGTAGTTCCGCATGGACTTCGACGTTTACCTTGTTACCTCAGCTACGATCTTGTGCCCTCGGCAGGGTCTTGTAGATAGTCAGGCTTCTCAGCCTTCTTCATTTGTAGTTGTCTGTACTCAGACAAGTTAAGCTTCTGCATGTGCTTGTTGTTTGTATGCTCTGTATGTTGGGGTCATGAGACCCATGTTTATGTCTTGGCTCCTCGGGCCTAATGATTAAATACTTGAGTCGTAGAGTTATGTTGTGATGCCATGTTGTATTTACACATATCGAGCATATTGTGTGTATATTGAAATGCTTGGTATGTGTGGGATCCGACAACCTAGTTGTTTATCCTTGGTAGCCTCTCTTATGGGGAAATGTAGTCTGTGCTTCCATGAGCCATAGTAGTCCCTTCTAGCCAGTTCACGAGTCCTGCTAGCCCACACTATTGCTTGAATACTTGGTGGCGGCATGTGATTCACCGTTCTGTGTTTGTCCCTTGAAATGTCAGCGGTGACATCCAGTCCTGCCTGAACTACTACAGCCGGGTTCCCGGAGTCATGTTAGCCAGTGCTACAGCCGGATTCGCGCTGCTTGACCGACATGCTCGATGTTGATTCATGTATGCTGTCCCGTAAGTTAGTGCCACTTTGGGTTCACGACTAGTCATGTCAGCCCGGGTTCTCTGTCATATGGATGCTAGCGACACTATCATATAAGTGAGCCAAAAGGCGCAAACGGTCCTGGACCATGGTAAGGCGACACCCGTAGGAATACCGTGCGTGAGGCCGCAAAGTGATATGAGGTGTTACCGGCTAGATCGATGTGACTTGGAATCGGGGTCCTGACAGCAGAGCGTGTGTGAAGAAGTACACCCCTGCAGGGTTAATATGACCTATTCGAATAGCCGTGTCATGATAAAGGACTTCTGGGTTGCTTATGCGATTACATAGACAAGTGAAAATGGATACTCTAAAATCGCAAGATAGCGTGAGTGCTATGGATGGCGTTCTCGTGGGGGGCGGGAGTGGATCCATAGTGGTGTATTGATCTGGTGAATATGTGGACTCGTGTGTGCCACCTCAATAGAGTTACTTGCGATCGTAATGTACAGGATAGCTTGAGTCAAAGGTGGCTTGCTGCGTTAGACCCACCATCCCTTTGTTGATAATGATGCATATGTAGTTAGATCGATGTAAGTCTTGCTTGGTACATTTGTACTCACGTTTGCCTATTTTATGTTTTGCGAGACTTCCATCTCACTAGTAGTTCGCATGGACTTGACGTTTAGCTTGTTACCTCAGCTACGATCTTGTGCCCTCGGCGAGTCTTGTAGATAGTCGGGCTTCTCAGCCTTCTTCATTTGTAGTTATGCGTACTCGAGACAAGTTAAGCTTCGCATGTGCTTGTTGTTTGTATGCTCGTATGTTGGGGTCATGAGACCCATGTTTATGTCTTGGATCCTCGGGCCTAATGATTAAATACTTGAGTCGTAGAGTTATGTTGTGATGCCATGTTGTATTTACACATATCGAGCATATTGTGTGTATGATTGAAATGCTTGGTATGTGTGGGATCCGACAACCTAGTTGTTTATCCTTGGTAGCCTCTCTTATGGGGAAATGTAGTCTGTGCTTCCATGAGCCATAGTAGTCCTTCTGACCGGTTCACGAGTCTGCTATTAACACTCTTGCCGGAATACTTGGTAGCGGCATGTGATTCACTTCGTTCTGTATACATCATACGTGAAATGTCACGCGGTGACATCCAGTCTGCCTAGCCTGCTACAGCCGGGTTCCCGAGTCTGTTAGCCTAGTGCTACAGCCGGATTCTGCAGCTCTTGACCGACATGCTCGATGTTGATTCATGTATGCTGTCCCGTAAGTTAGTGCCACTTTGGGTTCACGACTAGTCATGTCGACCGGCTTCTCTGTCATGTGGATGCTAGCGACACTATCATATCGTGAGCCAAAAGGCATAAGCGGTCCCGGGCCATGGTAAGCGGCACCGTTAGAATACCGTGTCGCGAGGCCACAAAGTGATATGAGGTGTTCTTGGCTAGATCGATGTGACTTGGAATCGGGGTCTGACAGCGTTGGTATCGAGCTTTGTTGCTGTGGGATTACCAAGCCAAACTTGTGAAGTCAAGTCTAGAAATGCTTTAGTTATATAAGGGAATTGATTGTGGAAGGGAACGTAAGGCTCTTTTTACTCCTTTACCTTATGCCTTCTGATCTGAGTTAACCTCTTCTCTTCTACGGGGATTAAGAACTAGGCTTCTCATCTTTCTATCAGGATCACGTGTTACTAATCCATAGACTTATAGGATTGATGGATTTAAGCCTCAGTTCAGTCTCTACTATTTCCGTGTATTCTTAGCTGGCTTCAGAATCTTGATATTATGATGTTAAGTGGTTATGCCACCTTTTTGTAGGATGTCTCAAATCTTTTCGAGCATTTACAGCCGTTATGCTGTCTGAGTCTTCCCAGGTTTCTAAGTAGTCTGATGCATTTGCAAATCCTTTCTTTCCATTCCCGATGTCCTTTTGGTCAGAATAAGCACACTAATCAATGAGTTGAGGTACTCTGTTGCCTCGGTATATATGTTGGAGTTATTATTATGACCCTAGGTGTCTAGAGTATCACCTAGTAAGCTAGCCATGATTTGTGTTCCCAGTGTGATGATTCTGGCCGACATTCTCGAAAGCATCCCGTGATGCCATTTAGTTAGTAGGCTTTCTATTCCTGGTTTCTTGAACCGAGATTCACCCTACTTACCTCATGTTGATAGCGTTTGCTAGTTCCTTTAGGATATTAGTAACCTTGGCGATAGTCCTCGAGGTCCGTGGTATATCCTTCTTCCAATACCATGAGCTATTTATGGCAGAAGTTCCTCGTTGAACCGAAAGATCACAACCAGAGTGCTCGTGATGAGTTCTTGATTCTATGTTGATACTCTGCTAGTTCAACCTTTCTGCATGGGTTATCCAGAAGAAATATGTTGAACTCGTTCGACAAGCTAGTCCATGCATCCACAACTCAGAAAATCATATGTTCTTTTGGGTTGTCCCTCTTTAGTTGTCTTCTGACTTCGTCTATCAATTGATAGTCAAGGGTATGTTTGCATTCGATCATCGATGCCATTACTCTTGTGGTCCGTCAAGCCATTCTATCCCGGAATGACTAGGAGAAACAAAAACAAACTCCAGTAACTCTTCCACATCCGGGATTGGGTCAAAGTAGTTGTATTCCGCAGATCAAAATGCCAATCCAGCTTTTGATTATGTACTACCCTGGAGTATTACCTCCTTTATGTCAGGATTTTCATGAGAATTGCACCAGCTCTTGTGAATTCTTGACGCAGTGATAACTCTCGCCATCATTATTCATTTCTCGGTCCTCGTGTTATTGTAACCGAAACACCGACAAGTGAATCATGATGTGTGAAATCAATACCCGTAGCAACCATGTTGCTTAGTGGTTAATGGACGAAAATCTCATTCTTAGTGTGTTGGTTTTTGAATCATCATTCTAAGATAGATTGTGCTACCTAGTCCTTATTTCTGGTGCACTCTTCGATCAATGAGTTAAGATTATTCAATCCCTTGCTTATTTGATCATATCGTCTTGCTTGAAAAGCAAGATTGTTCTCAAGCTTAGTAACATATCGGTGGTTCGTGATATTCCGAATATCTTCTCGGAAGTATTACCAGGTTGTCACCTGACCGCTATGTTGAGTTCTTGATCATGTTGGTTTTCCTCTAAACCACCCCTTCTTCAAGAATCTGTGTTGGGTACCCCTGAGCTAGTGGGTTAAGCTGAACAACAACTTGGAGAGTTGGAAGATAGAAGCTTGTCCGATTTAAGTTCATTTGAAGGGATATCTTGTATGTGTGTTGAAGAAAGATGATATTTTCATCGATTGATCCTCGTGACCAGTTGTTGGACCTATTGTCTTGCCAAAACTTTGATTTGAGTGTGGGCTATCCTCAAATCAAATCAGAATAACGATATTAAGTAATGTTGTCTTACTCGTGGTTGATTCCTCGAGCTTAAACCATTATATCTTTGAATTCGACCAATGCTATCACTTGTTCACATAATTATGGAATTCCATCTTCATGGAAAGTTGGATGAATTGTTGTGAGCCATCAGCAACATTGTTATCTTCTCCATGATTCATGTTGAACATCCAGCTAGTAATGGAAACTTCTATAAGCATTATCTTCATGTCCCGTCCATGAAGCATATGTTGGATGAAAGGAGTGACTTCCTCTGGTTCATGTGCACTTGGTGCAAGTTGCCGCCGTGAGATGGAGAAAGTGTTGGAAATATGCCCTAGAGGCAATAACAAAAGCATTATTATTATATTTCCTTGTTCATGATAATTGTCTTTTATTCATGCTATAACTGTATCATACGGAAATCGTGATACACGTGTGAATACATAGACCACAATCGTCCTAGTGAGCCTCTAGTTGACTAGCTCGTTGGTTGACGAGATAGTCATGGTTTCGACTATGGACATCGGATGTCATTGACAAGCGGGATCACGTCATTAGGAGAATGGCGTGATGGACAAGACCAATCCTAAGCATAGCACAAAGATCGTGTAGTTCGTTTTGCTAGAGCTTTTCCAATGTCAAGTATCTCTTCCTTAGACCGTGAGATCGTGTAACTCCCGGATACCGTAGGAGTGCTTTGGGTGTATCAAATGTCTGGCGTGGCTGGGTGACTATAAAGGTGCACTACGGTATCTCGAAAGTGTCATTGGGTTGACACGGATCGAGGCGAGGATTTGTCACTCCGTGTGGCGGAGAGGTATCCTTGGGGCCCTTTCGGTAGTGCATCATCATAATGAGCTCAAAGTGACCAAGTGTGTGGTCACGGGATCATGCATTCTGATGCGAGTAAAGTGACTTGCTGTAGCGAGACTAAGCGAGGTATTGGGATACCGGCGATCGAGTCTCGGGCAAGTAACATACCGTCGACAAAGGAATAGCATATGGGGTTGCTTGAACCCTCGACATCGTGGTTCATCCGATGACAACATCGAGAACATGTAGGAGCCAACATGGGTATCAGATCCGCTGTTGGTTATTGACTGAGATCGTCTCGGTCATATGCGCATGTCTCCCGAACCGTAGGGTCTACACATAAGGTTCGGTGGCGCTAGGGTTAATAGGAAGACAAGTATGTGATTACGAATGTTGTTGAGTCCGGATGAGATCCGGGACGTCGGGAGGAGTTCGGAATGGTCGGAGGTAAAGATTTATATATGGAAAGTGGTTAAGCGGACTCAGGAAAGTTTGAGGGTATACGGTAATGTGCAGGGGCCACGGGAGAGTTCGGAGGTCCACGGGAGGCCACCCCTCCGGGGGCACATGGGCTAAGTGGGAGAGGAGCCAGCCTGGTGGGCTGGGCGCACCTCCCACCTGAGCCCATCTTGGCTAGGGCATGGGGAGGAAACCTAAAGGCGCCCCTGGCTTGGGGCAAGTAACCTCCCTCCTCCCATTGGCCGCCGCCCCATCTAGGGTTTCCCTAGATGGCGGCCCCCTTGCCCTCTCCTCCTATAAATAGAGGGGTGGGGGAGGGCTGCAAACACCATTGAGCGCAGCCCCTCCCTCCCAACACCTCTCTTTCTCCACATAAGCTTGGCGAAGCCTGCGGAGGGCTGCCGTACCAACTGCACCACTGCGTCGTGCTGCCATTGGAGTTGTCTTCCTCAACCTCTCCTTCCTCCTTGCTGGATCAAGGCAGAAGGAGGCGCCGTCGTCCCGTCGTGTGTTGAGCAGCGGAGGTGCTGTCCGTTCAGCACTTTGGTCATCGGTGATCGGAATCACGTTGGGAGCGTCTCCATCATCACCACTCCCTCGAGCAGCTTCCGTTACTCGATCTACAAGTGGTATGTAGATGCAAACTCTCTCCCTTGACTCGTTGCTTAGTAGAACTCATAGATGGATCTTGGTGAAACCGTAGGAAAATTTTAATTTTCTGCAGCGTTCTAACGGTGGCATCATGAGCTAGGTCTATCGTAGTTCTCTATTGCGAGTAGAACACAATATAGTTGTGGGCGTGGATCTTGTCAACTTACTTGCCGTTACTAATCTTATCTTGCTTCCGCGGTATTGTGGGATGAAGCGGCCGGACCAACCTTACGTGCGCTTCGTGAGACCGGTTCCACCGACTAACATGCACTAGTTGCATAAGGTGGCTGGCGGGTGTCTGTCTCTCCTACTTTAGTTGGGCGGATTCGATGAAAAGGGTCCTTATGAAGGGTAAATAGAAGTTGACAATATCACATTGTGGTTATTAAGTAGGTAAGCGTTCTTGCTAGAACCCAATTGCAGCCACGTAAAAGATGCAAACAAACAATTAGAGGGCGTCTAACTTGTTTTTGCAGCAATTGACATGTGATGTGATATGGCCAAGTTGTGATGAATGATGAATGACATATTGTGATGTATGAGATCATGTTCTTGTAATAGGAATCACGACTTGCATGTCGATGAGTATGACAACGGCGAGAGCCATAGGAGTTGTCTTTATTTTGTATGACCTGCGTGTCATTGAAGAGCGCCATGTAACTTACTTTACTTCATTGCTAAACCGTTAGCCGTAGAAGTAGAAGTAGTCGTTGGCGTGACAACTTCATGGAACACGATGATGAAGATCATGATGATGGAGATCATGGTGTCATGCGGTGACAAGATGATCATGGAGCCCGAAGATGGAGATCAATGGAGTTTTATGATATTGGCCATATCATGTCACCACTATATAATTGCATGTGATGTTTATTATGTTTATACATCTTGTTTACTTAGAGCGGCGGTTGTAAATAAGATGATCCCTTACAACAATTTCAAGAAGTGTTCTCCCTAGCGTGCACCATTGCTAAAGTTAAATAAGCTTCTAAGCACCACGTGATGATCGGGTGTGATGGATTCTTACGTTCACATACAGCGGGTGTAAGACAGATTTACACCGCATAAAACACTTAGGGTTAACCAGCGAGCCTAGCATGTACAGACATGGCCTCGGAACACGGAGACCGAAAGGTCGAACACGAGTCGTATAGAAGATCGATCAACATGAGAATGTTCATCGGCGATGACTAGTCCGTCTCATGTGATGATCGGACACGGCCTAGTCGACTCGGATCGTGTATCACTTAGATGACTAGAGGATGTCTAATCTGGTGGGAGTTCATTGAAATAATTTGATTAGATGAACTTAATTATCATGAACTTAGTCTAAAACTTTTGAATGATATGTCTTGTAGATCAAATGGCCAGCGCTCATGTCAACATGAACTTCAGCGTTCCTAGAAAACCAAGCTGAAAGATGATGGCAGCAACTATCTCGGACTGGGTCGGAACACGAGATCATCCTCATAGCTGCCAGAAGGCATATGTCCTAGAAGCACCGTTAGGTGACCCACTGCTCTCCGGCCTGCAAGGCGATTTGAATGTTTGGCGAGCGCGTCTTGATGATTACTCCCTCGTTCGATGCGGCATGCTTTGACTTAGAACCGGGGCTCCAAAAGCGTTTTGAGCATCACGGAGCATATGAGATGTTAGAGGAGCTGAAACTGGTTTTCCAAGTTCTATAGTTGTAAGATGGAGGAAAATAGTTACGTCGGTGAACACATTCTCAAGATATGCAGGTTGCACAACCGTATGACCAGCTGAATATTAACCTCCACGATGAGGCGGTCATTGGCAGAATCCTCGATCGCTCCCACCAAGCTACAAGAGCTTTGTGATGAACTACAATATCGGGGATGGTAAAGACCATTCTGAAGTATTCTCTATGCTAAAGTCAGCGAGGTTGAAATCAAGAAAGAACATCAAGTGTTGATGGTCAATAAGACCACTAAGTTCAAGAAGGGCAAGGGTAAGAAGAACTTCAAGAAGGGCGGCAAGGAGGTTGCGGCCCGGTAAGCAAGTTGCGGGAAGAAGTCAAAGAATGGACCCAAGCACGAGGTGAGTGCTTTTATTGCAAGGGAAGGGTCCTTTGAGCGGAACTGCCCCAAATACTTAGCGGACAAGAAGGCCGGCAACACCAAAGGTATATTTGATATACATGTAATTGATGTGTACCTTACCGATACTCGTAGTAACTCACAGGTATTTGATACGGTGCCGTTGCTCATATTTGTAACTCTGGCAGGAGCTGCGGAATAAGAGGAGGCTGGCGAAGGGCGAGGTGACGATCTTGGCGTCGGGAATGGTTCAGTCGATGTGATCGCCGTCGACGCTACCTCTTCATTTACCTACGGGATTAGTTATAAACCTTAATAATTGTTATTTGGTGCCAAGTTTGAGCATGAATATTGTATCGGATCTCGTTTAATGCGAGATGGATACTCATTTAAATCCGAGAATAATGGTTGTTCCATTTATATGAGAGATATGTTTTATGGTCATGCTCCGATGGTCAATGGTTTATTCTTAATGAATCTCGGCGTAGTATTACACATGTTCATAGCGTGAATACCAAAAGATGTA